>OZ010697.1:9382080-9919184 GCA_963932265.1 Thymelicus lineola
CTGTATGACGAGAATGTCGTTGAAGGAAGTAACGATGTCTCTGAGGGAAAGGGAAGTGAATACTGGGTCGTATTAAAGCTAGTTAGGAAAGGAAAGACGGCAAATATCAAAGTTTCCTTGACTTGACATCCCTTTTGATTTACATCAGCTGTCGTAAAAATGACACCCGAACTGATTCCATTAAAAAAGACGTCAGGCAGGCATCTTTATTTAATGAAGAGACAGGGCAGTCGCAGCTCAGACCTTCTGCTCCACCATTTGCCTTCAAGAATAATTGTTTTTTATGTGCATGTTGCCTTAATGAAGATATAAAAAAGCCTTTTAACAAAAACAAACAAAAAAACGAGTATCTCATCGTGGGAAAGTAATCCATGTAAGCAAATATTTCTTCCTAGCCATAGTCCATAGCCTCTACGACATGGGTATCTCTAGAGATCTCAGTTTTGTAGAGTTTTGGGTAACTGACAGGCTTCACAATTGAGTAATAGTGTCTTCGTGATATTTTGCTCCTTCAGCAACAATATCGGTGATGCAGGAAAAAATATCAAGAACTTCGTTACCCCAGGCATCATTTCTCAAAGAACATACCTGCTTGATACAATATTTAGCAGCTAGAGTCTAAACTGAATGTACAACCCGCCTTTTGTTCGAGGGCTTTTTTATATCTTCATTAAGGCAATATTTACATAAAAAACAATTATTCTTGAAGGCAAATGGTGGAGCAGAAGGTCTGAGCTGCAACTGCCCTGCCTCTTCATTAGATAAAGATGCCTTCCTAACGTCTTTTTTAATGGTATCAGTTCGGGAGTCATTTTTATGACAGCTGATGTGAAACACGCTGTTATCACGCTGAATAACTTAAATTGCTACATTTCTGGAGCGTATAGTTCAAAAACGGTCGGAGATATGGAAAAAGTGTACAGAATTAAAGGTATAGAGAATTTTATAAGCTTTCATTTCATCTTAGAACATTTTTCGCTACAACGCACCGTTTTTGAGATATTGGCGAAAAACCTAAAATTGAGACCTTTGTAACCCCCCCCTCCCTCCGGCTCACCTCCTAGACGCGGGGACTTTTAGTATGTTATCTCCCTAAGCACCCTGAATAACTTTCTGAAGAAATCGCTTAGGTTCCCGCTCACGCACTCTATACCCTCTTTTGAGTCATTCCTTGACTGGACTAAAATTGAAGTGTCAGAAATGTATAAGAACGTAAAACGTGCATAAAGGCAGTATTATTGTTGCGATATCGTCTAAATCAAATTTGTAATGATGACAGAAGTGAAATGAATAGCAAAAAAATACCTCACAATGTAAGGTCGTACATTGTGAGGTAAAAGAGAGATTGGATATTTGAATGGACCGGTCGACTTAGGAAATATCGGGCCCTGTAAGGAGGAACGTCTGACCTATAGTGGCAATTTTAAGAACGCTTCTTGAACAAGACAATCCTTTTTAAATAAGTCACAAATATTGCTTTGTTACTAGTTTGACTGGTTAGTTCGATCGTTTTGATGAATATTGTATAATGTTATTTTTTAACTTTATTAACTAAGAGAATTATCTAAGTTTTAAAATTTTATTTCGTGAGTGAGAAGTCAAAAAAGATATAAATGATGAAAAAATTATCTATTTACTCTCTAAATAAGCGGACGAGTTCATTCATATTGCTTGAGTTATAAAAAGCTTCAAAAGTGTTAATTCATGGAAGGTTCTTTATATCTCACGAACCCATTAAAATATAAGTTTATAGCCCTACAATAGGATGACAAACAACTTTAGCAAATGAGTTCGAAAATCGATGCGAGCATAAAAATCAAGTAACAGAGCACGTCCAAATAAAAGAACTTGGTCAGAATTATTGAAAGAAGCCGGTCGAAGCCAGTTACTTATTATTTCTCAATTTCTCGCGTGAAGATAATACACGAAAACTTTTCACTCTCTCCAAGACGGTGTGGTGATCGAGATGATAAATGTATTCGCATGCATTAAGAGGTTTACGCACAAAGAATTTGATTTATTACTTTATCGGGAACCTTTGAATATTTTCGGGTCATCGAAGACACTCCCCCTCACGACATGCCTGAAGCTTCAATGAAGACGTCGTATTGAATGCATCCATAAATCAAGCATCACAAGAAAAATCTTCCTATTTGAAATATTGTCGGCTACGTAAAAAGTTTCCGAGAAGCTGAATCTTTCGAATGTTGATGTACACGTCCATCACTCGTAGGGTCACCTCACACGTAATAAGATATTCGCTTCAATCCATTAGCGGCTCATTTTGGAGCACTCTCTTATTATAATTGGGAAAGTGTGTTGCAGCGCTGGTTTTGTGCGTATTAATATGTATATAGGTACTTACAGTTTTCTTAATAGTAATCTATAAAGTATAAAATTTTATGCTTATGTTTAAATTTTTATCATCTTGAATTTGCTATTATTTAATGGATTTGCTGTTATTTATTTAATTAGTCTATTGTAAACATAGCGTATCTGGAGCGTAAACTTGCCAGCCCTTCATAAAACGTTACAAATTGAGTTGTAGTGATCGGGCTACGATCCACAGCAGGCGCCTACGCACTCATCAACAACATCGCTACCTCAATTACTCAATGCCACATCCAGGACGGACGACACTTTTTATACAAAATGGAAGCTTCTTTGGTCTACGATACGACAACGATATCTTATGTATTATTATTATTTTATGATGACTAACAGCTCTTGGAGCTGATGCGTGCATATCACTGCACTTGTGTGCGATTTATAATATATATTTTTTATTGTTATGTATTCTGAATAATGTTCATCAAGTCTGTTTTTAAAAATGCTCACTGTTGGTGTACTTATCACTGATTTAGGTAACCTATTCCACTGCTTTACACGATTAGACAAAAAAGTGATATCTCGGGTTGCTGGAGCTTAGGTGTCATTTTAATTTCATAATTTTAATGTATGTGTTATGTATACTCGCAAACTTCTATGTGTGCGCGCGAGTGGCGTGGAGATAGATGTAATGTTTCAAAACATTTTATATAGCCACTAGAATTATAAGGTCGTGACTTGGTCGTGTCGTCTTCTGAAGAAATGGTTATTCGTAGCTTCACATTACCATGCAATAAACACCACGTGAATACCTTACACGATTTCTTTATAAATGTCAAGGAAGATATTCCTCACACCATTTTCGAACGACGTTTTTTTATTTAAATCAATATGCACATCATCGATGTAAATAAATTATCATTATTGATGTTTTAATAAAGTTAGGTATGAGGTGTAAGTAATTGAGGCGGGAAGCCATTCACAGGTTTTTGTATGTCGTTTTTTATTTGATCTTTCCGAAGATAGGGTCGCGATAATATAGGGAAGTGGTTGAATACAATTTCAGACTTTAATTAAGTTGATATACCTTCTTGTACATCGTTTTAAATTCTCGCGTTGTCATCAAGGAGTTCTTATCTAACGGGCCTTTATATTCTCAATAGGTATTATTTACAAATTGGGCATCTATTTTCATTACAAATATATAAATTTTATATCATGTAGTAATATTATTATTATCAGAATTCGGTCTAAATAAGCTGAAATTCCTTAAGCTTCCAACTAATAAAAAAATAAATGACAAAACAGTGAGAATTCTAGTACACACATTATTTCTATTCAAGCTGCATGTCCAAATAAACAACAGTACTTTAGAGTGACCTCCAATTTTGCATAATGTCTCCAATGGCCTTTATTTGAGAAAGCACCCACGTGGGGAAGATTATGCTCTTGTGAGAGCGCAATCGCTATTTTAAGCTGTTACTGATCCGTCCTGAGGCTAAAGTGTTGGGTTACGGAGATACGAAATACATAGTGCGTGGTTGACCCAATAGGCTTTATGTCGCCCCGATGAGAAGTTATGAGACCCATCTAGATGCATCAAACGTTCAAACACTGAAGAGGGCTATTGAACGGTAATTTCAAACTCAAACTCAAGACAAACATTTATTTCATGTAGGTATTAATCAAAATGTATTGAACGTTAAATCTTTTCAATCTATTATCGTTTCGGATAGATTTTAATAAGTTTCAAAAGGAAAAGAAATGGCGAAAGAAACTTCTTCAAGTATTAAATATTATGTGTATACATTATGTTTAAAATGTGATGTGCATTATTATTTTTTTGCTCTTCTTTCTTCTCAACAAAAGTTTAAAATCGATCTAGTTAGCTACAAATAAAATGTCATTTTGTATTTCAATATCTTCAAACTTATTAAAAATTTACATACGAATATTCCAGGTATTTCTATTAAGAATAATATTTAGTAGCACTTATATAATCTCAGTAAGCAGCAACCGTTATCATCGCACCTACATTGTATTAGACAATGCAAACGAGTCTTCATTCATTTTTATGTTCAGTGATAAATAAAAGAGATTTGCATAAGCTCGTTCGATCGAAACTTAACTGGTTATTATCCGCACGATCCAGTCATACATCACAATCAGCTAAATAGTAACAGTATCTATCTATAGAGGCTCTTCAGAAACGTCGCAGACACTTTGGATGTGGTACAAGTAAAAATGTGAGTACAATTTTTTTTTCTATATATTATTCGACTAATCAATAATTTTTTGCTTATTTGTGTATGAAAATTAAAACTTTGATGAAAAAGTCCTCTTTGCGGATATTTATAATAACAACATGATATTTACACTATATAAAATAAAAATAAATACTTAATATGTTATTTTATTACATTATGTTATTTTTTACTAGTAATAATGCCATGTATGTATAATAATGCAGGTCCCCGCCCCTTTCTGCCTATGATAACTGACCTCTATGGGTGCCGGTGAATACTCGTCATACGCGACTGTTTGCAAGCAAAACTTTTAAACTGTCATTGATTTTGCTGTTTTTGTGAGTTTATTGGTTTATTTCTAACGTTATGTACTCGCGTATAGATTTAGATACTGCGAAATTACATAATAATTCAAGTTAATCTTCCTATATGCCTCTTTCAAGCCAATATATTAAGAAAACTGGACATTCAAGTATAATGGAACTTGAAGTATTTAAAAATAGGACTAGTAAAACGATTGCTTTTGATCTGGTAGTCGTAAGTCAATCAATTGTAAGTTTATACCCAGTTCAAAGTCACACACTTAATATGTTGTAATTAAAGATTATTACACTAAAATATTGATTAAGAAGAATTTATTTAACATAAATAAACTGTAAATAGGTACATCAATCGAACTGTCAATTGGAAATCTCCGTAAAAACGAATTGATAGATGACGCACGACTTAAACCGAGCATAGTAAGGAGAAATAAACATAGAATTTCCTGCCTTATTGCGACGTACTCGTAGTTGGAAACCAGTTTGGAATCGCTTAAATTTATTATGCAAATGGTAATTCCATACAGTATAAGTAAAGATTCTATACGCCTTATATGAAGGCTATAGAATGCAGTTGATGTTATGATCCGAGCTATTAAATGACAGAAAAAGTTAATAGTGTTTTAACAGACCTGCTGAGAATACGACGAGCAGTGAAGAATCCCAATGTACGCATTTGAGATGAATTATTTATAAACGATATTAATTATTGTAGTTTTTCTAAAAATGATCGTTTTCCAAGTATATCAAACCATCAGTCAAAGTAAATGTCTTTGGCGTCATCCCTGTCAATACTTTAATTCCAAGTATCTACTTCATACTTGGACAAACTTGGACAGACAAAGCATTAAAATGTTTATTATTGGTTACTAGTATGACCTAATTAACATTAAGAGTCATGTACATATGTACCTTTACATAAATACCCTTAACAGTCATGTCAATTAAATCATTATCATAACACAAAGATAATCGCGTATGGTATTGTCAGTAAGTTCCTGAGGAAAAATATAAAATACTATAAACCGCTACATTCTGTGACTTAGACCGCGACACGGCAAAATACGTTCAAATCGTCCAGCATGACTTACAGAACAGTAAATCTTGGTTGCAGTCTAAGCTGAAACTGATGCGGCACTACATCAATGCGGTAAACGTCTTAGTGTCCACTGGACGCTCATTTTATTGGCATTCTGCATTTATTTTGCTACGTGCTGCACTCCTTAGCGTACGCCTTTAAAAAGGAGAGTGCAGGTGTGCAAATTACTTCCATTATTGTGTGGTAATCTTTGTTACAGTAAAAGCTTTTACAGTTCTCGATTTCATGCATTCATTTAACATTATTATCGTTAATAGAAAATCGAGTTCAATTTCAGGATTATATGTATTAAGGTAAAAAAAAACATAACTTAATAAATTAAGATTGTTGTGCAGCCTCAGACTTCATTTAGGAATTATATTTTTTCGTTGGTTTTCCAAATTTTTTTTTTATAATTTCTAAAGAAGTAACATTAATTTCTTAATGAATGTTTTTAGACGAATTTTGAATGAGATACAAATACAAAGGTAATTATCATCGATGTTGTAGACACAATAGATAAAACGGCGTCATATATCATACTCGCTACTCAGACACTAAGCCTGAGGCCAAGTTCTTAATTACACAGCTTCTTCAGTGTGCTCAGACGAAATTTATTAATCTACCGACGTATCTATTGTAATCTGTGGCTGCCACGAGGTTACCAAACGTATCTCGCAATGTGAGACATTTTTATTTTAGTATTTACAATAGCTAAGGTATAATTAAATACAGTTGTAAATGAGGGAAAATATGATTTTGTGTGTGTACGTTAGATTAAGAAAAAAGACTACTAGATCAATGAAAGGTTTATTTATAGATATAAATGTGAGTTAAACATCGACCGAAAAAGAAAACAAAAAGAACTTTAACAGACAAGGAAAATTAAAGAAAAACTGGAGTAAAAAGATATACCTATTACTATCTAAAATACGTTTAAAAATTATTTCATGGAGAAATCTTGTCTCTAATTAAATAAAATTAGTCCGTCTGGTGGCCAGATACTGGCACCCTATATGCTCTTAGACCTTTTTTGTTTTTTTCTGGTATTTATTTATTGCCTATCTACTTGTATATTTATAGGTATAAGTGATAATATTATAATGTTACACAGTATTCTTAGAACATCCAGAAGAGTATATGAAAATCAATGGCATAAGAGGATAATCCATCTATACTAATATTATAAAGAGGAAAGATTTAATTGTTTGTTTGCATTGAATAGGCTCCGAAATTAACTATCCCCGGGTGACATAGGCTATATTTTTTTTTTACTATTTTTCCCGAAGCGAAGCGAGGGTGATTTCCTAGTTGTCAATAAAACCATTTTTAAGATATCTTACATCTCGATTGGAACTATAAAACCATTATATTAATTTAAGTGATTAGATATAATGCAACACATAAAACCTTTATGACCGAGTTGCGTGCAAAAATCATAAACGATTATGCACTTTAAATAATATCGAGTATATTGCAATTCATTAAGCGAATTCATACGTCTAGAGGCACTTAAAGGCTACATTCCTCTATCTTTTGCCCAATCTTTTGCCCAACAATGGGACTTAACAATAAGAAACAACTATAACATCTAAACTTTGGAAAAACGATTGATCTTAAAAGACTCAATGATCATAATCATTTGTGTATGAGGTAACGAAATAGAATAAAACGTTACGAAAGATAAATTACCGTCGAAGCAACATTGAAAAGTCATTAAAGATCGCATCACATGTATTTTATTATACACATTTATAGCCATGGTAACTAAATTTGTATACATTTGTTTTTCTGCTTACATTTTAAACTGTTGAGTTTACAAATATAACTTAAATCAGATAGGACGGATGTAATCTCCAAGAGGTCATATTTAAGTAAGGATAGGTATCTGAAAAACGTGTTGTAAAATTGCCATAGTTTATTTGTGACCATTTTACGTCAAACACCATTTATGTTACACACTACTAGTAAATATAATCAATATCACAACATGTAGCTGTCCCACAGCTGGGCCCAGCTGGGCTAGTCTACTTTCACAATGAGGAATACAAGCCATAGTCCATCACGCTGGCCAAGTGCGGATTGGCAGCCTTCACTACCTTTGAGAAAATTATGCAGAACACATAAATGCATGTTTCCTTCACCAAAACAAGTGATAATTAAATACTAAATCGAACAAAAAACATAAAATAGTATATGATAAAAATAGTGGAATAGACCTGCGGATCATTAGCGTCGCGTGCGGTGCGCGTGCGTCGACGCGCCATTAAATTTGAAACAGTGTTAGTTACACGAGCCGATTTAATGAAGCTAAAGAATATTTGAGGAATGCTTTTTGGTTTGTATTGTAAGTAATGTAAAACAATTTTGTAGTGAAAAAAAATTGATAGTACAAATATGTACCATGAAAGAAGTTACGAAGATCAGGTAGAAAAAGTGATTGTAACCCGTTCTTTTTCAAAAGCTGAAATACACACTAGGTAGCCCTGGGTCACAGTTGTGGATATACATGAGAGGTATAACTTACAAACAGATAAATGTCTGCCACAGGAGTAAAACTGGGGACCACAAACTCGACTGGTAGGGTAGGTAAACATTAAATTAATTATATTAAAAGTATTGTACAATGTATTATTTTATTTTGATCAATCCTATTCATCATAATTAGTATCGTATTTGACGTAGATTATATACTTATTTTGTGAAGGGAAGGATGAAATATTAGTGGCAACCGAATGCGACTTTTCAATATAAACTGACAACACGATAGAAATAGGGGTGCAGATTGACTTACATAACAACGTCAACATAAAATAAAAAATTACAAATAAAATAAATGAAAAAAACCCTACTTAAATTGAAAAGTCGATTATTACTCATTAATACATTTTTGAACCATCTCGATCAAAAAATAAATATCTTATATCGTGTTAACACAAGCTTAATCGGTGAAGTCGTTAAAATAACATGATCAGTGTTACATATACATAAAGATATACTGTCGTGTACGAATTGGTTTCGAAGGTTAGGTTTCGTTGCCGGTCAAAATGTTACCCCGCGTTGCGAAACATCAAGCATTAGAGTATCTCGTGGTAAAGAATGGCCCACAGTGTGATTGATGGTGGCTTGTGGGCGGCGCGCGCTGAAAACGACCGCTAAATTACATCGCCCTGTCAACTCTGATTGGATAATTCTACCCGAGCGACGCGTGGCCTTTGATATTGTTTCATCTAGTTATTTTGTAATATCAAGAAAAATATTAACGATTTATGATGCAAATGCATTTCGTATTTGATCATTTTGATGAAGTTGAGCTTCGAGCTCGAGGTCACGTAAAGCTGAAGCTAATTTCATAAAAGAAAATACAAGTGACACTAATTTTAGTTAAAATATTATTTTAATAAAATTGTGTGTAACTTAGTGATTATGTTAATTCTGAATTGAACATTATAGGTAATTTTCACATAATAAAATTATTTTGTCTATTATTTACTTTACTGATGAATATTTTACTACTTACTATGTACAGTCGGCAAACGAATTAGGTATGCAGGGTGGAAAACAAAAACGTTCCCTAAAGTTTAATATTACAGAATATTTGTATTATAATCAATTTGTTGTATTAAATCAATCTAATTCTTTTGCCGACTGTACTTATTATTATTTCTTAATTGATTCTCATTTTCGTTGTATACCGTAGAAGCGTATTTTTATACAATTTATAAAATTATGACTATGATAATTTTGACTATTAATTTATTACCCAACAAATATTAGCTAAAAATATATATGTGATTTTATATTTGCGAATTCTTATTGCTATCTTATTGTAACAATGACTTTTTCTCAATGCAATAACGTCTTTCGAAGCATTAGCATTACGCATTATTTGCTTAATCCTTACATAACTCCGAGACTACTGTAATGGAGTGTAATGGTTGTTCGCAGTGGTCAATAAATAATTCTCGCTTCAATAGTACAATGCGAACTATCGATGACTCCATGAATATATGTCGCGGGATCGTATCTATATGTAAATTACGGCGAATTTTCGTAACGTGCTGGGTGCCAGACGCCGATTCATCATAGAAATGTGGACGGACCGGCCCACGCGTAACATTAATGCAGGACATTTAAGCATTACAGCACACCTAGATAGCATTCGACTTTAAGACCTCAGTAAATAATGAAAATAGATTTCTACGTACATGTCGTGAGGCGGGTTACTATGATAATGTTTTCATTTAAGGCACACGATGGCTATAGACTTGCTGCTGTACTTATTTGGGATAAAACGACCGAACTGGACTTACATCCATTTTGTATTCTGTCGGCAGGTTTACCACTTACGTTTATTCCATCACCACTTCCATTTGTATTGGATGATAAAAACATTAATCTAGTTTTAAAATCCGTGGAAGCATTCTAGAGACATTTAATGTCAAAGAAGCTCTGTATGGTGTCCATTTAGCCACATAGCTTCATTAAATATTCATTATTTGATGCGTACGCGCTTAGGTGATCTTGATAAATGTGTTCGACTGAATCGGAAATCTAATCGATTCCTTCTCACGATTAAGCCTATTTGAAGGATTAATTTTAATTTAATATAGACAAGTGTCTTATAGTGTAATTGGATACATGTTTATATTTTACTATATACTAGAAACTAGACGGTATGATCTCCAGTAGAAATTGCATTAATTTGAGACCGCTATTCAGAATAAGTGCATGTATCCAGGTAGCGCTTGTAATGCAAAATCGTTTGCGATCTCAATATTGGGAAATGTATACAAATATTCATGAATAAGTGACAGACGCGGTAATAAATATAGCGAGGTTGCGGACACAAATAGTTCGGACGTGTTGTTGTCATTTAATATTTGAATGGAATGAGATCTGCTATATTGTTTCGTAAACAAGAGGAAGTATGTTGTAGCCGTTGTAGGGTTTGCGATGCGAAACTAATGTTGAACTGTGATATGACACTTGATCGCCGGGGGCGCCCGGGCGAAGGGGCGCGGGAGGGCGCGCGGCGTGGCTTTGTTCAAATATTCAATTCAATTCAATTTCAAATTATCTTTATTAAAAAAAAAAATATTACATATACATATCTAGTGTACATTCTAATCCTAGATATTGTAAACACATGTATATGAGTTGCATATTAAACAACAAAGTTTTTACAATGCATACTTAATGAGTAGTTAAAATCGAAACATCCAAAAATACTAAACTATTCAAATATAGCTAATTTATGAAAACAAGTTTTCGATTGTTTTAGTATAACAATTCGATTAACAACAATATAAATTCTTTAAGAAATTAACAAATTGGAGGTATGTTGAAATAAATTTAATAGATACTAACAAAGTTGCAGTAAGCAGCAAAAACTAAAACGTTATCTCGTTATACTCAACACGCAAGTTTACGAGCACCGTATCATACGCGCACAAGCCACAACCGCTCGTATGTAAGATGGAATACGGACGATTACTCCGGCGCGCGCGCACAGACGTTGCGCGGTAGCTACGTGTTCTACCGTACCTATTCAGATGCGTCGAGGAATAAGTGATGAGGAAGCTTGTATCGATTGTATTTGTCGATATACTTAAGATCTTTTTTACGCGTTTTGCATAAACTACGAATTAATGAGTTACTATGTTTGGGATTACTATATAGGTAAAATTTTTTGGATAATTTATAAATGTATGAATATAAGCTGGGCAGCCGAATATTGGTATGTAATTTTTTGATATTAGTATAAAGAGGGGTATTGAAAGAATATCGGATTGCTTTATTTTGAATAACTTGAAGTTTACTAATATTGGTTGGACAAGTGCTGCTCCATATAGGACAAGCGTTCAAATATTGGTTTCATGCTCACACCTATAGGCATTGTTTGTTATGGTTGACACATCTCAAATATTTATTTATTCAACTAATAATTATACTGAATTTTGTTTTAAAATATCGGTTGAATTGATATGTAGAGTGTAGAGTAGAGTGGTAAACAGTACAATAAATTTTGAAATGAAATCTTTGATCTTTATAAATTTTGTTTATGTATATGTAGATAAAACTACAAAAGATTTTTTCATTGTTAAATAGAACTCCTTTTATATTCCTGCTCATAATTTCTAAGTTAGTCAACTCTCGGATAATTCAAACAAATGTGTAGGCAACGTATGATTAACACAACTAAAATCAAGGTCTAGCCTCAAACTAAATTGACCTCGTATCGACCTCAAATTATTGTAGATAGTTGAGCGACAGTGTCGGACGACAATATCAAACGAATCTCGAACAACAGTTTAGACCTTGTCGATTGCCTTTGACGCAGTTTGACAAGCAACATAATTTGTCGATAAACATCTATTAATTCTCGATTAACTAAATAATAAAGGGCATATTGCAAGATGCGGATCTTTATTTATAATTATAATTCTTTATATTATATTATAATTATGGAGACCTTGAAAGTATTTTTCCACGCTGCTTCAATGTGGTTAGTGATCGAGTCTAGTTTTAAAAGTTTTTAATATATGAAATAAAGGAATGGTGAATGAATGAAAATTTGGTCAATTCTATCCAGCTGACATAAGTTAGAAGCGATTTACGAGTAAACTCTCAGTAAAATGTTTTGATTGGCAGCCCTAGGCGATGCGCGTGCGCAGGGCGCGGCGTCGCATTCGTCGGATCAACGGTCCGCGTGCAGCGCTCGTGCTTTGTGTGATCGCAGTAAAGTTGTCAAAGCAATGGTCCATTTGGAGAGATTGTGAGCTTGGGTTTCGGGCTTTAACTTCCTTACATTTGAGTCTCTTTTATAATTTTAAGTGATTTTTTGAAAACTGTTTAAAAAGGTTAAGAATCTTAAAAATTGTATTCGCATTTCACACATTCCTATTCATGACATTCATATCATTATAGACCATTCATGAAATTTTATAATTTACCTGATTATATATCTCTTAACATACATTTACAAGAAAGATCTCAATTTTGTCTGACTCTTCGGTTGAAACACAGCTTATTGATTGATATTACCTACTATGTTTAGTTTTATTGAAATCAAACTATTTTTAGACTCTCGGCAATATTGGTCCGATCATTAACTACTACCAGTTCATAAGTTAATGTTATTTCTTTAACCGTACACGCAAAAAGATAAACGATGACATCTGTGATAAATTTTAGCTCACTCCATGTAAGTGCTATCTTTTACTATCAAAGCTAAAATATGTAAACAGTCCATTTATAGGCATTGGAATATTAGAAAGATTTAGCAAGGAGTGCTAGGAGGAATGTAACGGCCGCATAATATTTATTGATAGTAAATTGATTCTATCCAGTGCCGTATGCATCGATACATCAGAATGATCTAGTGCAGAGCAGTGGTGCATAGCGGGCGTCTAGTGAAAACTTACAAACAACCAGCTATTAGAGGCCTCCAGCGGTGTCGACCAATAATTTCGTACTGATTCGTATCATCAGCATAGCGACGGACCTCGAGAAAATGTGGGAAAATTTTCACTCTCCGACGAGACCCGTAATTTGATAAGAAGAATCATCGCTCCGGTTTTGCGATCGAAAACGACAGTTTCCGCTAAGTGATGTGACTGGTACCAGTCGCGAGAAAACTCGATCGGCGAAGGAAAAGTAGTCGACGGTACCCTTTTAGATAATTCTACGTTCCAGCTTCATATTGCTATTTATGTCATGGCTCGCTATCATTTGCAATGCTTTATTTGTTCACGTAAAAGTTCATTTCTACTTGGTTCTTAATGCTACAAATCAGCTCAAATTAACGTTATTCGTGTTATAGTAATATCGATCACCGTTTGGTTTAGTCATTATCGACCTTACCTGCTTATTTACTTAGTTGTCATACATCTTCGAAGTCAGATTTTAATTGTCTTTAAGGTTTTGTACAATCCGCAGCATAAGCGGTGAAAGCTAAGTGCTCTGAATATTATGTGTCGTACAGGCATGGACTGACTCTCGTCGTTTTTAAAAAATATTTTTGCATTTCATTTTATTTGTTATTTTGGGGACCACAGTACATTATGGAAGGAGGTACAAAGCCAGCAATGGAACAGTTAGGGATTGTAAATAGCGATATTGATAATGTCGATTTCAAAGGTTGTTAGTGGACTCCAACCCTATTGTTGCAATGTGAATTATGACTATTTATCGTTGTTAATACAACACACTTCATGATAAAAATACTTCAATGTATAACACTACTTAGGATTTAATTTATCTGTGCCAATAAATCTTTCATTAGATATTAACCCAACATCCCTAAGTGATCAGAGCCTATACAAAACAGTGGCTCTTAAATCAGGCAGTATAAAACAGAATCATTTGAAGTTTATAGACACAGAGAGTCCAATTAGGTAGAATTGAGACAAATTGATCCATCTAATGCACGTAGGATACACGTCTAATAAGTTTAGCTGTAAACATCAAGTCTGGTATGGCCATGGCGTAATAAACAACTGACTGTGTAATGGACTTCAACGAGCTAAGCTCAATGAATTTCGGTATCACACATTAATTTGAGGGCTTAGTATGCTTTTATATATGTAGATATTCTTTAATATTCGTATGCGTTTATATATGTAGATATTCTTTAATATTATTCTATTCTTTAATAGTCATACATACAGACCTCTGAATTAGGGATGCACTGTGTCGCGGGTGTCATGGACGGACACAAATGTGACATCACAAACACATACAGCTCGAAAACAAATATTAATCTTTAATTTATTGTCTGCCCTGTAAGTGGAAGCCCTCATTTCTTAGGCACTTAGTTTGGATACCTGGTCGTTTTAGTCATGTAAAACTGAAGTGGCATAGTTACATCGCAGTAATTGCATCTAATATTATGGTACTTATAGGCCTATAATTTGAATTTATATTTAGGTATCATCACCTGCTCGATACTGGACAATGGACGAAGAATAGATAAGTATGAATTAATCTTTAATAAATTATATTTACTATTGTACACTTACAATTATTCACTTAATTATGTAATTAGTAGCTATATGTAATTAGTAGCAATTAATCTTTTTATCCCAAGCATTTTCGTCTGGTATTACAATTTTATGAAGTTAAGGTACATTCTCCATGTGAATAAAACAGACTGCACTAGATATTAATTACTCAAACACATTCAAGTGGCCATTTTGTAGTCCCGTGTCAAAGGTTCGGGACGACATTTCTCACGGCAACTTTTCTCAGAAAACTGTGGATTCCACATTCATTACTTATACCCGTCACGTAGAAACTAAATGCCGATAAATGTAACTGTGTACAGTTTTTCGCACAATAAAAACTGTATTCCATACGTGATGTATGCTTACTGTTAATTTCTCAAAACAAGGTGCGTACATTAAGTTAGTATTAGTCTACTTTGTAACAATCCGCGGTTAACATCTGTGATGGTATATACTTTAAGATATGCGTGGCACCTCCCTCCCTCCCATAATGGAAACATGCACTACAATAATTAAAAGTATATAGCACTTAATAATTATTGTAGTGCATGTTTCCATTATGGGAGGGAGGGAGGTGCCACGCATAGTATATACCATCATAGATGTTAACCGCGAATTGTTGCAAAGTAGACTAATACTAACTTAATAACAATGGATTTCCATAAAGTAACGCCTGATACTTAGGTGCGAATAGTTGAAGTAACACAATTATCATTACAGTAATTTTTTTATCGAAATTGAGATATCCTACTGCTTTTTCTCAGTCGATATATGTTAGCAAAATTTTTGCCATGTCTTTTTTGTCTGCTATCCTGGTGAATTCTAGTAAAGGACTATATGTTCGTTCCTGTGGTGTCCTGCGAAGTATATATTTTATTTACAATACGTTATTTTTGTACCTCGATGATTATATGACATAAGATCTCTATGTAAAGCGCATTATAGGACAATGGTTCAATTTTCGCGAATGAAGTTGATAATATATTGCTAATTGTGAAACTTTTTACATGGAGTTGACAGCAGTATCACATTTTTCCATTACATTAAGCAACTAGTTTTACCTGTGGTTTTACGTAAGTGTGAATTTTACAGGTCTCGTTATTACAATAAAATAAAGCAAGGAAGAGCCAAATTACTTAAAAAAGTCAATGACCCGGTTTGGATAGCATCGGAAGCTTTGCGGCGTCTTTGAGGCGAAATTTAATTTCTTAATCCTAATTGAATTTGTTTGTTCGGAGTTTGCTAGCGATAACGTGAGGCCGGCGGCGCGTTGTGGGTGATTGATCTACCAGAGAAACTTAAACATCTAGCGAAGGTTAGTTAAATTAAAATTGTTCTTTTGACTATTACCTATATAAGCATACAAGAAAATGTATAAGTGTTTAAAAAGGATTTTTGGCTGGGTTGATAACGTCAGACAGTTATGACTTCTCTGTTTATACATATATATATTTAAAGTACCTACATTATTTTATTAAATTTAATAATAATAAATGTAGATTTAACGTTTTGATTAAAATGTGTCCAGTGTAATGTCCGTGATGATATTTTTAAAACTTTATAGTAATATATTTTAAGCTGTAAAGGAATATTTCTGAAACAAGTATACTAGTCAATGTCACCAGTAACTATAAAAGTAAATCAAAATACTTTAATGTTCTTAAACCGTGAGAATTGTAGCAGATAAACATTTTACGACTACTTACAGACAATTTATTTTTGTTGCAGTTTTAATATTGTTATTCGTATTTTGCAATAGTAATTTAGAGTGTGATTTCACGGATGTAAAACAAAGTTATTAAATTTTTATAACATCGTATCGCTGTAATGGGGATTAGCTTATTTAATCTTTGTTATAAATAACATCTTGTTAATAAAACTTTACTTATCTTTTAAGAAGCATACAACCTGTAAATTATACTGTACTGATGTACTAAACTGCCTCCCAAAAATGGCTTGTTATCTTTGTTTAAAAAATAAATATTTCAAAATATAAACATACCTAAATAAATTGAATTTTAATTTCTGATTTTCTCTAACGTTTCTTTTAGATAAGTACATCTACAGCATCATCCCTAAAAATTCAGAAAATTGTTTGAAAATCACTTCAATTTGTTCGACGTTCGAACGTTGGTAAATAGATAAACCTCTACCCGTGGCGTTTTCCGTATTTTCCGGGGTAAAAAGAACTGGTGAAGCACTACTGCTTCTTATTAAATTAGGTTTTTGTTAGACCATGATACTTGTGTGCTATTTCATGAAAATCTTTTCCGTGGTTTTAAGTCAGAAACATCCAACTAAATTCGCTTTAATAAATAATATTAGTAGAATAGTACTTACTATAAAGGCAAGTGCTAAGAACAAATGGTACATACGATTTCGCATTTCCCTAACAAAGCCCGGCATGACGTTCATTTCAAATAATATATTACGTGCACGCTTCTGTCAGTGGGCACTCGGAGAGGTTTTACAGAACGGGTTACCGGCTTCATACACCTGTGTATCATTATTCGTACAGACACGACCAGAACATTAAGAACGATACATATTTACGGTTCTTTGCTTTGTTTTGCTCAGTCTCGGCTTAAATCAATCAAACTTGGTAGCAAAAGTTTAGAGAATGAATCAATCAAACGCTCACACACTTTTACTGGGATTTCCTATTTCGCTTGGATTCTGCTTTATGATAAAGGACGTTTCTGAAACGGTAGTTACTTGTTTATGTGTAGACAGAATAGCTAGATGATTAACCAAATGATTTTAGATTCGAATTTGACTAACACGCCATTATGATTACAATGCTTTGACATACAATACCTAGGTACCTATCTATATTTATTTGATTGCAGTAACAAAGCGTCTTTATAACATCTGTACTGCAACTTTGTCTATACAAAGTTAGCTATCAGTTTACAAACCAATTGATTTATATCTCAGTCCGATAATAAGGATATAAATAAGTTGGTTTGAGGTTTACCCAAAGATTTCACAGTTGCAGACAGAAACCACAAGGGCTGGGTGTTGTCATCGGCTACGACATCGGAAGCGAAAGCGAATCAATCGGTGCTTTTATCCACTTTGTGCGTGACCGAGGCCATTGTTAGGAAAGCGAAAATGGCACGGGGCGCGGAAAAATGGAAGAATAGCCCGGTGACCGGCTATGCGCTTCGGTGATCATCTACTGTTTTTAATTAGTAAGTAATGAGTGATGTAATGTGCATTTTGGCGAGACCTTTGCCCTGATAGCCAACTCAGTGTGAAGTTTAAGATTCCCAATCAGGATTATAGTACTGATAGGCTCGTATTAATACATTGTTTGAGATGCTCATGTACGTATATAAGCTCGTAAATAAAAGTTTGTGATTTGTGAGATTTGAGATCGGACTGCTAACCAGAGATCGATTTATTAATACGGGGCATAGTGTACGGGATTAGTATTGTTATATTTGTTTAGGTACTTAAGTATTGTTAAGTCTTAATGCGTTAATAACTGTAGTTCATACTCGATAGATTTTCTGAATAACTGTTTAAATTCTATGTTATGATAGGAAACTATTAACAGAAGTACTGTAATACATTCAGACATGGAAAGTTAGTCCTACGAGCATCAAATTTACTTTTAATCTTATTCTTCCGTCGTGACACGATACGTCGGCTGTCGCGTGCCACTTCGCGCACTGCGGAGTCACGACTTCCAATCGCGTGGTCATCGATTGTACACATTATAAAGTGACAACATTTCCAAGCTTTCTGAGTAATTGGATTAAAAGACCGTTTATGATCTAATTCAAAAGGCTCCTACTTTTGTTTTAAGTCTAGGTTGTAACACGACTATGTTTTTATGTATTTTGGTTATTTTTTATATTGTATTATAAAGTGTATTTAAGTACATTGGTGATGTAGTTATTAACAAATAAAATACAGGAAAACAAAATAATAAGAAAGGCATTGACATGCTTTCGTCACTACAACAATACTTAATGTATTTTTGTAATGAAAATTGTTCTGAATGACAAAGTACATTATATTCCCGCAAGGTAACGAAACTTTTTTGTTTTTAGAACAACACTTTCATGACGTATTCTTTGATTACACTCCAAATAAACTTTATAAATAAAATAATGATTTATTAAACTAGTTTAACAAGTAGTATATACATTCAGCGCTAAACCGCCGGGGGCACGTGCTGATAATGGCGAGAACCCATCGGACATTAAACTCTGTGTCGGGTGTTCTGACATAAAGATAAGCAGTTTGAACTCGAGACCTTTTCAGTCTAGCATTTTACAATTGCGCCACTGTGAAATTGTGGCAGTGGCGTGGAAGCGGCGTGTGCTGGCTAGTTTTATTTATATTGGTCGGAGTGCGGGAGCGCTCACGACCTCGTAATTGATGCTCTCTTAGCCGCGCGTGCTAGCCACCGATCCGTTATAAGTGCTCTAACACACTGAACCACGCGACTATTATAAGTATTATAACTAATATAACCTCGTTGCGTTTTGCTTTTTGTAATCGTGATGAAGCTAATGAGTGCACGCCAATCGTGAGCTTTCATTTAATTACATGCGTTTTTGTTGATCTAACTTTATTGTTTAATGTTTATTTAACTTGTTGGGATTTTATTGTTGGATAAATGGTAGCTAGTATATTTGAGAATCATTTCATTAAATTAAATGTTTTCATAGGTATGTGGGTACCTGTTGGATAAATATCATCCTTAATTTGTGGTTAACTGTAATGTTTAACTGTATTTTTATACGATCTACAGCTTATAAGACCCTAGTACGATGTGTATACCACTACTACTCACTACTACATATTTTATTTACGATCCAAAATAAAATGGAAGCATAAACATCAAGTAGTAACTGTGTGGGTATTTATTATTTTTAAATAACTGTATAATTACTCACCTATATTTTTTTTCATTACAAATAACCTTATAATTATTGTTTTTTAACGAAAGTGCCGAAGCGCCATCTTTTAACATTCGGCGTTTTTTTTTCATTTTATCGCGTAAATGGAGGTGAAGTTTCAAAAAACTGAATCAAACATAAAAAGTCAAGATATGTTGTTTTGCGTGAGTGGTTCGTGATTTGTCATCTCGGCGTGTGTTTTCTATCACCGCATAGTATGCATGTCACTGTTAGGTTTTATTTTATTTGTTTCGAGTTGACGCTCTTTAATTCAATTGACTCAAGTAGGTATTGTCTATAACAATTGACAAATATACTCGAGTCAATTACCTTTTATCAATTAAAGTATTAAATATCTATCATACTTGTTAGATCTGGGTATTTTTGAAATTAATCGATGAAACAACGTCTTTAGTCTTGCACGAGACTGTTAAAATGTGATGAGTTACATCCTTCAAAACACCAGTATGTAGAAGAAATATTAATTCTAATCCAATCTCAGTGAAAATTAGTTTTGACATTTACTTACCTTTACTGGCGTCAAGATTTACCTCTATTCATATTTTCCTCGCTATAAAAGCATAAATCTTGTAAGTCAACCATTTCTGCAGTATATCGAGCATTTCCTCTCTGTAATTGAAAATGTATCCGTTCTCTTTATTTAATCTCAGAAGAGTTGCAATAAACACATCAGAAGTGACGTCCATTTTTCAATTATATATTCATCATTCATAACTACTTAGGATGTTTTCACCTATTTATTTAATTTTACTTACCTTTTTAATTTTCCTTAATAGGTACTCATTATTAATAACACCTAATTAAAGCTCGTGTAATGGTGTGTGAACGATAAGTATGGAATTAATGGAAAATGAAGTTTTAAATGACATGAAAAGTAATTAATGTTAGTAATAGTATTAAAATCTAGACTTAACTTTCATTAATTACTTGATTAACGCAAAATTAGTTTCCATGAAATCATCCGTTCATTATTAAGTCGTCGTTATTTCAAAATAAAGGCATAAGCTGTATTATTTCTAGTCGATATAACCGGAGCAGATTTACATTTAATTTCGCTCCATTGGTTCGATTAGTTCACTTTATAATACTAGAAGCGGCGTTACGGTTTAAGTGGCTACCGCGTTATTAAACAAGTTTATAATACTTCGCCACTGCGCCCGCGCAGCCAATGCTGCTAGATCGTTAGGTTAACCATGTTATAACCTTCTTTTATCTATCAATTTGCATATCCCTATATTTTATTGTACCATTCGCGTTTTGACGCCTCCAATGACTCTATAAGGGATTGGGATTGCTTTGCTTAATGCGAAAGATAAGACCAGACTAACATTTATTTTCATTAAAACTGCAGAAATAAAATATCTAAGACAACTTCCTATTCCTACATTCTTAATCTTTGATGAAAGTGGTTTTATAATCTGTTTCGATTATTAAATGTGAAAAGTTTAATATTTATGTAGTATAGTTATGCTTGATTATGTAATAATAATTTAACTTGAAATATAACAATTGTTGAGATAAAATAAATTATATTACTTGTAAATATACTTTTTTAATATAGTACTAATTTAGTTAAGATCTACATGTAAGTTTATTTAGATTTATACTTATTTATTCTCTTTATGTATTACATATAGATATATGTAATAATATTTTAGTAAAAAAGAATATTGTTAGTAAATTGGTTTGGTATTTATAGTTGAGATATGTCTGTAAAAAAGGCTTTTTCAAATTTAACTGAATTATATTTAAAACAAAACTGAATTTAAAATAAGATGACTCAGTAATATCTACTATTTACTCAAAATGAAGCATATTTCTGTAACATTATTTATATATTCGATAAATTACATATTATTAGATATATAACTGGAATTGTAACTATTTTAAAAGAATAACTGCAAAGGGCACACTGTGCACATGTTAGGAAATTGTTGAACAAGAAATTCATTTTGTATTGATATTTATCTGCTAAAATTCACTTAACACCAAGTAACGCAGTAGTTTTGTTTGACACCATTAATTTAAAGCTATAAAATTTAAATAAACATAGTTAAGGTTTTATGAGGGTCTTGATACTATATCGCCAACACTGATTATGTATAGAGTTAGGCGATTTGTTCCTAGGATAAGTATAGGCCTGGTAAATTCATGTTTTGTAAGATAATGTCTAACAGACGTTCTACTTCGTCGTCCGCCGGTTTATGTTACAAATATAAATCAAAAAACACATAAACGCATTCCAATTGGTTAGTAAAATATATATAACTCCTATAATAATAAATTTAAGGTAAACACGGAGACATTGAAAAATAGCATTCTCGATCGTTTTAAATTAACTGCTTTTATGTTATAATATAGTGCGTAATATTAATGGAATAGCCATGTACTACATCTAGTTAATTCTCGTTTGCTTAACAGAGTGCCGCTCTATAAATAACGATTTGCAAGAGCGATTCGAGAAAATAATCAGCGAAAACTTAATTATTAACAAATTTATGTTTTTATCAAGTCTTGTAAATGACAATACATGATTGACAGTTCTTGCGTCGTGGATATAGTATAATAAATAAAGAGATAACTTGAAATGACATCACACCCATCCATTCAACAGTACTATGAACTATCTGGCTACCTACTACTAAAATAATGCCTACATGGGTACTAAATTTGCTATTTTTAACCGCCTTAAAAAAGAAGGATGTTATACAATAAATTCATTGCGAATATAATTTTCTTCAATGCCGTAAATAAAATAATAATTAAGTTAATTATTTATACTTACAAATTAAGACAGTAGGTGAGAAACAGCGAAAATAAACAAAGAAGTATTTCTGAATCTATTCACCTTATTAGATAGAGTAATAAAGTGAATTAAATGAAAATGGTAGAGGCTGAAACCGCGCGGTATTCAATTGTAGGAAACCGCAAATGCCGTGGATCCGTTGCTTTCGATATATCGCCATCGTCCGTAGGAAAGTAGGCTAGTGATTCACAGTGTTGTTTGATAAGCCGTGGTCGCGTGCTACGCTCAGGCTAAAGCTAGAGCTAGTATTACTAAAGCTCATTTTATCCTGATAATTTTACTGCTAAAATAACTACACATACTTTGATGACCCTGCCAATTTGGTACCGATTGTAAGAGAGGTCCCGGGTTCGATTATGTGTAGAAGTAGATATTTGTTTAACAGATCAATATTTGTACTTCAGTAGACGTTTATGTAGTTCCTTAGGTATATGTAATGTCATTGCCAGCACATTGAATGCTACAGCCAGGTTATGTATGTACTTCCATTTTATTTAGTTATATCTAAATTGATAAAATATGTTTATTTCTCACGTACTTTTATAACGTATTTATGTGCCTTATCATATATTCAAAATCAAGCCAAAAATTAATGTAGGTACAGAAATGCTGAAACATAAATTTATCCCCGCTTGAAATAAATGAAAAATAAAATATTTAAACAAAATTTACCGTTTTACATTGATTCTACTTATGGATTATCATGATTGAAGATAATAAGTATGGCAAGTGTGTAAGTTCCTCGAAGCCCTTTATGTTCCTTGGAAAAGCGAGGCTGTAATTTCATACCGGACTAATGGAACAACAGTTTACAGTTAGCACGAGGAAACCGATTTTTGACCTATGAAAATGCTCGAACTAAATTGCATACAATTATACTCAAAAGTGCACAGCAAAATGATGTTATTTTTTAAAATAAGACATTTGTTGTAGATCATTTATCTTTGACGACTGATAGCAGTGATCTCGAATGAAGACCTGGGTCTCAGATTCGATTCCCGAATTCAGTAAATATTAAATATCTATGTGGCATCTATGTGTTTGTTATTATGTCCCATGAATACTTGTGCGAACATTAAGCGTATAATACAACATCTGAAAGTAATTTAATTTCAGATCCCACACAAACTCCGAAACAGCAGGATTCGAACCGAAATACCTGAAGGAAAACTTTATTTGGATCCAATAGGCATACATTGCTTAGTAATTATTATGGCGTAAAGACGAGGTAAATAAATTATTTGTAAGTATTGAGCTGAACAGTGAAACGGCCGATTTCTCTAAGCACGTCGAGCAATGAAATACTTTACGGTAAACAACTAGCTATTTATTGCCTTTTAACACTCTCACTGGGTTATATCTTCTTCCTATTGAGTCTACCGGCAATAAAATTGATAGTAATGTAGTAATTTCTTACTAAAGCAAAGTGAAAATTATCAATACTAATATTATAAAGAGGAAAGATTTGATTGTTTGTTTGCATTGAATAGGCTCCGAAACTACCGAACCGATTTGAAAAATTCTTTCACTGTTGGGAAGCTACACTATCCCCGTGTGACATAGGCTATATTATATTTTTTTTCTTACTATTTTTCCCGAAGCGAAGCGAGGGCGATTTCCTAGTACTTAATATACGTTAAGTGCTATTTTAATTGAAATGATTATTTCTTTAACATTTGATTATTTTTTGTGACTAGCTTGATTAATGTATTCAATTTATTGATTAATACCCTTTATATTATTATAATATATCAATTAAACGAGATTTATTCATGTTTAATTTCAGGTAATTAGTGAAAGGTACGTTGCAATAATTATTTTCAAGGCGTTTTAAGTACTGTGTAATTTGTCAGAATTAATTTATAATGTAATAAACTTAGCGAAAAGCGAGGACACAAATTTATGGCTAAATATATTTAGCTAAATCGAGTGGCAATGGAAAGGTCAGTAGTCAGTAGTTCAAAATATGAGTCTCCGATTGGCGGCGATTGGTAAAAATTGTTTTAAAATGGTAATTAAGTTCGCTGTAATGAGAACTAACACAAAACCTTCCAATATTATAACTGCGAAAGATTGTGAAGAGATTTGGGTTAGCATAACCCACTAACCGTTGCACGGATACGTAATTTTGTGGTAATTTTGCATGAATAAAGCTATATGAATCAACACTAAACATAGATTACCTTATAGGTTACCTTTAACTTATACCTTAACCTTATACCAGTCACATAAATAAAACTATGATAGATCAAAATCGGTTCATCCGTTTAGGAGCTACGAAGTCACAGACAGACATACAGATACACAGATATACCGACACACTATCTTTGTACCACTTCTAATAGTTCCACAAACTTAGCAACGAATTTTCACAAAGTCAGAAGTTGGAGCTAATTTTATCTGTTCAATTTAAATGACGAAATTAGGCAATAATCTTGCCGGGGCAACGTACACGACTTTACGGAGCGTTATATCGCGTAAGACGTGCGTAATTGCGGCGCGTGCGTAGGTTTGCGTTTCTGCGTTCGATGGCGTTTGCAGCGCGTATACGCGCGTTTTCGGTACCGTAAAAATACGCCGTGTGCAGAGGCTCTTAACGCCATACCTAAACCACACAAAACTAATTGGTACTAATTGGCCTCACACCCTGCTGACTATTATGTATTTCCATACGATTATTCCTTATAGGGCGTACCTCTATTTGCATGATGCAGCTTCAATTGAAAACTAGTATAATTCCATTGCTCAATAATATGCATGGATTCGCAAAGATGAGTTCTAATCCATGTTTGACTAGACGTTATAATACAAACATCGCGTGATAGACGCTCATTATAAGGCGCGTGTCCAAATAATCTTCTGACATGAACTTAATGAGGAATTTAAATTACATGCTTCACAACACAAATCTTCTTTGTGTCAACTCTAGTGTTTTGCATTGTTAATGTGCAAGTCATAGTATATCTTTTAGTAGAAACTAAGCTAAGTAATTCAAAAAATTAAAATTGCATTTTGAGAATGTAGGGACTACGGTATCTACTTTACATTTGTTGGACTGACACAAAATTTTATAGCAATAGTAGGTATATATTGTAATATTATTAAGACGAATTTAAAAGTGAAAATAATCAGGCTAAGTAGGGCTTACAACTATAATATATAAGATATTTTATATTACTCCTGTTACAAATTTACTGCAATAAATAATACAATGTACTGTGTAAAGACCGAAAGTAAATTCTGTAACACCTTGTCGCCGTAAACATTTTGAGTGACAGTTACCTCAAAAACAGTTGTGAAACGCATGTTCACTTAGGCTTATCTTTTATCTACTGCTGTTTATCACTCGCAATCTTTACAAATTCAGAAATACTGCTTTTTACTAAAGCCGTGTGCTACTGTGTAATTTATTTAGATTCCCAGAAATAAGGCAGTGGTTCTGCGAAGTAATAAGGTCCAGGCTGATTCGAGCGTGGCTCGTACTTGCGTCTTCCTATTTAGGATCGCGTCACACTGGTTACACTGCTCGACATAAAGTGAGAATGGCGCATAAATTACTCTAATTTGCATTGATTTAAGGCGGAAAATTGCTGGAATCGCCGCGGAAATTTCTATGTGACGCTCATTTGCTAGACGGTATATCGGAACGCCGTATACTGTACGGACGATGCACTAGATTCTCACTGAATGTGAATTAGAATTCTAAAGCCTATCTATTTCATTACTCAATTACACGACTCATTTAAATGTCTCGAATACTTTTAAGAAGCCATAGATTGTAACGTTTCCGCTCTACATTTCAACTCGTGCCTTATATCCCAAGTTGAATAAATAACTGTCATTCTTTTAATAAAGTGTTACATATTTTTAACATTATATATTATAATGAATTTATGATTAGTGGGATAGGTTTATAAATTGAAAATATATCACTATACATCTTCAAAGTAATTTTGCAGAGAGTAGATTTTTTTATCAATTTTGCAAATCCGTTCTCACGGAGGGATCAGTAGTTTAAAATCATAAGTACTTTTACAAAATTACATAGTATCAGAGGTTGGTTTTAATTTTCACATTATTAATAACAGTTTCGGTACGTATTCATTTTTAAATCTATTATAATCCAGTTATCAATTCGTCTATTATATTATCTATTAATTCTATTATACTTAAGTGCATAAAATAGCACAGGATTCTAATAAAGCATATTTAACGACGATCATTCCATGCACAGTTAACCGTATGGTTAAGCAAAACAAACAAGCACTGTACCTGCGCATGCGCACAAGTCCTGTTAGATTACCACTTCTGATCTCCCTATAAGCGTAGCGGAGCATGTTTGGGGGTCTAAAGATACCCTAGTAGCGACTAATCGCAGCCGCGGGGTCATGCCGTGTTTCCGCCCGCGAACCTACCACGTTTATTATAATAAGCTGGTAGCATTACAGGGCTTGGCAATCGCCCATGCGCGCTACATTAGCAGAATTAATTTTGTATTATTATTTTCGAGATCAGAACGATCTTGAGATTGTTTGATAATCCATTTAGAATGCAATGAGATAAGCAAATATGAATCGTGATTAATGATAATTACTTTAACAGTTTTTTATATGAAAGGAGTAATTAAATTACTGTTAGATTGAAGAGATAATAGATATATCCACTGATTGTTTTATTGTTTAAAGCAATTAGCTAAATTGTGTGAAATTTAACTCCGATATGATGCGAAAACTAAATAATTAACTTCTCGCTATGCGAATTTGGTGTCATACAAGTTGATACGCAGAAGAGGTTTGAGTGTGCTCTGCTAAATAAATCAATAAATCACTTACCTATTAGCGCTTGGACGTGGTAATTGGGTATAATCTCATTTGCGGTAGACAGTTTGGCGGCGGTTTGAGAACTCTGAAACAAGACCAATAATATAGTGAAATTAATAAATCAATCGCTCAACATTTGTACCAATATGAAATATGTACAAAGCTTGTTTGGGCTCGTAATGATGGCCTATGGGGCACGTAATAACAGTCATTAACGAGTAAGAAGTTTCATTGCGTCGTTAATTCCATCGCCATTAAATTTTGAGTTACCCAACATTTGCTCCAACGTCCCCAAATGTTTTAATGTTGGTTGCGACAATGTCATTAGAAATATTCCATGATAATGTTGCGGAATCAGCGCTGAATTAGCTACATCGTGACAGAGTCCTGTAGATCCGATTATAGAAATCGGACATTGAAATTAATTGCATGATCTTTGAACTATTGCCAAATGTTAGCAAACGCTGCATTGTCGTCAAAAAGCAACCTGGATTGTACGTAATTAAATGGCTGAATCATGACTGGGAAATGTATTTATTGAGTCACATAAAATATACTCTATATCCAAAGTATAGTGACGTCAAGTGGACTTTAAATAACTTACCTATTACTTTTTTTTCATTGAGTCTAAAATATTTTTTTATGTCGATACCTGATAGACAAGCTTTCTTACAATAGCTAAAGTAATGTATCAACTTAAACAAATGAAGCTCTGTAAAGCAACATACTTCCGACATCATTTGTTTTTTTTATTTTTATTAACAGTTTCATCTCTTAGTTACAAATCGGTTAAACACAATCATGTCTGCGTTTCATAACAAATGATGATACGGCCATTGCTTAACAAGATGGATATTTTCATACAGCGTGTATATGAATGAATTTTTATCTCGCATGCCGAAACAAAGGCATAGACAATTTGCGGGCACTGTACAGGCCTGTCTATTGAAAACTGCACTGTGACACGCTGTCAGTTCGTTCAGCTAGCTAAATTGCTTACATTACTTGTTTAGTAATTATAATATAATAGTTATAGGTCGGTAATTCTGATAAGAAACTTTACTTCGGGAGGTTTTTGCCGCTTTTTTCACCGTTCCAGCTGTACTTTTTCACTAAAATCTCGTGCTCGCGGACTTTGGAGTTTTATATTTATTTTATACTTAAGGTTTTAAAACCTTAAAAACTTTTGTAAATATAAAATTTTTATCATCACTTGACGTCACTTAATAATTTCAGTGTATGTGTCTTAATAATGTAAGTATGCCGCTTTTGAATTCATAATACATGCAATACAATATTTTAAAATATTCGATGAATGTTCAAGACTAAAATTTTATAAGATAGACATTGCGCAACCGGTGTTGCACATCGTACTTGCCCGTGTGTATCACGTTACATATACATAGCACACAATAGGCGATGATTCCGATGCATAGCAATAAGAGCCATGATTATTAATCGTCACCGAAGATTGATATGACACCGTGTAATGTAACATTGATGTAGGGTAAGGTTTAGTGAGGTAACATTAACGTCCTGTACAATAGCCGTACTAGTTAATTAATTCAATTGTAACCTGACAATCTTTCGGTTTGATGAATTGGGGCTTTCAAAAAAAAATGCATGGAGTAATAAAATGGACATAGGAATGTATTTTGCTTAATGGGACCATAAGAACTATTGGATAACTGGATCCTTATGGTAAATTAATAAGATGATGATGCACGAAGTCCTTAAACGAGGTTAAATTTAAATTGAATAGCAATAATTATAAGAGCTGAACCTTTGGCTTCATCTCCAGTTACCATCAGGTGGGATTGTGGTCAAGCATTAACTTATTTTAAGTAAAAAAGAATGTCATCTGAATTATGAAAGCTCACCAAATTTTGTACCAAGAACCCGTTTTTAAATTTGTGATAAATTAACACATGATAAACTACATATTATATTTACATATTAAAATGTATTTTTTAAAGGTAGGTTTTTTAATTATTATTAATTTAATATTATAAGTGAATATTTGTGAAGATGTTTGGATGTTTGTTCCTCAATCACGCCGCAACTACTTAACCGATTTGGCTGAAATTCGGAATAGAGATAGCCTATACCCTGGACTAATATACAACACAGGCTACTTTTTATGCCGGAAAAGTTCAGGGTTCTCGCGGGTTTTGTAAAAAATCGATATCCACGCACGCAAAGCCACGAGCATATATATAAATTTAAATTAATTAAAATTTTAGTTTCGAAACCACTCCGCCGCGGGCGAAGACGCGAGCAAAAGCTATTTAAAGAACATATGAGTTATTAGGTCATAAAATAATGGAACGGATACAATAATAATATTATGGTTGTGCTAAAGATTGTAGATGATTCAATCCGCAATTATTTTACGCTGCTTCTTACGAACAGTGGTTCAGTTGGAATTATAATAATTAAGTCGTTGCTGCCCGGGTCAGCTCAAATGCCAATTCAAATTAGGGTTGATACAAAAAGTTATGTAAATAAATTTGTATTAGCAAAAAGTGTCAATAACAACAAATTAACTTCATGTTCAAATAAGATAAAAAATATACCAATTTTGTTATGGCATAGAGATAACGTTAATGTTTTTGACATGAATCAGTATTTTAATGTTTTTTTCTTTGGGAAGTTTCTAGGCTCTTTACCCGCTGTCTTTTTCAGGTCGTCAGTTCACCTGGTTGGGGGGCGTCCTATGCTCAGTATTCAGTAATTCAGGTCGCATAGCGCTAATCGTGAACAGACGTTGCCATCTAGACGTTGCCTCTCTTTCTAATCATAACTCTTATCCTTTCTGACAATGTCAGGGTTGTCTTTTTCCGTGTGACGACATGTGTATTGTAGATTATGGATGTATGACACGGCGTGGCAGCCCTTTTGAAATTGGCCCGACACGTCGAACGCGGCACGTACTTGTAACATCATACCAAAAGTGCGGAGTGCCAGGCCTGACTTGGTTTTGGATGGTATATGCTCTTGATTTAAATACTTACATAATTACATTCTCTCTGATTATTCTCAGTTATTAACATAATTAACAGATACTCATGTTTATTTCCTTATTATTTAGATAGCAATAATATCTCTGATTCGATGAAAATGTAACCAATGTGCGAACCCTGACTCTAACCCGGTTTATTTTATGTACTTCAAATTACACTCATATTACAAATATTCGCTTGTATGGGGTTCACAGTGACGAAATCCAAATATTTGTATTTGTACAAGATATTTCGAAATCACTGTCTATGATATGATTAATTATGTCGTTTTTGAAATAGAATGTCAAATTTAATGTCATAAAAATTATACTGGACTCTATGTTATGGATATCATCATCGTAATAATTTAGGCTGTTGGGTTTAAGGCAATTCACTATTCTGGTCAAGTGCGAGCTAGCGCTCATCCTACATTCTAGGGATGATCATGACTATTGTTTTTTATCGAAGCAAGTGATAAATAGAGTCTAACAAATATTCGTATGAAAAATTAGGTTTTAAAATTAGATAATATTATCCAGATAGAATTTCTTATTAATTAAACATGATAAAACTAATTGTTGAGCATTTTTATAGCTTAAAACAAGTAGCTATTAAATAAGTAGTAATAATAATATAGCCTTGACGTTGTTTTTATGTTAGAATGTATAAAATAAATAAGCAGTAACAGATCATTTTTATACGTAGTTGAAAGCAATATTTCGATTACTCGGTTGCGGATGTGCGATACAACAAGAAATATAGTTAAATACTTGTTTTACTATTCTTTTTAACAATGAGAAAATAAGTAAGTAAAAGTCTACTAATTAAAAAAACAAGTAAGCGACAAAAATTAAAATTATGTAAGATATGTGAAAATATATTAAACTGTATATTTTTATTTAATAATTAATATATTTAATTTTATGTATATTATTTAATAATTAATATATTTATATATATTTAATTATATATTTTAATTATAAGCTATGATATGGGGTCCTTCAAGAATCGGGTCTATCATCATATTCTTGGCCGGCAACGCGTTAGTGACGCCCCGGGTGTTGCTAATGTCCATGGGCGGCGGTGATCACTTACCATCAGGTGACCCGTCTGCTCGTTTGCCTGCTCTAAGCATAAAAAAATGCACTTTTCTGTCACAATCTCGACATAATATTTCGATTGCAATATTATAAAGAAATGGAAGAAGAAATGTATATGTTTAAAGTTTCTTTTACGTACCTACATAAATATTTCTCTTTTGCACAAGAAAATTTAAGTTCAGAAATATCTTATTTATAGTTATTTGGTTTTAATTGGCAGTCATAAATTACATTATTCGCTTCCCAAGTGAACCCACATCCTCGAGAGAAATTTTAACATTACACTTAAAAACGTTGAGTAATACATAGTTAAAACTGTAATAAAATGTAAAAGTACACATACATATATCATTGGGGGTTATTACGGAACGTCGAGATACATTTACGAGCGGAATGAAGAGAAGGGTCCTTTATCTCAGGCCTTTTGATTTTTTATCACTTTCGAAAGTGATTTTTGCGTATTATGCAACTTGCAGCTTGAACATTTATGATATAGTTTTTAAAAACATTGGCGGTTGAATTTTGTATGTTTTTCATTGATTTGGGAGTTCAATTATAGATGATAAAGAATATTTTTCTACATAATATAATAGTTCGATCTGTTTAATGTGTAGATTAATTGAAATTCATCGAAGTTATTTACGATAACGTCACAATGGCATGTTTTGTTTATTTAGCCATTTTACCAAAGTATAGGAATACCTACTGCTGCCTACTAAAAAGTTTTCATGTTTCTGTTTTTCATATATAATGGTTAGTCTCATTCTTATTACTACTTATTTTACTTTTCGATGCGGTCCTCGTATTTTATGAGGAACATTAAAATATTTTTGCAAATTTCAATTAATATATCTGTCTGATCTGTTTACCGCAAATGCAATTACATTGGAATGGTGGTTAAAAGAAGGTTAAACGTTTGAAAAAGAACACGCAAATAATTATTTTAACAAAACGACATTAGTAGCAAAATTTCCGTATAATTTAAATATAAGGAAGTATGCATGTATAGAGATGTATAGAGAGATAAGAAAGAATATAATATGCCTTGACATTAGCGACAATTTTAATGTTACTTGTTTGCACATTACCCTGGAATGAATAATTATATTAAAATTCTTTTGTGCCTAAAATAATCTGCAGTCATAAATACGGTAGGTATCTATAGTTAATACATTCAAGAAAATATATGTAGCATTATTTATAAATATTTATGTTTTCAGCCGTATTGGGGTGCCCTAGAATACTAGGTAACCCTAATCCTATGCCGGACGGGTGTCGAAAGAGGTTACTAATTAAATCTGGCTCGCTGGTGTCGGCATGATGCTTTTGGTTTCGCTAAAGTTCATGGGGGACGATAGCCTCGTACCATCAGCTGATTTTCATAAAACATGATGCAGTGGATCTGAAGAAGAAGAGCTTGACTTGAGTCTTTTTAAGGAAGATTTTAATGAATCTACAGTAGAAAAAAGTGCCTTATAATACGTTTTAAAAGTCATGACCTCTTAATGCAATAGACATAATCCTTCATGTGTGACGAGACTATACATATAAGGAAGACAATTATGCATATAAAAATATAAAAATCTGCTACAAAATTATAAATGTATAATAACGTAAGAATGACGCATTACGCTGTGGTCAAATAAATCTTTTTTAAAGGAAGCGGACACGAAGAGCGTTTTTATTGTTATTGATAAACTTTGGATGTTTTAAGTAATACTTTATTTTAATATATAAAACACATTTTAATATAATGATTGTAATAGATGATGTGTAAATATTAATTACTCATTTTTTTTATTTGCGCCAAGTATTACTTTATTATTTTTTGGAAGTAGCCAGCAAACGAGCTGACGATCCACCTGATGGTAAGTGGCTATCGTCGCCCATGGACATCAGCAACATCAAAGACATTACTGATGCGTTGCCGGCCAAGAAAGAGAGAAGAAGAAGAAAGGAAGAAAGAACTGACTCTCAAGCCCCTAGCCGGAACACGGCGAGTCGTTTGGCAACTGACTCATGCTGATTAAAAAATTAGAATGAGTCAAAGTAGGTAGATATAATGTCCGAATTGGTAAAAAAAGTATTGAATTTACTTCCTATGTGTATTTCTAATTAAATTTTGGGAAAAGATCTCCACTTGTCTTAAGGTAGGATAGCAATCAAGCATCAATTTATGATATGTTTAAAAAGTAGAGTTAATAACTAGTTATTTGAAGACTTACATGGCGCAATGGTTACCGGACCGCCGCGCTAATAATCCTAGGTTCGATTCCCAGCGAGGCGGAGAATGATGAGTTAGAATTCTGTTCTCGGTCTGCGTTTAAATGTCCTTGTCATTGTATGTTGTCCATGGCATCCATGACACAGGAAATCCTTGTGTGAGGCTAAGAGTGTGGAGCGTTATTTCAGTCATAATTATTATCATAAACTTTTATAAGAAACTATGTACGGCGACTCGCTATCTCGCTACTCGCTACGCGTCTCTCAGTGCAAGCCATTATGAGCAAACGACCCGAGATATATTCTTTTTACCGCCGAAATGAACGCGACGTTGACATTTGGCCAGTCAGCTGGTGAAACGAGCTTCATAATCACACAGTAGCATTATATTATACTATATAAAAAATCAAGACCAGTGTAATTTCTGTATTCCTGCTACCGTATACGTTTAATTGTTTTACGCAACGTACCCGCTTCCACAAATTTTATATTATTTGCTAAAATAAAAAGTTCTACGTAATACACCGAATGCTCACAGGTTTTGAAATGTAATTGGAAAATTCAATACATTTTGTTTTATTTGCAAATTATATTCATTGGTGTGGTACAATGGCGTGGCATTGGAAAGGAACCAATATTAAGTGGTCTTGTCTTAATTCTTAGGAGCACGGGTTTCTCTTCATAAGTGAGGTAGCCTGAGCGATTTTTATTTCTTTGCATACAAACGTGATGACATAGTGACACCACTGCTTGGCTACTGTTCATTGGTGATACCTACTGTCTACTTACTGTGTTGACTGCAAACCGGTACTATCATAAAAAACATTATATAGAGTGGGAACGAGAAAATATTTTGGAATGTGTCTCACTAATAAGGAGTTCAATCAACATAAGCATGCCATTAAAATCTATTAAGTGCATACTTTTGTAATATATCCTCTCATTATCGTAAATAAGTTATAAATACGTCCAACATAAAATGACACACAATGCGTACAATGAAATTGAATCATCAAATTAAGTAATAAACAGAAAAAACTGCGATAAATCGAATAAATTATTAGATACCCGTCAAGAAAATATGCTGTTTATTTATACATAAAAATAACTGTTCAATTACGAGTCGAATTGTCGAATGTTATAGTGCGAGTTAAATTGACGGAAAACGGACTATTGTCCTGTTTGTGTTTAGTTGAAAATTGACGCTTCTTTGATAAAATATGTAGTTGGTAGGGACAATTGTCACCGGCCACCTTATAAGACGACTGGTGCTATTGTTCTCAGTATAGCTTGAATGACTATAATAGCTTGAGCCTCATAATGTTACAACGAAATAGGCAAAGTAAAATGGCAGATGACTGAAATAGAATACAGTGATATTCAAACATTGACTTTTTTATCAAGTAGTTTCCTATGACACTCGGTAATCCTTGTTTTTTCTCGTATTGTGTCTTTCATAGCGTATGAAAATATATAGAGTGGCAATGTAGTTATCTGTGGCTTATTATAGAGTAATATCGCACCCTCAGTGGAAAAAGGCATAAGATGAAAATTGCAATTTTACAGGAGAGCAAAAAAACTGTTCAAATATCAGTAAGTAGTCAAAGGAATTTACATTACGATTTCTTGCACAAAACCGTCAATATTAACGTTAAAAATTAAAAAAAAACTCGAGTATATGCAGCTTTTATTCCTCTTTCTAATCATATTAATAACTAAAATTCAACGTAAGGCGACTTATGCTTTTTTCTACTGAGGGTGAGATATGTGTGTGGACATAAAGCTCCATAAAGGGTTAATGGGTGTAAAAGGAGTTACAAATATCCGTATATCCTCACGAACTTCCACATTTATAATATAAGTAGGATATCCTACTGTATATTTGTATGTGGTCATAACGGGACAATCAATACGGGTGGTATTGGGCCAATTTACTATTTCACCGAGTATGGGCACAAAGGGCAAACAGTAATTTGAGAGGTATAATATTCAACTGATTCTTGATACGACACCACTCACTACGTAATAGGTTATATCAGCTTTGTTTTATCGAAACAGGTGAGACCGCTGGCTTATCGGGGATCTCGCTAACGTTGCGAACTAAGGGTTTTCAATGTAAATTGATATCAATTTCACAATATCAAAATGATATCTCGTCATCGCTTACAACATGCTTACTACTTTCCTATTGCTGAAATTCCTGAAATTAGTATCTAAATATGTCTTGTAATCTTCATTGTTTAAAGAAAATTAATTGTGTTTGTACAAATACTCATAAACCGATGTAATTCGTCTATTAATATATTCGCCCCTTGACAAAATAATAGGATATTCCTTATTATTTCTCCTATTGTCTTTTAAGGACTATTGTAGCTTTAACGTATCTTTTTGCTTAACATTTTACCATGATAAAAAAATTGCCGTACTAATATATTTGAAACCACTAGCTTTTGCGACTTTGCTCGCGGTAGAGATCGATTTTTTAAAAATCCCGCGAGAACTCTGAACTTTTCCGGGATATAAAGTAACCTATGTCTTAATCCTGGGTATAGGCTATTTCCATTCCAAATTTCAGCCAAATCGATTACGCGTTGTGGCGTAATTGATGAACATACTTCATCCAAACATCTTCACAAACTTTTACATTTGTAATATTTTGACTGTATTGGAATCGGCTATCACTTTGTATCCAGGTGTCATTTTCATAATACCAGCATATTTCTATATGCTTTCGTAGTTATAGAACCCTTTAATAAATTCGATAACTAAAGAAATGCAAGAGCATTCGCGATGCTATAGTCTTTATTATGCGCATGAATAATTTGTTCCCATTAGTGATTTATATGTGATAAAGTTCCACCAGGAATGTACTATCATATCTGGTATGATTTAGTGTTCTGATCCCTATTTGGGTCAGCGCGTTCGGTTGTAGTGTCTAAACATTGTAGCTATTTGTTGGTTGTTAAATTTTGTCAATATACATAATGTACGTATGTATACTGAACTTTATATAATGAATAATACGCTTATTACCTAATACTGATTTGTTTTTAAATAAAATATGTTTGTGTTTTTGAAAATTACCCTGTTTAATTGTGTAAGTACATAATATCCTATAATAAAGAATGACTCGCTTTATGAATCATAGAAATTTGACGAGGTCGCCATTAATCATACAGTATCGGGTACGTATCTATATAATATATTATTATAGTTTTCTGTCACATATATTTCCAGCAAACGAACAATTTTATTATAGTTAGTATATAATTGACGGTTCTTTACTATGTATGTTATACATTATCATCACATTATACTCAATAACAGTAAAATTCGTATGTATGTAATAAATAAAAAATTCTGACAACTCACTCACACCCCCGCACTCCGCTCTCCTAAATTGCGAGTGGCATGAATATACACAAATGAGACATCGCAATTACCCACGAACCAAGAACAATCATTTATGAATCACATAACTGTCCTACCTGGGATTGATATATAAACATAAGATCACTGGAAGCAATTAGTGTGACCCAAAAGTTATTTGTTGCATCAGTCGTTTCCAATAACCGATAAAAATTTGCCATGGTTTGCGTTACACTTAGTGACTTGAAAGCTCCTATAAAATTATTCATTTATTGGAGTAACACATGTCCATCTGGCCTTAGCATTGGTGTTTAAGTGCGCCAATGCATTAATGTCGTCCTTGTCCTTTACGAACCATCGCGGCATCGCATCCAATCATTTAGGTAACGTACACACAGACCCTTTTTTTGTGACCACAATCGCGGTCTACTTTAATTTTCTTTCACTGCAATAAATAACTTACCTTAGCTAACTAGTATTCAACGTAGTTAATTAACGTATACCTATACTAATGTGGTTTTGGTATCCTATATGTTGTGTTTCATACATAAAAGTCTTACTAAATAATATATTAACTGGCCAACTGCACACCGAAGTATTCAGAAGTGAAGAATAAACATATACCTAATAATGTTGCCAAATTTATTTTGTACACTGTATTTTTTATAAGAAACATATATAAACATATATAACATATATAAACATATATATGTAATTATTAGGTATTATTGTGATATTTCTTATCACATTACATGAATGCAATCAAACTGCATATCAAAAATCATATTGCAGATAAAAAAGTCATGAAATGTCGAACGTACGTAATGTCGTTATGTATTCTGTGGTAATGTATAAACGCATTAACAATATGGCCAGTGTGGAGCGCGCATCTTCCCATCTCCGCTGTTAGTCACAAACTGGTTCGACTTCCTACGTGCGCAGGATGTTGCTCCATATTCACCATTCATTTACTTAATGCCTTCGCTCCGACGATGACTTTTATTGCGAAATTTCAATACGAATGCAAAGGAAAGAGCAATGAGAAGTAAACTAATTGCGAAACCCAGGGATTTACGGCACGCTAATTTTGATTCAATCAACCGCGACTTTCGACACCGCGAAATTTGATAACACGTGCCGATTGCGACTTATTGTCTGCTTTTTATGTTTTATTTATTAAAACCTACCTTTATTTTGTTTATTAAATGAATCCACATAATTTATTGCTACAATTTGTCAACATTAAAAGTATCGATTATTTAATGTAGAACTAACAACCAGATGTGAATATTTAACATATTAATCTCAGGTTGTTAACATAAGACGATACAAACATTTGCCGCCGTATTTCGTGTTTCAGTGAATTTTGAGTCTTAAGATTGCCAAGTTAAGTTTGATTTAGTTTATGATGTTTAAAAAAACGTGCCTACGGTAGCCGACGTCAAGGGTCATAGAGATCAAGCGTGATCGAAAACTGATATTAAAGATTGTAGCGAGTGACGCATGCGTGAATGAGATATTAGTGAGGCAAGAAGCTATGATGTAATGATGGATAACATGCGAGGGACAGCACAGATTCGAGTCGGCCATACATTGATAACGATTGTTTAAGATAGATTGCATATAGATTATTTTGAGATAAATTAAAGAGTTGTATAACTTAAGCTCTATTATTGCTCTCGTATCATGTAATTTTCTCTTCAATATTATTAGCACAATAGATATGAGAAGCATTTATGGAGTTGGATAATATGTAATTTTAAAATTAATAGTTACGTTAAGCTTGTTCTACACCGAGCTTGTTACGATCAAGTCAAAATAATATTAGTATAAACCGCGCCATTAAAGAAACGAATCTAAAATCGCGGTTCGTTCTTGTAATGATAGGTAGGACCGTCAGCAAAACTGAGTTGCTTGATAGGTGATATTTTTTAATAGACCTTTGTTATTTGAAAATAAATATAAGCAAGATATTTAAACTCGAACCGCGGGTTTCGTATTTTCGTATAACATATAAAACCTAACGTCTAATTAGGTTGAGTACGTAATTAAAATAGAATATTGTATTGAATATTGGTTGAAATCCTTTGGGATAGATAATAATTTAACTATGAATTTAGAAAGAAGAAAGCACGCTGAGACATTTGTAGTGTGGTCAGGAGGAGGCATCAATAAAACTCGGTGTTCTCCATTATAAGTTGTTATATATTCTTCTTACGATACATAATACATGTCTCGGAACGCGACTAACTTAGACTGACTTCAATTACACGTCTCCACTGAAGCGTGGGAGTCGGACATACTACACAAAGCATAGTCAGCACATTACACATTTAAAAAAAAATATACAGATATATAAAATACTTGAGAAAAGCGATTAAGAATTTTTTGGAACGAAGCTAGGATTTATTTATAAATAATAAAATAGGCCGTTTTTCGAACACATACGCAAAAAAATGTCAATGATTTGAATTTAATTAAGCGCTGTCATTATGAAGAGCTTAATTTTTTACACCCTGTCATAAGTTAAGTATTAGTGTTAATCCGCCAATGACTGACATAGAGAAAAAGTTGTTGACTCTCTCTCAAATACTCTCTCAACATAAATGTTAAGGTAGGTAAAGAAACACACAAGTAAAGTTATTTACCGACCATTAAACTTTATTTAAAACTTAAGTAAATATATTAATCACATCGCTACTGAATTTAAAGCCTCTCACCCTTTTCCAATTTAAACTTCGAAAAATGCACTCAAGACGCCAGATAACACGCAGGGCCCAATATCGGTAAGCAGTTTGCGTAAATTACTATAAAATATCTTCACGTTTAAAGATGTTTGAGTAGATAAGTTAAATTTGTGTACGTTAGCACTTTCTACGTACGGGTGAAAGTCTGAAATTGAATCACATCAACCGTGAATCTGCTTACACTGGACGTGAAGGCAAGCGATTAAAATTATCGTAGGGGCAACGTCAACTCTAATCTGTTTAAAGTTTTAAGCAGCGACGCACAATAAATAAGCCCATGCTCTTTGAAGAGGCCGCCTCCACTCATTTAAGGCACTCCGCTCATTTGGGAGGCCAATTAAGCGCGAAAAGTATCGCGCACGTTCAAACGGAATATTAGGGGTTCATCAAAATTGTTCATACATTATTCGTTTTTCAGAAACCATGATATACGCTTGTTAATTTTGTGTACATTTCATTATTTCCAGTTCAATGGGTAGCGAGTTTTAAATATCTTTTCTTAAGTACATGAGAATTATTTAACGTGTATTTTATTTATTTCTACATGTATTTGTTTCAGATGTTCTTTTCGTCGCGACTTAAAGAAAAAGAAGCTACAACTTATGCCCTCAGTTCGTGGGTGGGTGGCTGTACAAGGAACAATAAAGTAGTTTAAACTATAAACGTCGACCAACATGAGAATATGTTGCAATTATTATTGGTACAACTTCGGGTAGGATTTTTAAGGGCTCCGTTAAGTCCAATTTAAAACCTATAAAGCCGATCTTATTTGGTACGTACACGGTATCAGGTTTACTATTACAAGAGAATTCCATAATTTTTTAAAATAACACCTAGACATCCTTAGACATTGAAGTCATGGTCTTCCCGCGTATTTTCCAACTTTATTTGGGATCAGCGTAATAATCTGTAAAATGTAGGCACTAATATTGTATAATCTAGACTTCCAATCCTCCTTCAAAATGTGTATACTGCAGCTCTATATAAATAAATCTTGATAGTCAGACTAGCTGGCGACATTCAAGAGATGACTACTCAAAGCTCCGTGTGAATTGACAGCTGATTCGATCCGACACAGTTGCGTTATACTCTTAATCTTATTGCGTGCATTATTTCAATATACATAAGGTTTAAAATCGACTGACCACGTAATAGCTATCTCGAAATAATAACTGGTCTCATCTCCACAGGATCTTAAGTGCGTGATCCGTGAGAATTAATTCAAAGTGTAACGACCTTCTGTATGTGGAGACATCGAAAAGCTTACAACTTAGCTTATTTATCGCCTTTGCCCCAAAATTTCCTTCGAGTCTCGAGTCACTTAATATTTATTTAAACTTTATTGACAATATCACGGTACTATCGGCTTAATGCATTATCTACCAGCTAATCATTAGGTTAGCTAATTTCTGTTACTAAATAATATGAAGTCTCTAAACAGCTGATTTAGCAAATCAAAACTGGTTCTGTATTATTATTTCTGTTACTTATAATGCAATGAATGCTTATAATACAATGCAATGAATGAGAGAAAGTGTCTTATCCATCCTACATTTCTGACAACGTTCTCTGCTCCTGATGTAAAGTGCTGAACCAACGGACGAGAGAATCAATATTACTTATATATATATAGCTGTTATAGCTATCGCCTCTTCTATAAATTGATTTATAGTAGGAAAAAGTCTTCTTCCCTTCTTCCTCCCTTATTGGTCTGTCCGACCATCTGCAACGGTCCGTCCGTCTGGTCGTCCGTCCTTCCGTCCAACGGCGACATATGGCAAAGCTCTTTCATCTTGCCGAGCTATGAAGGCAGTCTTTGAAATCATGAAATGTTTTTAAGGTACTTCGATTGTAGTTTTAGATATAACACCATTTAACGCTGCTTCCTTCTTCTTCCCTTATTGTCACGATATTAATTAGCACCTACTCGAGGGCCATTTGCGCGTTTATAGGCAATAAATCAATAAAGCCCATTGATCTATAAAATTAGCACAAAAACATATGAAGGAATTTCTTTTATAATTTTCCTAGTTCTATATTTAGAAAATTGTAGTCATACGCGGTATGACAACAAGAGTCGATGAGCGGATTGCCCATAAAAGAATCGACGACAATACTTCCGGAGATTATCACGTGTGGGTTGTATGATAAGATCTTTAATAGTTTTAATCCATATATGACATACCTACAAATAATAAAAATGTTACTGATCGATGTATGAAGATAATTAAGACAAACTATTATATTATAAAACGTATATATTAGCACATAATAATGTTTTCTATGTTTATATACGCGTTTGTTTCCTCTAATCTCAGAAACGGCTAAGCCAATTTTGATGTGGTCAAACTGATGTCTTGTATTAAACTTGAGGTAAAATTTAGTGTTTGTTTGGTTTGAATAGGTTCAAAAAAATCCCATGATAAAAAAAATAAGTTGTAAAAATGTTTTTCAATATTTTATTCTTCGATTCTGGAGTTTTAATAAATGTGTATATCCAATCCATGCCAAATTACACCTTTCTAGCACTAAGCGTCTCGGCGCTTTGCTTCCGACAGACGGACATACGGTCAGACAGACAAACGTATGGACGGACGGATGGACGGACAGACGGACAGACATGACGAAACTACAAGGGTTCCGATTTTAATTGGGAACCCTAAAAGCATCGTTGTTTATTCAAAAAGAAAACGCTTGTATCTTTTTGTTAATTCCAATGTTGGCGGGTCTTATCGTTAATCGAATGGTGTTCAACGAAGTGATATTATCTTTACGATTGAAGTGGAAAATGTGTATTTGTAAAGCGTATTTTTTGAGTGCCTGTTATATCTAATAATCAATATCGATGGATCATTTAAAGGAGAACCCCAGTTTCCATAGAAACTCAGGCCTAAGTAGACAAGACTGGAAATTGGCTGTTAATTAGATTATTGCAAAAAGTTCAATTTCTCCAATTTTCACGGCTGCCAGCAATGGCCAACTAAGGAAATCCTAGAACGAATCACCTTAATTATAGGTTATGATTATGTCATACTCGTGTCACAGTGCTATTTAATATGTATGTTACACTTACGTTGGCGGGTGTCTATTATAATTCTACTACTTCAATGGTTTTCACCCAAAACGAATGTCATAAAAAGGTTGTATAATAAAAGCTATTGCATATTTCAAGAGATTTTATTAGTTATCATTATAATATATTAATATTTCGTGTAGTTGTGCAGGAGGCGTTATATTTCGTTAGTACCTTGCCCAATCAAGATACCATAATATACTCATTGTAAGTATGGCCACAGCAACTTCCTGATCTTCTAAAGATGTATAGGGTACGTTATCCAGTGTTCAGGACTTATTCTGAACCTTTGTCAGTCACAAAACAGGCGATTAAGGAGTCCATATTCATATAGTATTGGTTTGCAAGAAATTGTAGCGAAACTGCGAAACACATTCACCAAAACACAAGTACGAAAGCGAATACAATAGAAAATTAAAATCACTGTGTACGTGTCGATGAGTTTCAATAGTAAATAGGACTCCAAATACGCTGAAAATATTTGATAGTAAAAATATACAAGAACACGCGTAGAAAGATGAAAGATCGATGACAAATATGACAATACAGTGGTGTTATTTATAAATACTATGGTTACCAAAATGACATTATTAGGGATTACATCATCATTGTTGTCAATCGATTAATCGATGTCAAAATATTCGAAATGTAATTTAATAAAATTAGCGTAACGATTGAATGGTAATTATAATATATTACATAGTTTTGATTTATATGGAATACGAAAATATGTAAAAAATAAATTAATATTATAATTATAATCACTAAATAATACATAAAATATATTATTATGTTCCATCAATCGATCATTATCAATCGATTCAATCGATTATAAAATCGTATGTAATGAGGTAAATACTGTGAAAACTTTTTTGCATTATTTTGTTCATTTGGCAAGAGCAGCTGAAGCTAAGATTTAAATATGTTTATCTTATAAATAAGACGAATTTTTTGGTATATAGTTTACTCTTGTCTAGTCCGATGTTCTAGCACAGATATAGCATATGGTTCGGGGCCGAAAATTGGGGATCGCCTTTATTTACTATGTTTTTAATGAGTGGTCAAATTACCCTAATAGGAGTAGCAGTGTTTCTTGTGATTGAACATTTTCAAAATGAGTCATTACAAAACACCTATATCCGAAAACAACAATATATCTGTACCAACTAAAGCGGTTGTTAACGGCATTCAAACCCGGGGCAGGACTCCTGACGTAACCCTGTAATCAATGCATGAATCTAATGCTATCTATAACTATCCATACATCATATTTATATACTAGCTGTTGCCTGCAGCTTTGCATACGGAAATTATGTTTTTACTTATTCAAAATTTAATCCTGTTTTCCCGGGAAAACTTTTAATTTTCCGGGATGAAAAGTTGTCTAAAATATGACCCAAGTTATCAGTAACTTTACAAATTTTCATCGAAATCCGTTCAAGGGTTTTTATGTGATGCCCGGACAGACAGACAGACACTTTGAGTTTTATTATACTATAGACTACATACTCTTATACTTATTTACTTAAAATTACCCATCGATTACAATAAAAGTGCCAAAGTACTTACATAACAAACTCACTAAAGTATTATAAGGTTATCTTTTTTCTTTCGGAGGCCTATCAAAGAAAAAGGAATACCAGTACCGTTAGTAAGATGCATCTGCATTTCCGTCCGCAGGGAATGTAATGCAAGCCTAATTGAATTCAGGCTATGTGCACACTAACGGTAACATGCCCACCTCGCTCTAACTGTCATAGGCTAACCACAATGGCCTTAGTTATCTTATGGAAAGAACAGTTCTGGGTTTGTTCCTTTCTATATAACCTTCTTTGTAGGTAGAACCGATTTAGACGGCACTGATAATGCATCTCTGCTAGTTAAGTAAGCGCATGGAAGTCGAAGTTTTAATGGTAAATCACTCGCAATGAAATATGAAATTAGTTTCAGATAGCTAAGATAGTTATATGACTATCTTTGGCTGTTAGCACTACAAGTATCTTTATTAATAAATAAATGAATAAATAAATAAATAAATAAATAAAGAGCTGAATTCGGTAAGGAAGATTGCTTATTATGACATTCAAATAAAATTTTAATTTATTGGCAATCGTTTAAATCCTGCATTTGCAAAATATTTAAAATGTTACATGAGTACACAAGAAAATCTTTATCACTTACTATTATACATCCTAAAAACGATACGGACCCAGTAATAGGGTAGAGAAGAGTTACCTATTCAACCATTTTATCACTAATAGACTATTATGAATAAGCGAATCATCTATCATTCTAATACTCTCAATAGACCCCATGAGAAATGTATCTACCGCAGTGAATATACGCAAAAACCCAACTGCACCAGTTTCATTCCAACGAGATGTTATTCATGCATATAAAGCATGCAAGCGCCTTTCATAAATCGAAAGCTGCTTCGGATGCTATAAGGACACAAAAAGCGTTGCTAGGAAGCCCGTGTAACGCAATATAGCGTCGTGCGGGTGGTCTGTCTATCTGTCCGTCTTCCCGCAATTAACGAGATTGGACGCATATTTACGACGCATATTCAATGGACCGAAGCAGTTTGTTAAAGTCTCGGACTGTTCTTGCGAGCTCAAATTCCCGAGTATGAGCTACGATTCGTTGGCCGTATTAATAAAAAGGTAGAATTGAAATAAATATGTATTACACTTCTATATGTTAACTTTTATCCTATGCGTAGTTACAGGAATGATAGGATAAAATGAAATAAATTTGGAATATGGTGAAGACAGAAATCAGGATCGAATCCTTTGAAAGTTCTTGATGCTCATTTCAGTGGGCACAATGAGTTATCAAGTCTCTGTATTTCTGTATATTTTGTCTGTATGGTAAAAAAAGTTTTATAAATACAGAATTAATATAATATGGTAAAGTATAGACATCTAGTAATACGTACAGAGAATGTTTCAATTGAGATTGCTAAAATATTTTGGTAATTACGTGGTGCTCCGAAAGGGTATAAAGGTACCTGAGATGGGGTACTATTAAGTTTATTAATAATTGATTTGACTGATGTTCTATTCCTTACGAAGTTTCTGTTTTGCGTAAATTTGAAGTACCTACAAATTAAATAATTAATTAAATAATAAGAGTTCCGTTGCAAATAATCAACATGCTAAATGCTAATATACAACAGGACATGTGAAACCATGTTCTTATGAACTTAGCGGGCGACCGGTATATCGATATTGCACCGTACATCGATGGGTTTAATTGTATTAGCGTCATGTCTCACTGCCTATAACAGTAAATATGACACGCCTCTAAAAGTTATCGATAATATAAATAGAAACCTCCGTACAAGTCGTAGGCCAGAGACCACACCGATAAAGTTAACCAGTTTTTACCTAATTTTTTACACAGACATAACTAAGGCCACTAAAAAGAATTCTGAGAAAGAAATTATTCGATTACAATGACAGCTTTTTTATCTAATTTTCTTTAAAGATGTTTTATACAGATAAAGTGGGATTGGGCTCGATTAAGATTGAAGCGCAACCTCAATGAACTTGAAGAAATCTTTAACGCATCATAAAAAAACTGTAGATGTAGTGTACTAAAAAAATGGCTTCATTCACCGGAGTAAAGTTATGATTATTAAACATAAATTGTTTTAAATTTAAACCTTGATAGTTTCGCCGACAGAAATCAATGAGTCCACGCCTTTACAGACCGCGAACAAACGACAAGAAAGCCGATCGCCCGAAGCCGGTTGTATATAGAAGCTCTATAAATGAAGTACCTATTATTAAACAAAAACATGGACCAATCCACTTTTCACTGGCGCACCTTCTACAGAGATCTTTTAGATACATCACGTTAGAGGAAATTCTATAAAATTATGGATAGCATGGGCGTACGCCTTTCCGACATGTTTGAAATGATATGGGGATGACAGCATTCTACTTTGTGCCGTAAACTAGTACTTACAAATACGTTCGTTTTTTTATGTAGGTATATAGCCAACAAGAGCAATCAAGTCACCGGATGCGAAGTATAATGTAGTCATCGTTTTTGTCATCAATGGTGTTACATCAGTATCGCCAAAGGCATCAAAAATGTTGCTAACTAAAACATAATTGAGGGGGCCGCATTAATTTTGGTTTTCCATCGTAGCGACTGAAACACTGACACACATTTTACGGTCAATTTTTGAAGGATGATAGCTTGCCAGGCGTGTAAAATTAAACTTCAAAGCTACTTTAAACCGTAGAAATTAAACTGGGTGGTAGAAGGCCCACGGACTTTCAATAGAAGGAGCCTGGTCAGCATTTCACACCACAAACAGCCACCACCACAAACATGTCTTCAGATCAAGATCGATGAAGCACTTTGCACCGTGCTTATAAATATCGATAAGATTTTATTTTTTATTTTCATTCAGTTTGTCTGACTTGGAACTTTAGTAACAAAACAGTCGTCCAAAACTGGTCATAGTAACGGTCCAACGGCCTGAGATGGAACGCCCATTAGTGAACAGAAAGCGTACATCGGAATTCCATTATGTAATGTAAATGTAGAATTATATTTATCGTAATTAGACTTTATGTCATTGTCAATTAATTTAATAATCAACCTCGTGTGTTGAACAGGATATGAATCAGAATTCAGAAACAAGGTTACGACCCAGGCCAGGCCAATGCGAGGAGATCTAAATTACGAAAGAATCAGATAAGGTTGTAATGCGTAACGGTTAGCCATCGAAAGTGAGTTTGCTCCTGTCAAGCGACGCGCGTCGTAAACGCCAAGCATATTGGGCAATTTCTTTTTAAAAGGTATGAGTATCGGTCAATTTGAATCTTGTGTACTTGAATCAACCTGCCAATAAACTTTTATTTTGGGTTGGCAGTTTGGGGTTTAAACTTAAAACAATATTTATTTATATCGAACAACAACTCGTTGAGTCAAGTTACAATCTGTAGATCGTACATCAAATAGTTCACAATCTCAAATAAACCAGCTATTATTTTTAACCGACTTTAAAAAAGGAGGAGGTATTCAATTTGACTGTATTTTTTTATGTTTGTTACCTCAGAACTTTCAACTAGGTGAACTGATTTTGAAACTTGATTTTGATTCTTTTTTTAAAGCTGCTGCTTGTCATGTGGTTCCACTTAAATTTGAGCGAGATCTGATGAGTAGTTTTTAAATTATCCCTAATTTTGAAGTCGGTTATTTTTTGTCAAGAATTATTGTGAAGACAAGAAATTCTTGTGAGCAAAGGACAGATCTAAATCCATTTTGTTATGCTATCTGCTATATTTACTCTGCCTGAGTTTTAGAATACGGCCTTAACTTTTACTTATTTTTGTATGGACCAACATAACTAAAGTTGAAAAGATCTATGTATAGATTTCCAAGAGATGTTAAAATTATTTACCTATATATTTTGTTAATACACTGTATGAGACTACTTAAAATCATTACATAATCTACTTATTTGTACGTATTTAAATTATGCTAATGTAGCTAATATTAGTATCGAAACGCTTTTTAGAATCGAATACACATCACAGCCTTATGAAATATTTATTACTAAAGACTGATAATATTAAATAATTTATTCAAAAACACTGTATCGTAACACTTCTTAATAGAAAAACAGTACGTATATAAGAAGGAATAAAATCATTTTAGCTAGAACTACATGACTACTCGTATTATTTTACGCATTTTGCGCGCTGATTACGTTGACCAAACTCAGACTAGACGCTCTGCCAAAGTATTACGGCAACTTAAGCAACCACTAACTTGTAATTAGTGAGGAATGTTGCAAGCGTCACGTCTTTAGGATCAATATCGGACCAACAACAATGCGCTTAAACGATATCTGTGACTCATCAAGGCTCCGAGGTGAAGGCGTTTCTATCCCTTGACCGCTCCCTGCAACCTTGCTTTCGACATGATCATATGATAACGCTGAGGATTGAATCGACGCCATTAAACACGATTGAATTTGAACGCTGATAGCCTGATATTCGTCATGACTCATTATAGATTAGTGCTACTAATTGTTGCCGAGCCTCACCGTTTTGTACCTACTCATAATTTTTAAATCTTGTTTGTAGCTACTCGTAAGACTCGTAACAAATCGTCAATCGTTATAAGTTTAAAGTAAAAATGTTGTCTGGTCCGTCTAGGAATCGAATCTAGGCTCCTTCATTCGTAAAGAAATATGGCTAACAATTAGGATACAAAACGATCTTATTCTACTCATAAAATTTATTACAACTACTCTTAACAAAACAATAGAAAGACTACTGATAAAATAACAATAGTTCATTAGTGAAACTGTAAACTACCGAATTACTTAAACTTTCGTTTGTAACTGTTTAGGTAGCTCAAACTTGGTCTGATAAGATCTCTGAAGCTCCTACTGTAAGTGATAGTCGAGTTGAAAACATCACTTAAAACTTGTATTAAGAGCAGCCTCGCGTTTAAACACCGCTTGTCAAAGTTGACACAATCGAAGACGCGATCAATAGGTAAGTATCGAATCGAAAGTAATCGATATTATCACATGTCACTTGAAGGTCAGACACGTCCTTAAGGGATTGAGGTTGATGGCTGTCCTACTGAAGAGCGATGGTATCGATCCATTAGGACAAACTTCGTTCTCATTTACCGGCCATATAAGTTATTAGTAAAAAATATTTTAATGGAAGATGCATATTATTATTATCAATAATCTCGGCATCGCGTCCAGATGTGTACACTGTACATTTGTTTGTAAGACACAAAACAATCGGATGGATGAGCGGAGTGCGCCTCGCACGCGCGCCGCGATGCTATCACGATTGCTCGAGGGGCGTTACGAAAACCACTTACCTATCGGATGCCATCGACGGACTATTATTATTACTCTAGCTACTCCGTATTCAAATTACGACTTCAGACATATAATTCATTTTTTACTGCGATCCGATAAGCAGATGTGTTTCACATTCAAAATAGTCGATTATTCGAACCGCAGACGCTTTTGGTGAAATCGCACGGGACGAGTTTGGTACCTATACATAAAATATTTATAGCACAAGTCCTAATTTAGAAGTTGTCTTTTCATTTGATTTACTTGATTATATTCTATAGGAACGGCGGTTTCAATGGCGGACGGCTGAAGAAGATATAAATTACAGGAAGTGTAGTTCATTGTTCACGTGAAGCTATTTGCACGTTCCTTGATTGAGATGTAAGTAAATCGCAATAATGACATCCCTACAATATATGAAAGATGTATCTAATTATCGTAAACTATATTGAAGGTTGCCGTATACCAAAAGCCAGCATGTTAATAATATCTATCTCACACAACAATACTGCTATTTTTAGTGCTTCAAAAGTGATTTTTTATATTTCAATTATGCATTCATGGTACGATGCGTAACCTTTGCTTAGAATTTCTGTACATTCTTTTCATATAACCTCATCATTCCTATACTATTTCACTAGACATTTCATAATAAATTCCGTTTTAACTTTGACAAATCACCCTCAATCAAACAACTGACGTACGGGTGTTGAAACACACGGGAGACAAAAACATCTTGTGTAATTCGTGTGGTGAATAATTAATACAATGGCAATATCTAAGTTTTTCGCATGCGTACATTATCTAGACTTGGTATCTGGAGCGGGCTAACAATACACCATTATGGTACTGAAGCGTTTGATGTTTTCTTTATTTAAACTTTCAAGGTTGACGTGTGACGGTTGTAATTGGTGCGGTTAATCTTCGGGTTAGTTATAGTTATTATCCTTTTATTCTTTTTTAAACGAATGCCAATGTATGTGTATATGTAATGTGTAATGTACAAGTAGTTAAAGTTTTAAAATGTTCAATCTGATTTTCTGCTAACCCTCACTTGTTCTGATTCTGAATTGTAGATTTATCATTACACCATTTGATTATTTTCAATACTGACCCAAGTAAGCTACGGGTTGATAAAATAACAGTGTTGAAAATTGTTATTTCTGTGTTAAAAACAAAACAAAACATTACAAAAAAAGTTTTATCTTGCCAAATTAATAATTAATTTTATTTGGAAAGTACCGACTTCTAAATACATGAGTAAGCGATTTGAGGATGGAATCGAATATATTAGATGTAGTGTCTATCTTACTTTGTTAAACGGGCACTTCATCTTTCACGCCAAGCTCGCACCGCCGATTTATTGGCCGACGCGCCCCTCACGTGACAGCTAGATACAGCTATCTTCGAGTCTCCTGTCTGATTGAATTAAAGCCTTTCCAGTCATTGTCAAGTCGGAGATAACGTACATATGTTGTCGGGTACACGGGCCGAGATAACGAGGTTTTAGCCCTATCTGATACGTCACGCCTGGCCGGTGACAACGCGGTGATTAGGATAGTCGTGGACTTCGTTTGGACACTATAGCTTTTCCAAACTTGAATAAGATATAATATGTACATTGGAAGGAAGACAAGGAATCGTACTTCGTATTGTAACAACTATGAATGCAAGTGTGTTGTTGAACATGACTGTTCCCTTTCCTTTATATCTAAATAGCGTTAAGTAATTGGCATAATATTGCACTTTAAATCGAAACAATTGACTTAGCGAGTTCATGGACAAAAAATAAAATGAATGATTAATTGCTCATCTGCTCTCGCCTTAACCCCGCGTCGTGCTGAGCTGGTTTTCGTCAGTTTACTTTTAACAATAGATTAGAATGCGCTCCCTATGAGCCGATACGAGGCGCGAGCTCACCTCTGACCCGGCTGCACGCGCTGCCTCCATTCTGATTGGCCAAGCGAAAGTGTACACTCATCGTTTTGTAATAGCTAGCCTCGAAGCGACAAGAAGTTTGCTTCCAAACAAAACACGACTTCATTGTTCCATGGACTGATTCAATTGGTTTTCTATTGATAAAAAGATTAAGTCACTGTGTGCATTCACCGGATTAATAGCAGTGAAAGGTCAGAGGTACTTGAATTTCAGCTGGCATGTTCGAACATCTGTTCGCTTGCAATAAATATTTGCTAACGCACCGTGCGCCTCGAGTTTCTTTGTGTTATTGTTTTTTTATAATGTTATAAATTCTTAAGAATGCGAATAAAATGCTGTCAACACTTGACTGGGCGTTGCTTTGCCAAAGCAGCCCAATTCAGGGTAAATATCTTATTTCTCCTTATACATAGTTGAGGAAGTTCAAAGCGTATTTACCTAAAAAGACCTTTCAGGTTTTGGCTTCATCAATCAAACCAAGTTACACGGATGACGAATGAAATAGGGATGTGAATTATTGCTTTATGCTTATATGGAATGCCTAAACTTTAAGGTCAATATATTATGACTCATTTTAAACGTTCTAAGAATTCGTAGCTGGTTGAAACATGTCGAATTGAAGATTGTTCGACATGAGCGCTCAATGTTTTACGAACATTTTGATAATTGCGAGGCATTGATTAGGCTTGATGCATAATGTTTATTGTTGCGTGACCGTTTTGTGTGTAATATCAGAGGAAATGCGATCACGTACGGCCTTCGACCGTACTGCGACAGTCGTTCGACTCGCATTGTTCTGTGACATTTTAGCCTCGCTAATGACAAGCAATTTTGGTTTTGAAATAACACATTAGATCAATTTATGTTGTGTGTTAATTCGACACCAATAGTGGGATAACTTAAAGCTTCAGCGTTAATTTTAAAAGGAAACATGTGAATCTCACCTAATAACGCATAGGTAAACTTTTGATCTGCATAAGTAAACTTTTTTCATTAAATTTAAGACATTTTGTAGGTACTATAAATAAAGACGAATATTACATCGAGCGAATAACTAGTTTCAAACAAAATTTCAGTTACGACAGAGCCACTCACGGATTTATTATTTATTCACGACACAATTAGGATGTCTCAATTAAATGTCAAAAATTATTGTTTTTATTTTTACGTAACAGAACAACTATTGATGTCTCTATCAGGTTGTACATCATAAAAGATTTTACGTAATATTGCAATCAAAATCGCTGTTCGACTTTAATGAGTTACTTTGCATACCTTAATCGCAAAAATCGTGATAGCGGTTACGGTAGCTTAGACTACGTAAAATTGTTTGACAGACTACGTTATTATGTGATTCAACTTCCTTTCAGAGCGAGTTTCGATGTGATTGTACTATATGTTTAGACTGATGTTCAATACATGTAAGCGACCGTTGTAAGGCACGGGGCTTGCCTCTCCTCTCATTATTATTTAAAGCAAATGCATCTTCTTTGCAGTAAGCAATGAATGGTTTGTTCAAGTTTATATTCAAACTTTAGTCGATAGTCTGAACTTTTGAAGCTTACGAGTTATGCTGCATGATATCTAACAAAGTTAGGCTTTAACCCATTAGTAATCCATTGCAAGGCATGCGTCTCTCCTGATAAAAGGAGACATTAATTCATTTATATCGTCCACAACATTTCATCAAGTGCTTTGCCACGTTAACCAGCGTTGAACCGCGCCCGAAGTTTCGAAGTTTAGTAGTCTTCTAGTTCTTACTCGATGCCTTCAATAACTTCAATAGCTTCCATAATTTATCGACTGCCTTTTATTCCTATCAGAAAATGGGAACTTGTTCGTAGACCCAAAAGGTTTTATTAATTTTAAAACAAAAACATATTTAAGATGTAACGGTGTTATTACTGTTGATTCCAGACATTTATCTCATCACGAAGATTCGCTGTCATATCTCTTGTCAAACAACATGTCGAAACTGGCTTCGTGACAATGACAAAAACCGTGTCAATGACAGCTCTGCGATGATATATTGACGGTGCATAACGTAGCAGATAATCTAATTTCTTGAAACTTATATTTAAGTACCTAATTATGTTTGAAGTGTTCCGAATTTTTGATATAAGTACAACCACAATGATTTGATTTAAATGATAGATTGTTTGATGCATATTTGTAAGCAGCCTTAAAATTATCATGAGAATTGTTAAGAGTCGTCTTACAAACATTACCTTACACTATTTGATAATTTTTGATCAACAGCTTTGAAATGAAAAAAAATACTTTGGGAAAATATTATTCCATGATTATGGTGACGATAACGATAAATATTGGCTTCAACCCATTAATGGCCCACTACTGGGCACGGGTCTCTCCTCTTGAGGAAGCCTAAAGCATACTCTAGGCTTCCTCATACTTATACTAGATTGGTGGAGGGGTAGTGGCCAACCCGTGTGTCGGAAGTTTTCAAACCGCCTGAGGGCCTCTGACATGGCTTAACAACTGTTATCTTATGATAGCAACCTGGACCGACGGCTTTACGTGCCCTCCGAAGCACGGAAACGCTCAAGATTTTTTTTGTCACTAGCGGTCACCCATCCGACTACCGACCGCGTCCGCTGTTGCTTAACTTTGTCGATCACTTAGGATCAACAAGTCACTGGGCTATGAGCGCTTCTAACGATAAATATAGCCATCCTTAATAACAACAGTACCTTTAGACGTTTAACTTTTAACCTGGTAGAATGATGATTTAGAAGAAACTTCAGGCCATGTGATAGGCAAAAATGGTACTTAAAACTTAAATTTTGCAATAATCACAACTCAATCGATTGTACGTCAAATGAATGGCTTAATACATGAATGAATAAGGTACCTTCTTAAATTATTTTTATAAAAAAGAACGAACTAATTTAAACAAAGAATCCGGCTTGAATACATAATTAATACTAGTAGATAAAATCGTGTTTAGCGTATCCCTTAAAAGTTTTAATGAATCTTACATCAAGAACGTGTTTCTATAGAACTGGCGGATGAATGGAATACAAGTTTAGATTTTGATTTATTATACTTTACAATAAACATCCACCGTGCTCGATTCACGGGCAATAATAAATCCTTTATGGAGCTATTAAGATGCTCGATAAAGAGGATATCTGCCTCCTGTTGTAGATTTGCTCTTGCTATAAAACTAAGACCCTCAAACCTAAACTGGTGGCTTAATACGTATCATAAAACATGATGCCGTTAAATGATAAATATTTGGTCGGGTGGGGTTACCCGAGTCCGAATCGCTTTCCAATAAACGTATATCTAATTAACCATTTAGGAGTTAGTCGCATCTCAATCGAAACTAAGGTGTTTGTACCTATTACGGAGATTTAGAGGTAGTTTAATTGTTTACTAATCCTTGCAAAGTACAGTACAATTAAAAAATAGGTTTTGTATTAATGAAACTACGAGTAATACATTAAGTTAAGGTTAAGTTCTTTTTTCAATGGAGTGAGGAATCAACTTGATTTGTGTAATTTATTTGAGTAGAAATCTAAAAAAAATATGTTTGCATGCTAAATAATTTATTTGGACATTTGAAATCAGTAAGGGAAGATTGCTTTCACAATAGTATTAAACCTAACTTCCTGAATTTTGCAATAGGTTTTACATCAAAGTAAATGTTTCATTAATATACGTTTAACTTTATGTTGAAAACAAAAAAAAATTGGAAGGTTATGGAAGTTTTATTTTGATGACTGATGTGTGGTCGATCACTGGTGCAAGCACCTTATTACTGTAAAGGAAGTGTCTAATGGAGTGCGTTCGGTAGCTACGCTCAGAGGATGGTGTTAAGAAATAATTACTATCGGTCACGCCTCCCCTGATTGCTTTTCGAAACCGCTCATAAATCTACTCGATTCCTGCCGAATATGTTTCTTATTGGAAATAATGCGACCATAGGCCGTTGCCTAATTTTACACTACAAATCGATACTGACGAGTATCGATGAAGTCGATAAAACCGATAAAAGACAAATCCTAAATTAGTATGCAGAACAACATACTAATTGAAGTTCAAGTCGGCAATAAAAATGGCTAAAAGCTTTTCGTAATTTAAACATTCGCCTTCATCCTTGATTACGTTTACCTTCATACATCCTCGATGCTAATCACTTACCGACAGGAACACACGAGGACGAAATATCGATACATTCGCGTGGAAGTTATTACAAATCACCAGGGGCGGATGTCGGCTGGAGAGTAATAAATAACGGCTCCTAAGAAGTGGTCTAAGTGTTGTAAGGTAAAAGTCGGCATTGCAGAAAGGAAGTCTGACCGTGAATACATTTGTATTTCTGAGCACCGTTATTATGCAACTTCCCTCGGTAATCTTGTATCGGTATTTCTTAATAATGGAGACATAACTAGACTCGAGTTGTAGTAAGTTATGATCTAGACTAGAGTGATATACTCATGAGCAGTGATCGCCTTGTAGTTTGAACTTTGGTCTCGATAAATGAGAGTAACAATCATAGACGTAGTGCTAATTTTCAAAATGATATGCGTATTAGTATTAATTTAACTCATTCGGCTAATTCTTCGCAGACACATCGTAAGAAAAACGTGAAGTCTGCCAATGATATTATAAGTGAAAGAGGGAGTCTGCCAATTCGCAAGTGATTCACATGGTTGATGATGTTGTTACTGGAAAACTGATCCCTTCAGGAAACGAAAAATATTATTATTCTTTTTCTTTATTGCATTCAATATAGGTGTAATGAATAAGTAGGTAGATATCATTGTTCCAGATTAAACTTGAATAAATTTTAGGTAAAAGATATAAAATGTTACAATCCAATCAGGATTATTGTCACGCTTAATGCGTAATATAAAAAGGAAAAAAACTAATATTGTCGATAGACTAATTATTTTAATTTAATTAATTTAATTAAATTAAAATAATTAGTTTTATTTTAATTAGTATTATTTTAATTAATAAAGCATAATTTACACAACTTATAAGCATCATTCATTATTAGTACTTAAGTTAACAGTTATTGACTTAAGTTACTTAATCGACGTAAATTCGTAGAAATATATGACGCGATTAAAGCATAAACGTTTCCTCTTTACACCACAAGATGAATCATAGATGCGCATATTACGCTTGTCGGATGCGCTAATCGGCAGTTATCTTAAAACAGTGTTTAGCCGGTTCGGCGCACACACTATCCGCGCTACTATCGAAACGTGGGAATGGTTCACACGGCCCACTGGGAATGCTTGACGAACAAAAACGAATGTCAAGATGCATGTTGTGTAACATACAATATAGGTATATGTTTCACCCAGTACTCTACATATGTTTTAGCGCGTATTGCTGTTCTACTGATAACAAATGTGGTTTAATGTATGTTGATTTTTTAATTTATGTGTTCTATTTTTAAAAAATATTTTGTTATTTACAACCTTATTACAACCCACAAAGTTATTATAGTAGTCGATTTTATTACATTCTTTAGAATTATATATGTAATTGTAATTTCACAAATACATTCTTAACATTCTATATAATCATAGTAAAATATAGTATGCAGGTACTTACTTACATATATATTATAAATGACTTAAATTATGAAAACTTTAATTATTTTAAAATATCTACGTAATAAATTATATAGATATTTTAAAGTAATTAAAGTTATAACTATTTCACTACATTTAGTGTCATAATTATTATAAAACATATTTTGTTATTGTTTGCTTTTTGAGCAACCTCTCAATAAAGTTGCACTACTTGTAAGTTCTTAAACGAGATTTAGTTTGCAGTCATTTGCAATTCGGTATGCTACAGAGTCTACCTGACATTCAGCCAATTTGCATTGAACGTATGTTCATGAGGCTATTTCGCATTTTTAGGGTCCGCTCTCTGCATTGTTAAACACAATAGGAGTTATGTTACTTCATTTTAGGTTCACCTTGAAAATGTTTTGTTTGCGGTAAATAATAAGTATTCGACATAAGAACGGATTGAACTTAATTATTTAGAAAAAAAATCAATTGAATTAAATGATTTATTAAGTTTTTGGTTTTGTCATCAATCTACAACGAGATGGATTTATCAGATTTAATCAGATTAACAGAGTGTTTGGTAATTTATCAGCTTTTTAGGGTTGCGAAGAAAAATCGGAAACCTTATAGTTTCGTCATGACTGTCTCCGTTTGTCCAACTGTCCGAAAAATAGCGCCTAGACCCTTAGTGCTAGAAAGCTGTAATTTGGCATGAATATACATATTTATTAAAACTGCAAAATCGTAGAATAAAATACTGAACAATTTTTTCAGGGTACCTCCCATACAAGCAACATGAAAATGAATTTTTTTTCGTCACGTACCCCATAGTATAGGGTATCGTTAGTTTTCTTTCAAAAATATTATGGGTCTGCTATAACCGTTATTCAATTCAGGGGCCCGTTTGTAAAATATTCGGCTTTAAAGTGCCAATTTTGCTTAGAATCAAATGTCAGCCTGCCAGCTAAACGGTTGGAGATGGTCTGGTAAAAAAATACACAAAAAAAAGGTTATAATGATGAATTTACAAGGAAAACTAACACGGCTAGGTAAGTTTAAGTAATTAATGAGTAACAGTCGATAAACTTACACGTTTGGAACCCTATATTGCGTGTGGCTGACACGCACTTGACCGGTTTTTTTGTTTTTATTTAATCGGTGGGACTAAATACAGTTCCACGAATCAGTATGATACATAACCTTGTTGGTTCACGTAAAGTACATCTGTTGACAACTGGATCTATAAAAGCGGTAAGTGTGAAGATGTTGTCTAGAAACTAGATTTTTTATGATTTAAGCGTGAGAAGTATGTCGTATCTGATCTTATCTTAATCCTAAGATATATGGTGTGTATTCTATATGTTTGCACCTATGTTGTTGGAAGATCTAATATGTGGATTTTGTAATATTATTATACTTTTTTAATGATGCACAGTTTTTCATATTTTATGTTTTGTATAGCTTGACTCACATAATAATATTTTGCTAGTATTTCAATTAAAATGCGTTTTATTTTTACTGTACTGTTTTACGCTTAAGTGTTTTGTTTGGTAAGTACCTAGATTTAAAAATTGTCGGTCTCAGATACTCTATTTACCTATATTCTGTTTACCTATACGAGAATAAGATATTCTAACCAAATATAAACCAAGTTTTCCGAAAATATTTAATGATGATAATGTTTTAGTCAAATTTCGTTCACTGCCGATTTCTTTAAAATCTACGGCAATTTTCAACCCACTTTCTTGTAGCTATTACGATGAAATCTGGCATTAAAACAAATAACGAGATAGACATTTGGAAATGGGCAGCTTTAATAGTAGTCTACGTACGCTGGTAATACAAAATCTATTTTAGATTACACTAATTTGTCTATACCCTCCTTGACAACTACAGGCCCATTCATACTATGTGTGGGAAACGTTATGAAATTGAAAATGATCATATTTCTTTTAAAAGACACGAGACTATTGCACAAAGATTCACCTAGTTTTCGTCGTTAACTATTCATTATTATGTGCCGTGGGAGTTTTTTTGTTATACCATTGTTTTGGTTTTGATAGGCACATTCCTAAGGACTTGGAAGGCTTCAGAGCTACGGTATACGCATAGATGCCAAGAGTGTAGGATTTTGAAAGATATCCGCTATGTTTTATTTATTAGAACATAAAATATTTAATATATTGCCCGTTGTAAATGTGAACTTTAGTGCCCTTGTAAGTGACCAATATTGTAAATCACCGATTTACGATTGTACAATTGATTGTTTTTAACAATAACTGTTAGGAAATTTGATCCAGTGCATTTTTACGACTAGAAAATCGTGCCTTATGGATGGCAGAGGCGAATCCTGAGTTACCGGAACGTTATCTCCTTATTAGGTACGAGTAACCGCCCTCGCTTTGCTTCTGTTTTCTTTATTTTTTACATATTGGGTTACATTATTGGAGTTTTATTAAGGATCTTTAATTTTTTTGATACTATAATATAGCCTCTACCACCCGGCGATACTGTAGCTTCCCAACAGTGAAAGAAATTTTCAAATCGGTTCTGTAGTTTCGGAGCCTATTCAATGCAAACAAACCAAAAACAAACAATAAAATCTTTCCTCTTTAAAATATTAGTATAGATTATATAATGGATAACGCTGCAAAGTATATTTTATAATACAAAACATAGTACATACCGATGTACTATGTTTTGCAGTACTTATTTACCGACATAAGTATTGCATCTTATTATTCGGCCAAAAATATTTAATTCTTCAGTAATACTAAGCTTCGTTATCTGTTCTGTGTTTATTCATGCCTGCGGCCTGACACCTATCAACAGATTATAACGTCATATTAAATAGATAGTAACGTCATTTTTATTTTTTATTGGCCCAGATTCTTTCGAAGGTCCTATGATAATTTTGGCGGACATCTGCGTAGATATAGCTCACTACGTGGTAACTGGATGTTACTATATTATAAATCTCGATGCAATCAGGGCTGCATAAATGAATACCAATAATATATAACTTGTAGACGAGGTATTGTTGAATATTAAAACCCTAGCTATGTTAATAACTGGTAATTAACATTGTATTAAATTATTAAAAATACGTCATCGTCAACATCTTACAAGTCTTTTTAAAATTTCATATTTGCAATTTTCTTATCATGTCTGTTAATCTAATCGTCTATATGAATAAAAATGATTGTCTGAAGAGTTAACCAATAATTTTTTTTCATAGAGATGCGGCATTAACCCATTGAACCAATCATGATGAAATTTCGGGTCTACCCCACTAATCCCACCGAGTTGTTCAATGATGGACAAGTGGCACTGTTTAGTACAAGTGCCATTGGACAAGTGAGACAAATATTTTGGTATGTTATTCAGTGCACATCCGTTTCTGAATAACTCATGACCTAACCCTGCATTGCTGTTCGTCTTTTAGATGGAAACTCTTCAGATTTTCCCAATAATCTGATGCTGCAGCTAAGGTCAAGGGAACTCTTTGATGGTTAATAGCAAGGTCATGGAACATACACAATTTTACAACAGGCATTTGGCGAAACAGCAATGCAAAAAAAGTTCATTCATATAAAAGTGTATTATTTCATTCATGGAACTTACATTTTTTGATTACATAATGTACAGCCTAAAATATAAGTTTTTCAACATTTAATACTTATGAGTCGTTGAACTTTACTTTATCGAGAGTTATAACTTTATTTTAAAAATTGGCTTGTGTAAAATCTTGAAATTTTACAGAAGCCGCGAAATAATACTATGCGTTTTCTGGTGGCATTCCAACCAATTAAAACGTTGCACCGTTAAATCTGTATCAATGTTATTCAGTTTCATTAGTAATTCGAGGAATGTGAATCCGTAAATTATATACGATTTTATAATAGCAATATTTTAACGTTAAGGTATTGTATATTAAATCTACTACTAAGTATTCAAATCTTTGAATTAGTTTACTATTCGTAATTATTGCATGATTCTTTTTCTTCTCAGACGACAACGTAAGGATGATGCCTTTGATCTGAAGGAATCTGAGGGTAGTACTCTTTTATATGTTTTTTATGTGTTTTTGGAAATAGCCGACAAATGAGCCGATAATCGACCTGATGGTACGGGCTACCGTCGCCCATGGACATCAGTAACAACAAAGGCATCAGTAACAACAGTGAAGCGTTGGCCGCCAAGAAAAAAAGAAGAAAAAGTACATGGTACTCATATGTCTAATGACTACAATTGAAAGCGATCGTTCATCGTTCATCTCAGGAACACGGCATCGCTTTTAATTTTTTTGCAGTTACCATCCATCTTCTACAGCCACTCGAACATTGCCTAAGTAGATAAGTCTACTACCAGTTCGTTCAACATAAGCGAATGATGTAGTTATTATTGCATGCTTAGCTTTTTCAAGTTTACGTAAAAGATAATACGGAAAGTACATTTAATGTGAGGTAGTCAAATCATGGTATTGCACTATAAACATACGGTACTATTGTCGATTACTATAGAGCACCCACTGAACTAGTTTTGATGACGATTGCGTCTCAAAATTGCCCATAAAATATCGGTTTTATAACAATTGGTAATGGCAATTAGACGTTGGTGACGCAACACAATTTTTAGTTATTTCATACGCCGATGAGAATTTCGAAGTTATTGTTAAGAATCACGATAATGCCTACGGAGCGAAACGATTTCATCGAAATGAAATCGCAACGACGATTTATTTAATCAAACTTTTGGTCATAATCAATTTCATGTTCAGGAAATTGGCTAACTGTATTAATCCGTAGGATTACAATTTTAATTGCGTTAAGCAATTTTGTGGTTTCTTGAGCGATTTTTAAAAATGATCAATTTATGAATATTAGTGTTATAAGTATTTTAATATGTACACAATCATATTCCTTAAAATTGCAATAAATTATTATTGAGATATTCGGATATAATTGAGTGGATTATATGAAATTTTTAAAAATTAAATGAAAGTGACCGTGTCGTTTTCGCACATTACCGTGGTCATATCCATAAGTCCTCAGACTTTGTTTTTCTTTTTATTGGTAGTAGTTATCGTCCAAGGTCCCATCTTGGACTAGCGCGCTAACTATTAAACCAATCTTGTAATATTTCGGACCTCCTTTACCCAACATATTTAAGCAATTCAAATCGTACATACTCAGGTATTTACCACACAAAGCCGTAAGAGGCATTGCATCTCATTAGTATCGTCCACGTTAGCGATCGTAACGAGGCGTACAATAACACAGGGCTAATGTCGGCATTCATGTGTGTGAACGAGTTGTGTTCGAACAATAAGTTTCCCATGCACCCGATTGCTATCTGAGCAGTAAACTTGTTACGCAATGGCAGACGCATGCCACTCAAAGACAATGAAAGTGCGCTTTTTACTACTAACGCACGTGTGAGCACAATATGACTCCTAACTTAAGAGGTCTCTGGGTAAGATCTCAGCTGATTACCGTAATAGTAGGACAAGAATGAAATGTTGAGAATCGATCGCTTACACATTTATGACTTTGCAAAATTACTTACAATAGCTAGCATAAAAACTTAACCAACAGTTAAGTAAGAAAAAAACGACCCTTTTGTCCAGATGCATACATTTGTGTAGTTCATGTAAAATCGTTAGAGCAATGAATTACATCTTTTTGTGTTAATTACAATTAGACATGACGATCCCATTGTTAAGGTGGGATTTCCTCGTGAAATAAAAGAGGTGAAGGCCATGATCTTCTGGTCAAGTGAACAATTAAAATTTACACAACATTGTTTTATGGTATGATTTATATCTTAGAAGATTAGATAGGATAATTGCTTCATTTATGATGGTGTTACTTCAAAATATTGTAGGAACGAGTAAAATCCAAATACACATGTCTATATGTATTTAAAATAAAAGAAAAATGCACTAATATTTTTAAAAGTTGAGTGTGCAAGTGTTTTTTTATTATTTTCAATCAACATTTTCAAACTCAAAGTTTATGTTACCCTAATCTCATATTTACCTGTGTCTAATGCTTCACCCCAATATCTCGTATCTCCTGCTTCTTTGTTATAACTCGTATACAATACTGTACAAATGGCCGCCTCGTAGACTTGCTACGCGAAGAATTTTAGATTCAGCCATCAATTAGGATAAGTTTGTTCGCTATGTTTGGAAGCTCAATAGGTTTTTGCGCAGAAGAATTTTAGCTGGAATTCAGTACCTCAATACTTACTTACTTTCAATTAGTTTTAAGCTGCCATATGGTTGAATTACTTTTGTCTATACCTATAGGTCACTATTTTGAGATATTTTCAGAGCAGTTGTTTTAGAATTAGGTATGTATTAGAAATAAAACTTTACCTGCTTTGGTAAATAGCCACGAAGAAACTTGAGGAACATAAGTTTCCGTACTGTTTTAAGTATGAAATATATCAATTTGCAGTTGATTGCCAGGTTAGCCATCTTTGTCACTGTGTCATTAATCTTTAACACTGTGACAGAAAACCTAAGTCCAGTATTGAGATATTTGTGATTGTGATAAGTGAAAATAATTCTTACATGTTATATAATAGATTCCCAGTATACCCAATATTATCCAAAATATCGTATAATTACAAAAGAATCCAAATTAAAAAATGGGGACAAATAAAAATAACCTTGAAATGTAAAACCACTGATAAATCTCCTTCGCCAAATATCGCGTATTGTACTAGGTGTACGTATTAAACATTTTTAACTATGAATAATGTGCACGAAAACCGTTCATTTATCATGCGATCTATTTGCTCCGAGCGGACGCAGTTTCTCTGTGTAAGTAGTAATCTATTCTTAACATCTTCAGTATCCGTTAAGGCCAAGTATTAAAATGTTTTACCATTCAATCGGTAATCGTGTTCCATAATTTTACTATGATTATAATAAGTATGTGTAACGGTGCTTTTTGCTCTGCCATTAATTGGCAAAGGACTATGAAGTACTTAGTATAACGTATTTGAAAGTCAACCGAGTTAAGCAATTTTAACGCTATCAATAGTTGGATAGATGACCATGGCAAAATTTCTCAATTTAGGTGCGTAATGGAATTATGGCTGCGATCCTAATCTGTACTACGAATCAGCTCTCAAAGATACTATTATAAAAGCTAGTTCTTAAGTCATGTCAGAGGCCCGTTGGCATTTCAGAACTTTCCACGAGAGGGATAGCCACACTCCACTGCCAATCCACGATAGACTAGCATGGAATACTTTGAGCCACATTAGACAAAGGGATTGATACGTAGATTGCTGGCCATGATCGCTAGTAGAAACGGTCGGTAAAGTCCATTTGGAGTTTCTCAATTCAACTGAATTTTTTTATGTTTGTTACCTCAGAATTTTCGACTGGGTGAACCGATTTTGATGATTATTTTTTTAGTCGAAAGCTGGTGCTTGTCATATAGAACCACTTAAATTTGAGCGAGATTTGACAATGGCATCCATAAGAAAACTATATAAGTCTTCAATTTGCATTAAGTATGTGCGTGACAAATGAACGGAAAGGTGTACTTCATTTGAAGTTGCTTTTTTTGTTAAATCTTGAGAATAAGAGACGGCATCATTTATAAAACGTAGTCTTCTAACTCAGTATTACTTGTGGTAAAATATCGCAATCAATTTAAAATAGGGCTTCATTTTTTAATTTCTGCAAATTAGTTTCATTATTCATCGAACACTATATACTTGTTAATATTAGTCTTATAAAAAGCCAATCCCGCTTCATCGGCTCCATTTTGAATTAAACATTTTTGTGGTAAATGCACAATAATACGGTAGGACAATTTCACACGGACGTTTTTTGTTAAGACCTACGTTCTGCTGTTTACGCACGACTGTCACGTTTGTACGTATCTACTGGAACGCAAGTGCGAAAAAACCGAACTCTCGATGAAGTTACGTGTTCGAGTCGATACACTACACGCAAAAAGCGGTCGTGTAAATTTCTGTGAACGCTGCTTATTGCCTATCTTGCACGGCTGTTTGATCTAAGCAGGTATCAATCATCACCTGCCTTGGACTTGAATTTGAAGAGGGAGAATACTATACTAGGAACACAGCAGCTTGGTCCAAGCTATAGTTAAGCTATTGTGTGAAGGAATACCTTCTGAGTTCTACCTGGATTGGATCAACTAACTGATGTAGATGCGCCTTTTCTATGAAACCGGTATGTAATCACCTGACAAAATCTTAGGTACCAATCTGCCCTCGTTCAATAATAAATGTTGAAAAAGGGGTCAGCTTATGTGGTATCTGCTTCGTAATTAATACCTCTTAGAGGCTTTTTAAATTAACTGCAAACGTCGTCAATATAGTTTATAAAAGCACCTATAGGTAGACTAGCTCCTAGCATTCATAAGACGTCCACTCTACAATAAAAAATCAACAGAATAATTAGGAGTTAGATAGTTGTCGGCTGAATTTCACTCGGTGCTTTGGGAAAAATCTAGTATATGTAGCCTCGATAGTACCATTCCCGGATTTGAGGTACATTTATGGATGACTAATAAACACTTGCAACAACTGGACAATATTTAGGTACAAGTAAATTTACGCTGTTGACCTCACTCCCATTTGGCTGCACATTATGGAAATGAATCTAAAAATTATGCGACACCGTCTATACCGCCGTCTGTGCATTTTTATTACAATCTGAGTGATGTACTTGAATGCAGACTATTTGGAATTTCCTTGAATTTTTATCAGAACTCTGTCTATGTCTCAATGCTCCTTAAAAACTATTTTGATAGTGAATCCTGAAAAATAGCACACAATATTCGATTGGTACAGTATTAACAATTGCTGCAGTTTGGTTTCAAAATCGCCTGCGCCGTTTTCCGAATAGTTTCACGAATTCATCCCCAGGACACTCAAATTTATTTATTGCATCGTGATTCATGTGTCTGCTGCAACAGACGAATAATATTTGGTACATTATCCTAGCGACGATGTATTTTTTCCAATCTGTCATTTTTCACGTCCGATTGCAGTTTTAAATGCAAGCAATACATTTATTTTTACTTTAGCATTGAATATTTTAGTATTTATAGTTGTTTTTATAAAATACAAATTGATGATGTTCTGCCAGGACTGATAAGCGCACTCAAACAAAAAAACTTAAATTTAATTAGACTCAGTTAATAAGAATAAAGCGCGATACTGTGAGAGGAGAGGATGTATATGTAGTTTCAATGTACGAAAGTAAAAAAATTGTGACTGAGCTGTTAACCATTAAAAAGTTCTTCTGTGTTTGTGATGATATATTTAACTTTAAAATCATTTAGTATCAGGCCATACTTATCAGGAAAAAGCATAGTCCCACTTTTATGCACGTCATTTTTCTCAATCTACCATCATTTTGGAAAAGTGCTTTGTCATGAAGGAGAAGAAATGGCGAAAGAATCTTCGTTGTATGTTGCAATGGTGCATTCAATTTAACGTTCTTGAGTTTTTGGATGATATTACACTGGTCAACACGAGTCTTGTTTCCTTTAATTTTATTTCTGTTATTGGGTATTTCTATGGCCCTGAATATGAAAAAAATACTTGGAGATTGCTAACAGCTTTACTTTTTGAAATATAAAATTTTATTATTTTGACAAAATAAATACAGAAAATTCATAAATTATTTAAAAAAAAATCTATTGAACACTATCAAATGATCTTTTATAAGATTTCCTTGAATGAACGACTTTAGGTAGATCTCATTGCAAATTCCAGCAGTAGTCTGCCATCATATATGAGTCCCACGGCCCCTGATAATGCTCTTACATTGTCCGAAGATCCTGATGGAATCTTTCACCCTGCTCCTCACTAAAATCACCCAGATTTTGTGGAAATCGGTCTAAATGCGGTGCAGAAAGTGGATTTTTATGCTCATGTTGTACCCTAGCTCTTGCAACTTGATAGCATGGACTCGACGAGTTCAAAGTGGTCGTCAGATTTCTTTTTTCCTAGGAAATTACTCATAACCAAAACAAATTAATTCTAAGCTTTGGATTCGACTTCAGTCATTGATTGGACAAAATTAGGATCTTTCACGAGTTGCCTAATCTGTGGCCCATCAAAAATAACAGCTTTAAATTTTTCTATACTTAATTCTGGAAACTTGCGTGAAAGAAAACTGAACATTCGCCACTTTCGTCAAGCGCCTTCACAAACTGTTTCAATAAGCTGAGTTTAACATGAAGTGGTGGAAGTATGATGCGGTTTCGGCTAATTAAAGGTATGTTTGTAACATTTTTCGTACCAACTCCCGCACTGGCCATACTTTTTGTGACCAACGGTGTTGTTTGTCACGACAGTCTCAGAGACACATGAAACAAGGGAACTTCGTGTACCCCCTTGTTGACCTAAAAGAAAGTTAACCATTTTCAGATCAACACAAATGACCTATTTGTGATCTTGATATTTAATCGATAAGGAACTCATGGCTTGTCCTGATTACACAATTTTATTTTAAAGTATGATGATACGCAGTTTTTACAAAGTCCGATAAAGGTTTTCGATATTTTGCAAATACATATTCACCAGAAACATAGCAAAAACAATCGGGATTAAGCACACAACATATTCTTGATACATCTTCTTGACACTACACAGAGGATATCCCGGACGTCAGCCTGTATGAGATTAGAGAGGCTCTCAAACAGCTTAAAAACAACAAGGCACCGGGAGATGACGGAATCACAACCGAGCTTCTAAGAGCTGGAGGGAAACCCCTTCTAGTGGCGCTCCAAAAACTGTTCGATTCCGTCATTAATACTGGAACTACCCCGGAAGCGTGGGGCAGAAGTGTGGTGACGCTGTTCTTCAAGAAGGGCGATAAAACCCTTCTGAAGAACTACAGGCCCATTGCACTTCTGAGCCACGTTTATAAGCTGTTTTCGAGGGTCCTCACAAATCGCATTGCACGCAGGCTTGACGACTTCCAGCCTCCCGAACAAGCAGGATTCCGAAAAGGCTACAGCACCATAGACCATATACACACACTGCGGCAGATTGTACAAAAGACCGAGGAGTATAATTTGCCGTTGTGTGTTGCCTATGTGGACTATGAGAAAGCCTTTGATTCTATCGAGACCTGGGCGGTACTAAATTCTCTCCAGCGGTGCCGGATCGACTACCGGTATATCGAGGTGTTGAAATGTTTGTACTCATCTGCCACCATGTCCGTCAGACTACACGACACGGCAACGAACCCCATCCAACTGCAGAGAGGTGTCAGACAAGGGGATGTCATATCCCCAAAACTGTACACCGCTGCGTTGGAAGACGTGTTCAAGCTGATGGAGTGGAAAAGACGTGGCATTAACATCAATGGCGAATACATCACACACCTGCGATATGCCGATGATATAGTCATCCTGGCGAGTTCCCTGGAAGAACTTGGTACAATGCTCGGGGACTTGAACAGCGCCTCACAACGGGTGGGTCTTAAGATGAACATGGACAAGACGAAAATCATGTCGAATGTCCATGTCACACCCGTACCGGTTGTTGTTGACGGCGCTGCTCTCGAAGTTGTAGACGAATACAATTACCTGGGACAGGTGATCCAGATGGGTAAGTCCAACTTTGAGAAAGAAGTCACTCGTAGAATCCAACTCGGATGGGCTGCGTTCGGGAAACTGCGTCATATCTTGTCGTCCAAAACACTACCTCAGTGCCTGAAGTCGAAGGTGTTCGAGCAGTGTGTGTTGCCAGTGATGACATACGGATCCGAGACGTGGTGCTTTACTATTGGCCTAATCCACAAGCTCAGAGTAGCGCAGCGGGCTATGGAGAGGGCTATGCTCGGTATTTCTCTACGTGATCGAATCAGAAACGAGGAGATCCGTAGACGAACAAGGGTAACCGACATAGCTCAAAGAATTAGCCGGCTGAAGTGGGAATGGGCTGGCCACATAGTGCGAAGGACCGATAACCGTTGGGGAAGAAAGGTCCTTGAATGGCGCCCACGTCTCGGAAAAAGGAGCATAGGACGCCCCCCGACCAGGTGGACTGACGACCTGAAGAAGACAGCGGGTATCCGCTGGATTCAGAAGGCTCAGGACCGGTCAGAGTGGCGCAAATTAGGGGAGGCCTATGTCCAGCAGTGGACCTCCAAAGGCTGATGGATGGATGGATGGATGGATATTCTTGATGAAGCCATATCGAAAACAACAAAGAAATATACTTCAGTGTCCAATTAAAAACGCAAATCTAAGTAAAAATAGTAAACGAGGGTAGTTAGCTGTAACTCAAAAACAAAAGCTGTTAGAGAAAAACTGTTGCCATATTTAAAAAATACGCGTCAATTTGAGATAGAAACAAAGAAAAAGCACAGGAAACAATCAAAATATTTTTTTTTGTTGACCAGTGTTATAATAAAAGATCGCTTTAAAAATATTTCTCCAATTTGTTTTCTCGAAATACTGCTTCATGGTTACACGAGAATCCAACAGTCCAATTAATAACAAATTTATATACATATAAATGAGTAGGTATAATCTCGTTTCTGTGACCCTATCTGGGTCGAGATAACAAAAATCAATTAACATCTACGCTGGGTGTCTCAGAATAATTAGAATCGATGTACAATTATATGCAAATGTGACGTGCAAGTGAGCTCGTTTTGAAACCATCTATTTGTCGTCACACCTACCCAGACTAACTCCGTAATGATTGCTGTAGTTAATATTCAACGCATGAGCTGTACGGAAAATTTTGCCCATAACATCTTTTGTAATATCTAAGCAGTACACAAAGGTGAACTCGAGACTAGACTAATCTTTGTTCAAAGAATTATGAACTTCGGTAAGAACTTAATCAGGAAGATTTAATACTTTACAACAACAAGCATTAAGGTAATTAAAATCTTTTTTTGTTGTGTTTAGATGTATTGGGGTTGCCTAAAATCAATCATAAAATATCAACAGGCTACCGGAAGAAAGCGGGTCCACCTTGGCGTTAGGGCTTTACTTAAAGATTGTAATTTGTATTATAAAGTACTATTATTATTAGTATTTTTATCTTTTTATGAAGCCCCACTGGCTACCTTCTTGCTTGAGTCACTCGCCAAACGACTCGTCGTGTTCTGGTTGGGAGCTTGAGAGGCAGTTGTTCTTCTCTCTTCATTCTTAGTTGGAATCGCATCGGTGTTTCCTTTTGGTATTGCTGATGTCCAATGTCCATGGACAATGTTGACCACTTAACGGCGGATTGTACTTGTTATTATTTTTAAATGTGTATTAAAGTAAAATAAAATGTAAATGCGTCTGCAACACCCCTGATACAGTTGAGCTAAGCAAAGTTAAACTTGAGTTAAAATAACTGGAAAAGAAGAAAGAAAAATTATCAATCAAGCAATCAACTTAAAAATCAAATAAAAGCAAAGCAAAAGCAACAACCCATAATTGTCCCACTGCTGGGCTCGGGGTCTCCTCTCACAATGTGAGGGATACAGGCCATAGTCTACCACGCTGGCCAAGTGCGGATTGGTAGACTTCACACACCTTTGAGAACTTTATGGAGAACTCTCAGGTGTGCAGGTTTCCTCACGATGTTTTCCTTCACCGAAGCAAGTGATAATTAACTTGTAATACGCACATAATATTTGAAAATTAGAGGTGCGTGCCAGGATTTGAACCCGGGCCCCCGCGTTCGGGAGACCAACGTTCTAACCACTAGGCTATCACTGCTTTCATTTCATTCAACTTAAAAATCAAATAAGTATGTTTAAATCAATTTCAATCAATCGTACTACTTCCACAGATACGTTCTGTATAGTAAGCAATTATATGGCATGGTGAAGTATTTTTTGTTATAATCGCTTATGAGGTTTTACTGAAAGTGGCCGAGATTGCCAGTACTCTTTAAAATAGAAGACCATGGCTTATAGACGTAGTAATTTTTCAATTTACCGCTACCTTATAAGGCTTTCCGCCCGCGTATGTCGGAGACTAGAGTACACGCTTGACACGATCACTGCACAAGTTACTCTATAACTTGGTATGCTTGTTTATACTAGACGTATTAAACAAATATTGTTTTTAATAACTTTTTCAAAAATTAATTTTAAATGTGTTAGTTAAGTGTTGACTATCTAGCCTAGTGTTGACTATCGAATAATAAGACATAAGTAACTATCTTAATTATTATAATATTCATTTAAACTCAACTGAGTGTCCAGTGATACAGCACTTCTTGTTCTTAAATGTACAGAGACACATGTCATTGTTCTTGTGTTATGTCTATATGCGCTGTCACTAAGTAACACTCGGCCACTTTCACAGAGTTATATTTTATTACAACCAAGTCAAATAGTTTAAGTTTTTTGAGTCGTTTACTATGAAATAAAAAAAATATGTACAATATTAAAGTTGGTAGCATGCTTCATGAAGCAAGCTCATTTCTCTTCTTATGAGATTGAGGGAGCGTACTATAAAATTAAATGCATTACTTTATAATAATTTTATCTATAACGGTAATGGTGTAATGTTTTTAGGGTTCTGAAGTAAAATCGGAACCCTTATAGTTTCGTCATGTCCGTCGCACTGCAAGTGTGCGTAACTAACATTTTGTCATAATATGTACAAATGTAAATGAGTCAAAATAAGTATATAATGTACATTCCATATAGGGGGTTAAATAATACATTTTGTGCCCCAAAGTTAACCCCTTAATAACCTCAGGGTAATGCACGCGTACAGCATCACATACTGCAGATAATTGCAAATTAAATTATATTTTAAGTTGAAACCAATACACTATTATAATATGATTTAAAATGTTTAAAGTAAATTTAAATGAAGATTTTACTTTGCATTACAATATTAAGTACTTCAGTTGAACAATTAAAACCAAAAGATTGGGTAAATACTATTTATACATTACAATTTTTTTTTTCTTTTGAATTAAAAAGCAAATTCAAAAGCAAATTGTAGATAAAGTAGCAATTTAGTGGTTCAAGAATATTTGAATTAAAAAATAGTCAAGTTCGAAAGGGATTTGCATGGTATCAGGATACCACATGATAGTTTGAAGCAGTAAAACCAATAAAGTCATTGTGTGAAAACGGCCATATTATAAAAAATAATAAGCCTGTCTTCATTTTTTATTAACCTGTGACTTAGACTTAGACTTTGCAGTCCTTTCAAATGATATGTAGGCCTAATATGATGATTTAGTCATTTATAAATATGCGCATAGTCCTATTTTATAATAAAAAATCTCAGTTATATTTGGTAGTACTAACTAAATTCTTTTTGACAGAGCTGCTATCCAATAAAATTGAAGTTATAATGCATCATGTTCCGTTTAAATAACACGCGATACGTATATTTAGCTTGATGTATTTATACTGATAAGGCATTTTTAGTTGCAATACAATAGCGATGCTGCAGTGAAAACTACTTTTTTGTACTATGACAGCGAAAGCGACTCAAGGACTCAGTTTAGCGTTTTAACGCCAATAATTAACAAAATCTTTATCGCAAAAAGTACTAAAACAAAATCTAGGTTAACCATTCGATTCAGTTGCAAATTCCACTGTTTGCAATATACTAATTGATCATTCGAAATCGAGTCATTAATTTGAAACGCCTCTGATCTCCAGCAGATCTGTGTTCCGTTCACTTAAAGATTGAATTTAAATAAATTCTTTCGAGTTGTTTCTATTACATTACAATTGGCTGAAGCTAAGAACTAGTTTAAATAAAAACGGTCAACTAGTAAATATAATAGTATATAGTAGTGTATATAATAGTTGACAACTACTAATTAAAAGTGAGGATTAGACCTAGAATATGAGTAAGGTATTGCTAACCTCTTCCTATAGATATATATGTTGACAAGAACACATATGGCCCGGTAAAAACTATAACATTTTTGACTGAATTACGAGTAATTCATTTATTCTACATCTTAAAAAGTACATCAATAGAATTTTATTTTGTTCAATAAATTAAATAATAAGTTCTATAACCTAACGAAAGCTTTGCACTTTTTAATCATACCTGATTATGTTGTGTTAGATCAGTGATGTAGAAGCATTGAAGCATAATGTCATAGAACAGACATCTCGATCAAAATGTATGTCCCGATTTGATTATCAAAATTGAGCCCCGCTTCTCCTTTCAAAATCGAACGAATCCATTGAAGATTGAAGCCACGTGGCGCCAATGCATTGGGACATACATGGTGTTCGCGGTGTCTGTTCTATACGCTAGTAATAATACTTCAATGTGTAGAAGCTTTTTAAATGTACCTACTATATATTGTTGTCGTGCTTGATACGTCATATATTGTATGAAAATTATTAGGGACATCCTACTTCCTATTAATACTGTAAATGTGAAAGTTTGTGAGGATCTGTGGACGTCTGTTACTCTTTCATGAAAAAACTATTGAAAGGATTTTCATGAAATTTAGCGTACAGATAGACCATGATGTGAAATAAGATATAGGGATATTATAGATCACAAAAAAACGTGAACAAAGCTGCGGGCAAGGCACTTTTATTAATATAATATGTTTTTAAAAAAAACATGGATAGATATACAAATAAATAAATTTGGAGTGCCTGTTTGTAATATTAAAATAACCGCGTTTTACAAAGTGCATTTGGATGTATACACGGTACATATACAACAACAACATTTTTTACAATTTTTGTCTGCCTGTTTGTTTCGGCTAATCTCTGAAATGGCTGGACCGATTTTAAAGGGACTTTCACTGCCGGATAGCTGATGTAATAAGGAGTAACTTAGGCTACTTTAATTTTAGAAAAAAATAGTTTCAGAAAAAACGCAATACGAAGTTCGCCGGGCCATCTAGTATATTATAACTCTGATCCGATCTAAGTTTCGAACATGTTAAGTCTAGCGTAGCGGATTCGTGATGGCTAGTATAAAAATTAATAGGTATATTTTTATAGCCGTATAGACTAAGTAGCTGGTTGGTTTAATAAAATTATAGGTCAAATTATAGGTCGTATATAGAAATAATTATAGGTCGTAATCATGAGTAAGGCACAGGAATATAGCGCATCATAACAGAGTGTGTGAACCATGTTATAATTCTAATTAATTATTCAATTATTGCCGTAAAATATAATTATACAAGTACTTTACTTTATTTATGAAGTACTTACTCTTTATAATTGTAGTAATCGCAAAAGCACTACATATGACACATGCGCACATTAAAGATTATAGTTATTAAACCGGAAAGTTGTCGTTTGAAGTGATCGATATAAAATCAGACAAGTCTGGCAGTTACCTAACTCTACGCACCTATTCTGCAACCGCAGTGAAAGCGAATTGTCTATTTTTTTATTTTTAATATGAAAAGAGATGACACAGCTTCAATTAGTTTTTTTGTGCGGAACGCGATCTGTGGTCGGTGTGAAACGCAGAATATAAAACGAAACATGATTGAGTTTCGGCGTAAAACGATTGATCTGTAACATTCATTAAACAGTGTCCATGTCTTATGTAAAATAAAAAGTCCAGTGGAGGATTTAAATTGACTTCTCAGTGTGCGAGATCGCTGATAACAGCATTCTTATTAGGCAAGTAGTTATTGAGAACAGATGGTATTGGTTTGTTATATCATGCGTTCAACAATTCACTTTCTATTTTTCACTTGAGTTTAATTTTAATATTGAAATTGAAGTTCCTGTAGCATTGTTGCTGATTATTTACGCTGAACGATAGGCTAGTTAGTTTTATGCGAATGATTTAAATTTTGCAGTTAAATGCTTGTTACTTTCGAATTAACGCTCAAAAACTATAAAATGTGTTACACTCACAGTTCGCACTCTAGTAAATTTTTTTGTTTATAAAATACTAGGAAATCGCCCTCGCTTCGTTTCAAGAAAAATAGTAAAGAAATATAATATTGCCTATGTCACCCGGGGATAGTGTAGCTTCCCAACAGTGAAAGAATTTTTCAAATCGGTTCGGTAGTTTCGGAGCCTATTCAATGCAAACAAACAATCAAATCTTTCCTCTTTATAATATTAGTATAGATTATCGCATGAAAAACATTTTATTTTCAACGTGAAATAATACAATTATCTAGAAGATAATGTGCAATATTTACCCGCTTTTATTTTTATAACATAATATTGACGCAGATTATCGCAGCAATTTGAATATAAACTCTCAGTTTTATGCCTTTATTTCACCGATGCAATTGCAAGATAAGTGCAATTTCGAGAACCGCCGCCTTAATTTTTTATTTCTGGTTTATTTTGTGGTAGCCATGTTGCTTCGAGGAGCTGATACAACTAAACTGGACATTTCAGACGGAATTCATTTAATTTAGAGTTGTGGGTGAAACGTTTTAACGTGCTATCCGTTAAATATTTTATATCGACCACAAGTGGTTTCGAGTTACTTTTTTATTCAAATCGGTTTCTTATCGTACTAAGATTAATCTGATAAAATTGAATTTTTGTTTTTAAGTATTTTTGTGATACTAATTTGAAAGAAAGAAAGAAAGAAAAAACATTTATTCGAAGGTGTAAAGCACAAACAAACTGATTATTGACGTGTTTTATCATAGCAGATTTTTAAATTAGGTATATAGTTCGTGATTGTTATTTTTTTAATAATGTTTTATGTAAAAGCGAATATATTTATTAATTACTGGAGGAATATAATTAACAGTATCAAGCGATATTTTGCGGATATTATCAAGTTAGTATTCTACCTTAGGATTGTTGCAAAGTAGTAGTAGTAGTAGTAGTAGTTGTTGTTGTTCCAACTTAATAATTATTGGAAGATTTTATAAGTGAGTTCGAAACACATCCCGTCAAAGTTGGCCGTATTCGATGGACAAATGGAGCAAAAAAGTTCCCGCCGCCGTCGGCTACTGCGAAATAGCGTAACTTTCTGGTTTACTAGGTCGAATAATGCTGTATATTTCATTTTTTATTTCCCGTATTGTTAATAAGTGAAAATCGTCGTGAAATCGTACCCTTCACTTTTATTTTTGAAGCGTTTGATGGTCCTGCCATCACAAGAAAAGTCACTTACGTCGATCCACTACGAATACTTTCTTTTAAAATTTAAATAAAACACTTAAACTGATATGAATATTTTTTAAAATGTGAAAAAAGTAGATAAGGTATGGTAAAGGTGGTGTTGTATTCGTATCGCGTATTTATTACGAAGGAAAGTGGAATACACAAATTATTCATCTCGCGAAGTGTTGCCTTATACAGTGTATGACTGTTACACTTTTCTATTTTTCAATCAACTTCTTTCGTTGTTTGAAGAGAAGTTTTGAGAAGTTTTAAAATAGCTTATACAGTATGATTGTTTTTCTTAAACATAATAATTTATTAAGTTCGTTATCTATTCAATGGGACATAGATGTTTTATTTAATGAAGTTAATTTATTTTGATTGTAGATTTACTGTAGTAATTTGTGTTTAAGTTATATGTGAATAAGTTTTTTATGATCAGCAAAATCTAACTTTAGCGTTACGATCGGAGAAAGTAATAAGTATAAACATTAAGTATTTTGCTGAAACCGTTTTCTTTAATCAGTTGCTAAAGTTTATAGTGGTGATATATTTAAAGTTTATTGGTTTAACAAAACATAAAATTTTGTTTTAACTGAATTTTTATGCTGCTTTCGCGTACTTTACTGTTGATTTGCAGTTTTGTTTTGAGAAAGATTGAGGTAAAAATGTTTATTGTGTTAAAATATTTATGCTGCGGGGGTATGAGTTTGTAAGCATTTATTATTTTTTTTTTTAACATAGAGCCGTGGTACAAAAAAACACGTAAATATCACTGAAATGGAAATCGACATACCTTGTTTTATAGGAAAGTCCTTTCAGCTTATCCTGCTACGCTTTTCAGCTTCAATCAATTACACTAGTACAATAATATGAAAGTTCAATAAAAATCCAGTCGTTATGTACCCGGCTAATTAGAGCACTGAGTATCGGTTTCACTTTTAATAGCACTGCGTCCAACAAAAAATGTAATTAAAAAATATTTCAATGTTAACACAGTATCCGAAACGAGTCAGTACCACAGCACTTGGTTATCGAATATCCATTCCATGTCGGGGGTGTATCTGTAGTGTAAGTCCACGAGAGCTTAAAGCTGCGGAGCGTGCGCGTGCGCAGGCCGGTGTGGCATCGCGTTATCAGCGCGAGCGGCGCGCCGCGCGACAACAACAGAACTTGAGAGCCGATCTCAATAATAACAAGAAAAGAAAACGGTCCAGTTTCAGCGAGGCTTCCGGATGGCTCGGACGGGGCGCGGACTCGCCCTCTCGCTCCTACGCACTCCGTCGTTTCGCTCTCTCTGTCTAACGGTACTCGCGCGCGGTTTGAACGATAGCACGGCTAGTCGCGATTGCGACGCCGCCCAGTGCACACGCTGCCTCTGTATGCTATGGAGACATTGTTAGGACACTTTCCCGCCGTTTTTACGTCTTCGACTTCGATGGCCGATGGATACCGAGCTTGGGACCGACCGTTCTAATGCTCAACATAACGAGTTTATTAGATCTGCACTTCAGATGTTTAGGGCTTAATTTTATAGTAAATAAACCGTTAAAATAACTATGATTTACGAGTTCTCTGACATTTGATATCCGATAAAATTAGGTGGAAATTATTCGCCACGCGTTGATGTCTTTTGTATTGCTTTATGAATATGTATGAGCGGACGTGGACGATTAAAAGTATGTCTGCCGTCCTCAGACTAAAAGGCGGCTAAATGACAAAAACAGTTTTTGAGTTAGAGCTAAAAAACGCGAGATTATTTTGAAATCGATGCTGGTGATTTTCTATAAACAATTGTTAATGTTGTCATATGTCAAAAGATAGATATTTTTTTGAACTTTAATATTAAGACAGTTGTTTTGTGAAATAATTAATATTAGGGTAATTAAGCTTCTTATTTTCCTTCTAATCTAGGAAAATGTAGGAAAATTCTCTCAACAGCACAGTACTAAATGGCGGTTAAAGGTTCTTAACTGCCTTATAGGTATGGATTCCTCACTTTACATAACTATAAAGCAGTTATAATTTTTAACAACTCTTAGATTAAGAACATAATGCTTTTTTATTGATCTTCTCCATAACTATAAAACAGCTAAAGGCATATTGCCGCCTTATAGACAAGTAAGTGTTGGTTAACTTTTCTCCCATTGTATCGGGACTACTCTTTAATATAAATTTGCATCACTTAAAAGCGGTTAAATTACTAACATTTTTTTGTTACTGCTTTTTAGTCTTGTATGATCATCATTGATTTTTTGTGAATCCTACAAAATTGACGAAAACTACAAATACAAACAAAGTTTAAAATAAGAAAAAGTCATGTATTGTAATAAAATCTCTTTGTAAAAACACGTAAATAGAAACTTAGTCATGTGTAAGGTTTTAGCATCACACATTTCACTTACGAGACACTAAACAACAAATATTAAACTCGGTTCCGAACAAGAATAAACAAAAATGACATATCAAATGAAGAAATTCAAAATTCAAAAGAATTTATTCATATAGGTATCACTGATACACTTATGCACGTCATTTTTTTAATTTATCAGCTAAGAAAATCTTAGTATATAAAGTTAAATAAAAAAATCTAAATCGTTTTCCTCGTAGTCCCGTAAGCAATGGTTTAACCGAAAATGGTAGATAGCTTGAAGATTGCCCTATCATATGGCCAAAAAATACTGTAATAAAAGTGAAACCGTTTTCGAAATATTGACCATTATTTAAAATTTTGAAAATTCGGCTCCTTTACCCTACTTTTTCCTGTTGAATCCACAATTGAGCAGATATTTTGATATTTTTTTTTCTAGGAACTCTCAGAGAGTTTCTTTATAATTGTCAGTTTGCAATTTAGTTGAAATTATCAGGAAATCCAGAGAAAATAGCGTCTACTTTGGATATTTTTGTTTTGGATTTTCTTCTACACAACTTTGACGCGAGGTAAAAATGTACTGGATGAGTATGGTCCATAACTTAAAAAACTTTTCTGTTATATGTAGATTCTAAAAAGGAAATTGAGGCTACCTTAATGAGATTTTTTTTAAGTTATAGCCATTTTATTGTCAAAGGGGTGAATTTGAAGCCAAAGTTATTGTATAGTTTACTGCGTTGGGCTCATCCTTTTAAATGTTTTAGTAACCAGTACTTTCGCTTATTACAAGATAAATTGTTAATTTTACTAAAAACTCATTTATTCAGTGTCATTTAACTTATTTATTGTGTGTTGGTAGCTCAAAAGGACCGATCTCTTTGCGATTATTGATGCCTACCCATAAATTAATATTAAATTGATGTTGAAATCGATGCTCTCTTGTCATATGTGGATTAACTAATTATCGTGAATTGAAAAATCCAGGATCATCTCGTCATTTGCGCAATATTTCCGTGCAAAACTCGGCACTCATAATCATCAGGCAACAACGATTGTACTATTTGTAATCAGTATGAGTCACGGAATAGTCTCTGTATTCCGTGGTATGAGTACAAACTATTTCGTTTTAAAATTGTGTGTACAGAAGTTTTAGCGACACCCAATCTCAGAGAAATTTGACCTAGGTACACTTGTAGAAGGATCTTCTTGAACGCTGGCTAGAACCTTATCTTCATTGACTGTTTGAGGTCGACCTCTACAAATAATACGTCCAGAAATTCGTCCTTCTAAATACGTTCATCAAAATTTGCTTTAAATTCACCCCTTTGACATTAAAATGGCTATAACTTAAAAAATCCCGTATTAAGGTAGCCTCAATTTTACCTTTTTAGAATCAGCATTTAATATACATGTTTTGAAAGTTATAGGCCAACTTGTCCAGTACATTTTTTTTCTACCACCTCGCGTCAGATGTTTATACCATAACCAAACAAACAAACTCTTCAGCTTAGTTTGAGACTAGATGGTGTTATGTATAAATGTTCCGATCAAACATTATTATTTTACATTGTAATATGCTTTAATTATATTCCTTTTATAAATTAGGTACACCACCAGCTTACAAAATTAAAGTTCGCCTTATACACCCTGAATGTCAAAACAGCTGAAGTGAGGCGAGCGGGCCTAAATAGCCGCTTTATAGCGAAGTGTTGCGATTTAACCGCTTTTTAGCTGTGTAAAGCATAGAAAAAATATTCTTCTTTACCATGCATGCGGACTAACATGGCTTTCTATAGAAGCTATTATGTTAGAAACATGGTAACAATCCAATGCTTAAAAGCGGTTAAAAGTTTTTAACTGTCTTGTAGCCAGGCATTGACGTATGACCGCCTTTTAGTTAAGTATGTGATAATCATTAAATTCTAAAAACCTAAATTATATAGCGGATAAGGAACTTTGACCGCCTTTTAGTGTAGTACAAAATAATAACCGTTTTTAAGCTTGGCATTGACCGTGAAAATGTCGAATTGATCCAAACGTTAAAGTACTTTAGTGACCTTTTAGTCTAGAATTGTTAATTAACCGCTTTTTAGTGCTGTTAATATATTTTATTTTGTAAATAACCACCTTTTTAATAAATTTATTTTCGAAACGGTGAAAGATACAATAACCGTTCCCAGACAGATCGATAGAGATTTCAAAACATTATATAATGGCATTAAAAAGTAAAAATTGGCCAGATGTCATTTAGCCGCCTTTTAGCTTGAGGACGGCAGATGTAGTTTATTTATGTTAGTTCGATCTAATTTTACGACATCTGATTAAAGTTCTTTATGTGGAGTTGAAATGAAATGTAAGCGAAATTTTTAAGAGAGAATTACGTAATAGTTTAAATGTTAAAGTGTCCGGTCGAGGTTAATATTCGAGGCAGCACTTTATGAAGTTTTATCTTATTAATTATCTTAAATGTTTGCTTGATAACCTGTTTAAATTGTTTCATAAACATGAAAGTGCCTGTGTCTATGTGAAATTAATGTCAAAGTGCTTAAATAGTTTTGACTGGTCCGCATTTTCGGACTAAGAGGAGTTGTTTTAATAGAGAATGTCATTAATTGACTTTATTTTTAACATAGTACGAAATAAGGAGTACTGATAGCATTGTTAGTCTTGCGCAAATGAAACCCAAGTTTATTATAAAAAAAGAATCATACGTACGTACGTCAATATTACGTTTAGGCCTTCTCGGACAATTTTTATTTTTTTATTTATTTAATCCTTTATTGTAAATTTAATACAATGGGCGGACTTAATGCCTAATGGCATTCTTTACCAGTCAACCCTTGGTTACGATGAGAATGTGCGGTAGGCTTAAACATTATGAATTTACACTTAATACATAATAAATAATCTAATACCTTTAAACGAGCAATTCTTGTATATATATATATATAATTGGAATCTCGGAATCGGCTCCAACGATTTGCATGAAATTTAGTATATAGGGGGTTTCGGGGGCGATAAATCGATCTAGCTAGGATTCATTTTTAGAAAATGTCGTTTTATTGGTGTTTTCAGGCTTTCAGGCAAACTTCTACAATATACTCTTCCTGACATCTACTGGCAAAGCAACACTAAACCGAGCGAAGCTCCGTCATCCGGGTACTAAGTAATGTTTACTTAATCTGATTACTTTTATATTCTGCTACGACAATATAAGACTGTTGATAGCGCTGAAAGTAAATATACATGACGGTTAAGGATCAGTAATGTCTATTATATCTCAAAAAAGTCAACTTCACCGGCGATGACAAAAAACATTTTTGTCCTTCAATGAATAGGTTACTGAAAAAATTTGTAATACATACATAAATAAAGATAAACATTTTTTTGTAATTTAAAATTCTTATATAAACTTTTAGAATAACATTATCACTAAACAGTAAGAAGACATAATATTTTTGAAAGACTTTTCAACGGTACCCCACACTATAGGGTATGCGACGAACAAAAAATTCATCCTCACGTTATCTGAGGAGGTATCCTGAAAAAAATGTTTTGCAATATTTTATTCTACGATTCTGGAATTTTAATAAATACGTATATCCAATCCTTGCCAAATTCAGCTTCCTAGCATTAAGGGTCTTGGTGCTTTGCTTCGAACAGACATACGGACGGACAGACGGACGGATGGAAATGACGAAACTATAAGGGTTGCGATTTTACTTCGGAACCCTAAAAGCTGCTCAATTTGGGAACATAAAAATTAGAGTCTAAATAAAGTACAAAAAAAATCGAAGCGAGATTTTTTTTTTATATCTTATAAGTTAATGCTTGACTACAATCCCTTTTGCTTGTATTGTATTACAATTGCTCCCTTCGATACTCAACTTTGTCGGCATATTATGTATAACAGATATATGACTAACTTGCAATTACTGTTTCTTATCATAGTAAAGAGGGAAAATTGTTGTAAGGGAACTTTGAAGAGTGCCAAAATGCCTTTCCTATTGAACCTTAAAACTCATTAAGGCGCACCCATAAAAGAGCGTTACCCACAAAACTAACATAAAAGAAAGGTAATCAAACACCTTTTATCCACAAGTATTTATAGCACGTCTGCAAAGCTCATCAGATGAGAGTAACCTTGCCACATTCCGGTTAACTAGAGTGTGACGCACAGCGAGTTTCACACACGCCGCACGACACAATGACGACGAAAATAGACGCGTGCGAGAAAAACCCTTACCCTTAGGAATTCCCGTTTACGCAAAACTGGAATTTGTCGCTTTTATTCAAATTTAAAACTTTTATTTTGTTTCTATAAGGACGTGTTTATTCAATAGGTTTGATGGTAAATAGAGATAAATCCATTAAAATGAAGAATGCATGCGTTTGTTATATTAACTATGGAGTACAATAAAAGTGAAACTATCAAATTAACACTCATTATTAAATACATGATTGTGTTTAATAATAAGTATTATTATAATTTTAGTAATCGCAAGAAATAAATAGAATTTGTAATTACAGTATATTATTCCATAGGATTAATTAATACTAATTTATTTAAAACTAATGGATACCCAGCGTTTTCCACTATGCTAACAATTTTTCTGATGACAATGACAGATCAGTGTTGACAGTCTGTATTATGTAAGTATTGTACTCTTTTTATAACACAAAAAATGACGTGCATGAGTGTAGGTATCAGTGATACCTATATGAATAAAATATTTTGACTTTGAATTTGACTTTAAGTGTTCTTCAGTTTTGGACAATATTCATTATAATATTACAAAATTAGAACTAATAATTATGACGAATTTGATTATTTCGTTTTTTTTCCTTTTTTATACATTCGTTATACATTTATTTTGGTTGTTCCTTATTTGTAAGTTTATGGACCATTACTCATTAACTACTTATTCTAACATAGACGTGATAGTTTTCCTTGTAAACTTATCATATCGACGGGTGCAAAGTAAAAAAAGTTATAATGCAATTTTGCGGTTTTCTTTTTTATTGCGATAACTTATTTAAAATATTATATTCCACAACATGGCAAAAAAATACAGATATCGCCATTGAAGTATTATTACTAGTATAGAACTGACACCGCGAACACGATGTATGCCCCAATGAATTGGCGCCGATCGGCTTCAATTTTCAATGGAGTCGTTCGATTTTAGAAGGAGAACGGGGGGTCAATTTTGAAAATAGAATCTGCCGGCGCGACACACATTTTGTTGGAAATGTCTGTTCTATGACATTATACTTCAGTGGATATATTACCTTATTTTTTGCACTTTTAATACGTAAAACAGACAACTAGTTACTGCTATTTTGTAAAATTGCACAATGTAGATGCGTATATCTACCGCTGGCCGGGTGTGCGTGGGACGCGCGAGTTGTGCGCGGACAGTTGTAATGTGTTATCAGTCAAACAACACGTTCTTCGCAGGCCGTAATCTTATTCGTTTAATTTTGCTTGTTTAATGTAGAAAAATACATCTACCCAATTATGTTCTGAACATGGTCATAGTCATAGTCAAGAACTAAGTCTTATGTAAATGACTTATTTGTAGTATTTAAAGAAAATTTTGAACAGTTTTTTTCTTAGTCTTTATTATTAAATTTCAATGTGGAAACGACTAAGTGGAAGTTAACACAGTTGCCACATTCAGAGTACAATGTATATGCAGACAAGTGCAATATATCGTAAAGTAAACAATTAGTAGCAGTGATAGTCTAGTGGTTAGAACGTTGGTCTCCCGAACGCGGGGGCCCGGGTTCAAATCCTGGCACGCACCTCTAATTTTCAAATATTTTGTGCGTATTACAAGTTAATTATCACTTGTTTCGGTGAAGGAAAACATCGTGAGGAATCCTGCACACCTGAGAGTTCTCCATAATGTTCTCAAAGGTGTGTGAAGTCTACCAATCCGCACTTGGCCAGCATGGTCGACTATGGCCTGTACCCCTCACATTGTGAGAGGAGACCCCGAGCCCAGCAGTGGGACAATTATGGGTTGTTGCTTTTGCTTTGCTTTTAAACAATTAGTAAAAATTTAACATACATATGTTGATGCCTTATTCAATAATAGAGTACTGATGAAAATTTCAACAAACTTGGTTTAAAAACAACGGCCCCTTAAATTGAAAAATGATATTTGCAGATCTATACCATTTTCTAACCTTACCTGTAAGGGAGGTACCCCGATAAAAAATATTTAAATATTTTTTTCCACCATTTTGGAATCTTAGTAAATATACATATAATTCATGCCAAATTACAGCTTTCTAGCACTAAGGGTTTCAGCGTTATGCTGCTGACAGTCGGACGTACGGATGGACGGATATGACGAAAGTATAAGGATTCCGTTTTGAATACGGAAACCTAAAAAGTGGTAACATTTTCTATTAGCCTATTAAATTACGTATAGATTTACCTATTATTAATTAAATTAAAAGTTAAATATTTGATAGTAAGTAAACCCCATGACGGCCATGGCAAAGTCATGCATTCAAAAACAAAAACATCGTGTTGTAAGTTGTTAACATGGTTACCTGTTCTAATTCATGAATAATATGCTCATGATTAATGTTAAATATAGCATTTTTGACAGATTCTTAAACCGATGAATTATTGAGTGCAAAAGGACGGAGCAATTTGACAGGGTAATAACGTTACTGTGCTTTACGCATGAGGTGCCGTTCATAAATAAGTTGGCTCATTATGTAAAAATCAACACCGCCGTAACTCTTCATTACGGGTCTCGCATCGCCAAAAATGTACGAAAATATTCGCCATGAAATAATATCGTTTTGATCTCTCGAACGTACTCGAGTTCCTGACTCCCTAGTTATTAACTTAACTGGTCTGTTTTCGCGGTACGACCGTAATGCGCCGGAATGGTATCATTTATGGTAAAGTGAGAAATTTTCGAGGGCAATTTCGCTGCTTTAGGCTTCGAAGAAAGCTTTATGGATCTCTGGGTACGTGGTAGCAATCTTTAATTGCACTTAATAGTATGAAATAGCTACTTTGTTCGGATACTTCTGTGTCAAACGTAATGGAAGACGCTATGCCCTATTTATAATGGGAATTATTCCGTTAGCGGGGAGCCGCTTCCCGTATGGCAGGAGTCTCCCTTATTTGTAAATACTCTTTTAATTTGAATCTTCTACGGTTTGTGAATTTCCTTATATCTTTAATCCAAAATTGTGTATCCTGATCTGCGAGAATAGATCTATTTTCCGATATAAAAATACCATCCAAAAAGTTGATCAATGTATGAGTCTGACGTCTGATGAATTATCCAAGAAGTTTGTACATTCTGACATTAACATACATATACAATAATAAAAAAATGTTCTAGCATATATTTCTACAACATGACTTATCTATAGCATTAATATTTTAAGAAGTTTGCATGTAAAAATTTGGAGAGTTTTGTTATCATACATCACAATTATCTATGCATGGGCAACAGCGGCAATGGTTATTGTACTGTACATATTGGTGTGAAGATAATACATAATTTTCTGTGTAATAATGATGCATTTTAATCTTCAAAAAATGTAAACTATAAAACTAATTACGTCTAGTCTTGAGCGTCTGCAATTTTCTTAGTCGTAAATCCGCGAGACCAATTAAGACTAAAAGACTGCATCTCGGTTAACAAAAACCATCCGAAATACTATTCGAAGCTTTTTTTGACGCTAAAGAAAGATTCTTTCGTAAAACTGCAGTTTTAAGTAGGTTTTACTGATACACTTTTTTGAAAACCTGCTTTTTAGATGTGCCAATTTAAATAAATCGTCTGTGAAACGCGAACAATCACAGCTGTCGGAATAAAAAGTTGTCGAGATTGACGATGAGAGCCAATCAGTTAGCGGAACAAAAACATCAGCGTTAAAACTGTATTTAGTAATGGATAATTATGCGAATGGTTTCATTTCAGTGACTCGTGTAGGATACAAGAATTATTATTGTTTTTTAAATTGTCATTATGAATGTCGTACAACTGCCTTCGTAATTGAAGAGGCTCGTAGATAAATTTTTAAGCAACTTTTTGATTTAATTTGCCATCATCATCTTCGCCATTATCGATGTTATCTTTTTGTAATAATAATTAATGAATCAATAATAATATCTCACACCTAATTAACCATACCATCTGTACATATAAAAGGCAAAAGTGATTGACTGATGTATCAACGCACAGGCCAAACCCTTAGGGCAAGAAACTTGAAATTTCGCACACGTTTTCTTCTTATGACTTAGGTATCCACTAAGGAAGGACTTTTCAAAATTCAACCCCCAAGGGGGTGAAATAAATTACACTGGTTTGTTACATTCTTAGCCGATAAATTACTAATTTCTAAAATATATCATGTTCACTTTATTTTTCCAACAAATCGTGAACATCTATGTCGGAAAAAATACTTTTATCATTATAAAAATAATTGTCAATTTCAAGTTACGTGGAAGTTTGCATTCACATTAGTCTCATGATTTAATATTCATGTAGATTAATAAATCTAGCAATTTTTGTGTATAAGTAGATAACACACAGAACAAAACGAGGGTTTATTATTCGAGCCATTTTGCAATAAAACCCATTGTCTTGTAAGTCAAAAGACAAGTGCAAAATAAGACAAAAATATCATTGCTCTCATTGTGGTTTCGTGTGAATCATTCGGATAATGGGCGGGCTAAGATCCAAGCCCTGAGGTCCAGTGCATTATTTTAAACGGCCCTCTCACTCCTCATGTAAATGTTCTGATTAATGTTTATTACTGCAATTAAGGTTGAACAAGTGAAATTACGACCAAATAGTAATTAATCCGCTCCTGGGCGTCCCACGTAGCACCCAGCCACGTGGGTGTATTAGATAGGGGTTAGCTAGCTCGTAGTGAGCAAAACTAACTACTTAGTGATTTGTTGTCGTTGATATTAATCTTTACTACTATAAAATTTAACTAGGCGGTGACTATGCGAGAATGTCATAAATTACAAGTCTGATTAAGAATATATCGGAAATCACTTGTAAAAAAATCTGATTGTTTATTTGTTCGACCATAGAGAACTACGAAACTGTTCTTTATGCGATTTTCATAACATATGCATGGCATATTTATTACATATTATTAAATCACCCTCACTTCGTTTCGGGAAAAAAAGTAAAAAAAATATAATATAGCCTATGTCATCCGAGGATAGTGTAGCTTCCCAACAGTGAAAGAATTTTTCAAATCGGTTCGATAGTTCCGAAGCCTATTCAATGCAAACAAACAATGAAATCTTTCCTCTTTATAATATTTTTACAGATTACATACAAAGCTTATTAAAAATATGATTTTCGCCTTCGCTTCCCTTTAATAAAAACAATTCTGTAGTATATTTAAAATATAGTACATACCCACCAACTTGTTAAGCAAAGACTGTAGTGTAGCTCAATGTAATTAATAAATGTAATTAGTGTAGCTCAATGTAATTAATAAATGGAACTGAAATGTAAAGTAATTTATTGATACTTTATAGCACCCTCAACTTTACTTACTTTATAACAAATATTTGAATATTAATTTCAAGTAATTTACAATCAATTATTTTAATAAAAACATCATAAAGTTTAGCAACGGCGCGGGCGTTGAAACAAATATTGAAACCAGATTTTGATTTTTGAAACCAGAAGATTTCAAGTTATCGATTAAATTTGAACTATATTTTTGAATTTAAGAGAAAATTCTTAATACATTACATGAAAGCCGTGAATTGTTCTTTACTTAACGGAAAATAATATAAGTTTCAATTCATAAATATTTCTTTAAATAATTTATTAAATATTGGGAAAACATACACATACATTTTATAAAACATACATTGGGAAAGGAAAAAATAAAATCTAAAATATTCATCATTTTATGGATAATGTTATCTTAGTTAAAAAATTAAATGTAGGGTTTTTTTCATAATAAAAAAATTAAATGTAGGTAATTTTTAGTACGACATTCCTGTCTCGAAGCGTTAACACTTGAGATAAGTGAAGGTTAATGCTTAAGTCTTCACAATACGGATTTATAATTATCCTTCAATTTATTATTAATGGCTGTTTGTTTCCTTTAACTCTGGCAATATTTTCTTGCAAGTAATGGCCTACGGTTATTACTTATCTTATTTAAAAGCGCAGTACTTAATTATTTTTCAACTCTTCAATCTTGTTCATTGTTAATATCTTTGGCGCGATAAAGACGTCAGTTCGTTTCGTGAAATACTCAAGAATCATTTAGTGCTTATGCTACTATTATGCTTGTATCTTGAGAACAATAGCAGAACTTTAACATTTATTCAATTTTATGTATTTATCTGAAACTTAATAATTGTATTGTACCCTGTAGGCAAGTTGGTATTCAGCCTGCTAAGCGAAAGGGTTTGATTCCCGGTCAGGACAGATATTTATGAGATAGAAGTTGTAGATGTCTTTTTGGATATTTTTTTACATTTTATTTACTTTATTTTATAAAGTCAAAATAATACAATATTATTATGAGATAATATTTAGCCTACCTATATGACTATGAAGCTACCTAGGTTTTATTACAAAACTTAGTTCCTTTACTTACCTAGTGCGTGTTATGCATAAATAACATTGAATGAGTGTTATATATTTTTTTTGGTAATTTTTCACTGTACCGCAAGTTTTTCAATTTAATGAACTTCGAAAATAATACCATAACTTATTTACATAAATCTAAATAAAATAAAATGTAGATCTTAACTAAGTTAGTACTATATTAAAAAAGTATATTTACAAGAAATAAATGTCAAATATTATTATTTTAATTTATCGGTTGTTATTCTTTAACAACTTTATAGTATTAAGTAAGCTATGATTATCACAGAACATCAGAATTCAAACATATATTTACACACACACACACACACACACACACACACACAAATCACTAACGCACTCATTCATCCCTAACATTTATTGTACTAACTTGTGCATATTAAAATCTTTGAAATATTGTGGAACTCAGTGTTACTGGAGGGCGTTGATCACTGCAACACAGTTTTAAACTATCGCAGGATCATCGTTATCATTTGTTTATTGTAATCATGTTTTTAAAATGCAAATAAAGTTTTATTATTATTATTATTATTATATTTACTATTGAGGATTGTTTCCCGAAGCGAAGCAGCATAGTATTGCTACTGCTAAATTAATTAATGCTGCGTGCGTCGCCTCAATTAACTTCTATTGAAACGTACGCGTTATTCTTTAGGCTTTAGTTGCGTAAATGTTCTAAATCCTGATCAAAATGCTAAAACTAGTCACCAATCGCTCGGTTACAAAAGAGAAATCAGCAGCAATTTGTAAATCATTGGTAATCGGTAATCGATTGCGTAAACAAAAATTTAACCAGTAGTTAGTACCGGATAGACGATATTTTTTATCTTTTGTTTTAGTATGTAATTCATACTAAGTAACGCATCGGAATCATTAAAAGCCGTCAATCAAAATAAGCGGAGGCTGGTTGTATCGGTTATAGATCGATGTAATGTGATATACGAATAGAGGAGAAGGTATTTCTTTGTAAGGTAAAACATAATAAAGACATTTAATTACTATTAAATATTTTTGAAATTTATTTTAAAAAGGCAAGTAAAATAAAAAGTTATCTGAGCAATTTCCTAGTATTTTTATTTTTACCTATCCTTTAACTAAAAATAATTAATACGCAGTAAGTAGCTATACCATTTGTAATATGACGGTACTTGTATGTAGGAATCTACTTTCTTTAAAAAAATAAAATTGAAATCGTATTATCTATTAAAAATTGAGGTTTTCATTCACCCAAATAGTATGTGTACAGTTATTAATGGAAAATTTAAGAATTAGGAGATAACCGTTCGTCAAACTTAGTTGGCAAGATCTCTAGCAATGATTGTCAAATCAATTTGATTTTTAACATACCTACCCGAGGTAGGTAGGTAGATACTATGGAACTTGATGAATATTTGAGTAAGGAAGTGTATTTCCATAGATAGAAGTGAAGTAAGAAATAAAGGTAAATTAACAACGCTTTTAATTAACAGAAACAAAAATTATGAAAATGTATTTTCAATCAGCACATGAAGAACAATAAGAACATGTATTGTTCTTTACATGCTGTTTAATTAAAATTGATTTATATTATTCTGTTATTCTCAAAAGTAATAAATCAATCGATAAGGAGATAGTTACATTTTGTAAAATCAGCATTGCATTTTTAATTTACGAAGTCACTTTTAATTTCTCACTTAAAAGGAATCGCGCAAAAAGCCTACGCCATATAAGCCATAGCGTTCGAACCTCTCAAATTAGTAGTACCAAATCAATGATATTAAACTATAGATACGTTATGCCCTTACAAATCAACCAAAAAATCTATTCCGACCGAGCTACAATACACACACGTTTATCTTTTGTTTCACATTACGTGACACATACATTAATTACTATTACATTGGTAAATTACGAGTATATAAAAGGGATGGCACTACTAAAACCATAATAGTGAAAAAGAAAGCTAGACGGCCTCACTCAGAGGCAGCTATCAACTGTCTGAATTAAAATCGCAATACTTGACTAGATTCGACTGAAGTAATTTCAGCGCCGTCTTTGCATATCTACCTCTTTTTATACTTACATATAATATCATTGTACCAAATGAATGTTGGGGCACTGAATTGCGCAGTAGCGCGTATTATACTCGAGTTGTAGGCATCGCAGCCATTTGAGCTAGGCGTGGTCGCCGGAGACCTTAGAGAACGGATGTAGCAGCCTCGATCGTAACGCCACTGCCACCACTCGAGATCAACGTTTGATGATAACCACATCTGAAATAAAAAATATCATTTGAGTGAAAAGGTCACGCGGCGGCCGCTGTGCCGAAATTAAAGTTGAAAATAATAATCATTACCGTCACAATGAACCAACAGGTTCAGTATTTTGACAGCTTAAATTTCGATGTTCGAATCGGTTCGAATCCCTTGATGAGTTCTCTTCTGCACTGTATAATCATAATATCATAAATTATTCGTAGTGTGAGCGTTTTTGGTGAAACCTCATCGTTACTTTTTATTGCGATTTCTTTCATAAGTTTTTATCCTTTTTTTATTGTGGATATATTTGTTTCAATTGTTATGGGTAGGTAATCAAAATTTTTGTATTTACTAATATTGACATTTTCGCGGGAAGTAAGTTTTGACAGGTGACAATTGACATACATTTATGCCAGATACAACTATTAATTGCGTGTAGTAGTTTGTATCAAGATGACACGCGAATCAAGCTTCGAATTCGAATCCTTTTGATAAATTTTCTTTGCACTGAATAATCATAATATCATAAATTATGTGTAGTGCCGGCACCTTTGGTGTGATCGTGTCGTTAATTTTTATGACTTAATTTCTTTCGTCGGAAACTCGGATAATCACTGACTCAGACTCAAAAATATGATGGCTGGTTCATATCAACTATGTAATTGTTTATTTTCATTCTTAACAACGATTTCATCGAATCGCCTTGAATATTCGATGTCTTGTCGGTAGTAATTCGAGAAGAGATAATTAAAATTGATGACTAATTAGTTACTTTATATTAATGAACAAAAAATAATATGCTATAAGAAGCTGTCATAGAATGGCTTCTTATCAACGTTCAAAAGATTGAAATCAGTAGGGTCTGAGTTTTGAATTATTTCGGTTAGGGAACCTAGTTAGTCTGTGGTAATGTTAGACTGTGACCTTAGCACCATTTAAAATATCCGAAGACCCTAAGGTACACCTGTAAACGACATATTAGTTTCACAAAGTAAAAAGTGATTAACAGTGATTTAAAATTTTATACATTAATCGGTGTATCAAAATTCCTTTATATTTACTACATAGGTGCAAAACAGGAACGAGTTTAAGAAGTAATTAAAAATTCTTGAGATAATTTAATTTTTAAACGGTGTAAACCGATCGGTTATTGGACCGCGCACCTTATAAATTTTTTGCCTTATCCTTATCAACAATGCTTTAGGATTAACTAACCATGACTCAAAGTATGGAATTGTAATTAATTTTATAAAGTATCCGCTTGGGCAGCCGGAAAGGTACCGGCACAGATCCGCAATGTTCAGGTGATCTGATTTAATATAATTAATGTGTAACTTACCGCGAAGTAATCGCGGATATTTATTTGTCGCCGTGTCAAAGCCGCCCGCACTGCAAATCATTAGTACTCTGTTGCAGATAAAACATAATAATTCTATCCATATCTGTTACTATAATAGGCAAACGATCGCGGATTCTGTGGTATCAGCCCCAATTGCATAACTAACGAAACGCGGGCGAATCATCTTATATCAGTACTTCGCGTGATTCTTAAATCTCACGATCCACATCACATAAATGATGACGGCTATTATAATGACAAGTTTGGACACTAAATGGGTAAAGTATTTTATGGTAATTAATATGGCGAATCTATCATGGTACGACTAGCTACATTATTATAGTGGTTTCAGCGCGGTATCTGAAGTGACTTAAACTTGTGAGTTTCAAGAATGACCGTACAGTAGCCGTATTATATGCAATTTTGATTCGACTCCGCTTTATTCTAGCATGGATTCAATGTGCCGTTGCAGCGCTCTATGCGTATCAATTAGTCGCGCGCCATTTTATTTGCAAGTCGATAAAACTCTGAACGTAAGGGTCTGAATATAAGGTGGGGTCCAATTAGCGGCATTGTAACTGGGTTGGATTATTATTGATATCGGCTTAAGTTACAGTGGTCCATCGGTTTTGATATCGGTAAAAAATCGATACCGTCTAGACATTACGTCATTTTGGCAGTGTTACCAGACGATCCGAAATCAATAAACAATTTTTGGGAATTAAGAAGTAAATTAAAAAGTTATTCCAAGCATGCGGTTAGTTCCTATAAGTAAGAAAAAAGGTTAACACTCTTCCCAAAACGCTTTTAGAGATTTGGGAACGCGTTTTTCCCCGGCCCCGACCTGTCTAATCGTCTCTATTACCCTACTAAATAGTTCGTTTATCGTTATAGGTATTTATCGTTAAAGGTATGGCAGAAGCAGGATACGTAATGAGCAACAATCGAATCTATCGATGTGCGGTTTGCATGGTGAGGGGAGCGAGGGGCGCGGGGGGCACGCGGGCGTGGTCGGCGCCGGCCGCTCTCCTTGACTCCAGCGTCAAGCATCGCATGATCTCTGCTTGTGTAGTAGGATTCGGAAGTTTTGATACTTTATTAAAATAGTTCGTTAGAATAAGTCAGTTTAAAATTTCTGATATGTGAGCTTTTGAGCTTTATTACTGTTTTTAAAGTGTTTGACTATGTATCTTAAGAATATTGTCAAGAATATTAGAAGTTGAATGTTTGAATTATTGTTGTTTTATAAGAAGTATCCACTATTCACCACGCAAGCCTATGTCGAGCCGGTTTTTTATGAGTGAAATAAATATGTACAATGGGTTTTTTCGATATGTGTTAGATGATATGGGACTATAAGATATGGCTGGTTGGCTGGCTTTAACCCCAACGGCGCACTATTAAGCACGAGTCTCTCCTGTTGAAGAGGTTTAGAGCATAATCCACCACGCTGCATCAGTACAGATCAGTGGAAGAATTAAGGAGTCTTACGATAACAACCGGGATCGATAGCATTACGTGCCCTCTGAAGCAGGGAATCGCTAAGGAAATTTTTGCCACTAGCGGTCAACCATCCGACTACCAACCGTGCCCGCTATTGCTTAACATCACCAATCACTTAGGATCGATGCAAACCACCGGGCTGTGAGTGCCTCAGTTATGATATATAATAATATGATATTGTATTATAATATATTACAAAAGTGTGTGGAGTGCACGTTTAAGTCTTTCCAATGAATCTTTTTATACAACGAATACTAAGACACTGCTATTACATAACTTCCAAGAAAACGTGATCTCAATAGCAAGCATCAAGTAGTCTCGGTCGCAGTACAAGTGGAGTGAATGTGGCGACTGTGCCGGTGGACGGGCGCGGTGATAAGGCGGCCCGCGCGCCGTTATCAACCAACTGTGGACTAATATCGTGGTCGGACCTGCATGCAACTGGGCCTTTGTGTAATATTGTGCTGCAGATAACATAGAGTACTCGATGCAATTGCTTCCTGCATTACAATATTTACAATCAAATATTTCTACGATTGTCTTTGGATTGAGTTCGTTTTTGGAGTTTATCTCCTCTAATGTTTAAGCCCGTGGTGTGAAAATTTATGAGGAGTAAAATCAAACTTTCTCCGTTACGTTATGCGTTATGTGAGTTATGCGTTATGTTTGTAATTCGTAACACAAAATCTATTATTGTAAATTTGTGTAAATAAAAATTTCACGTTAAATTAAATAATTATAATAATACGAGTATATTAATATACATAAATGTATTAAGCATGTTTTCAGTAATGTAAAATTAGTTTATTTACCCTCACTTACTATATCATATACATATATCATATCATATACATATTTTATAATCGTTCGTAAGGAGTAAACTCCAGTCAGAGCTGACACACACAATTATTTTGTTAAGTAACTCGTTTAAGATCACTGTTTAAAATTACGTTCTGAATATATCATATTTTTATTCCAAGTTATGTAGGCGACTAGAATAAATTATTGACGATAATTTATTCTTGTTCAAAGGAATCAATTATTTTAATCTCTGGTATCGTCTGTTAAGTACTTGTTTTGTGTAATTGGCTATGTTACGCCACATACAGTTCGGTTACCTACAACCTAGGAACGTAACGGAATCGTAAATCATACTTCAACTTCAACACGTCATGGGGCTACTTAAATGCAATTTATTTAGCTGTGTACAAATAACAAAGTGGATTTTGCCAAAGACTGGCAGTAAGTTTCTTAATATCTTTTCAAGGTTTCCTTGTGTTTTAAAATAACGTCAATATGATAAACTAATTATGATGGTGAATGATTATGGTTTGATAATTTTAAATCGATTAATTATCGATAACGTTAACTTCTAGTAAAAATTTGTCAAAAGTATTTCAAGATTATGGTACCTACGTTGGTCTTTTTGTTTTATGTTATGTATGTAATATGTATTTCTGTTATGCGTGTGATAACAATACCATTTCAAATGAAAAAGATAATAATAATAAAAATAATATAATATTGTCATTTATTATAATATTGTCATTTTAAACGGCTGATTCATTTCTTCATCAAGTTGTGTTACAATTTGTCAGAAATTCTGTACGAAGAATTTTTAATAACCCCCGACGTAAAAAGAGGGGTCTTATAAGTTTCACGTGTATCTGTCTCTATATATCTGTATATCTGTGGATTTGTATGTCTGTGGCATCGTAGCTCCCAAACGGATAAACCGATTATGATCTTAATTTTTCGTTTAAATCGAGTGTGACCTTAATTATGTTAAATGTAAATAAAACTGTCGGGGGTTTTTAAATTTTATTTTAAGATTATTTATTATTTAGTTCAAACCGTACTCTTCTATAGCATCTACCTATAGCTGTATATCAGTGCGAGTAGCAATATTAAAAACAGATATCGAAGCTGCATTGCTACAATTTTCCAAGGGCAATAGTAATGACGAGCCATAATCTTCGTCACATACTTTGCCAAGATAGACTTAATTCACAGACAGTATTTTATACATGGATCGCTATCCTAAATGTTCGATGACATCCGTCAAGTCTTCCGCAATAAATCGTTGATAGATCAATTATCTGCATTGATATTCATTAAGCACGCTCAAGCTGGGCGTAATTACGAAGGAAGACACCAACTAGATCGGTGAATAAGGAAACTAGATATTTGCGTTATTAATAGTATTAAACATGACGTAGTATTAAACACAATATGTATTATAATGCACAATGCTCTTAGATTGTTCACATGCACTATATGTTCAGTGATTTACCCAAAACTGTGGTGCCGCCATCGACTTTATTCACCTGAGTTAATTCACCCACGTGTCTTAAGTTTACTTTTTGTATACTTTATTCACCTATGCACCCAGATGATTTAAATCTACTGGCCGCAGGTGAATTAAGTATACTAAATCAGTAGACTATGGTACAGCAATTCTTTAGGTTTAATGTAATAATTTGTTTCAAATAAAAACTTTCCAATAACCTTGGGTGTTATTATTATTAATATGACAATTTAATGCGAAGACCTAACTATTAATGCATTAAAAAAACTATTCAAGATCGATGGGCAATTGACGCAACGATCTAATTAATTAATAAATTATATCATTACAGATAAATAGTACGAGTACTAAGCAAGCATGGTGACTTAACTATAAAATAATCTATAGTATTACAACTAGTCCTAGTTCATAAACGGATAACGTAGAATAGAAATGTTGAAACATCTACATTTCAAAGTCGGCAACAACACAAATTACGTGCAAACGGTCTTCTACGGGCTTGTTGTCGCCCGATCGCTAAGACGAATATCGCCTACGCATCTTATTGCGTTAGTGTGTTTTGAATTGTTAATAAGCGTCGCAAACGATATAACTACACGACAAATTGAGCCATCTTGACTCTTTAGCGATGCTGGGTAATATAATGTGAGATTTTCAATTTAAAACGCTATTGACGGACACATAATACAGTGGAGGTTTTACCGTCTACGATAAGAGATGAAAGTTGATAATACTCGTATTTATAAAAAAACAAGGTTCAGTGGAATTTACGTGAGATAAGTCCTTAATGGTTTATTTGTGAAAATGTATTGTTTAAAATTGTTTACAGATCTTCCAGTATACTGTAATATTTCAGATAATAATTATATAGAAGAGAGGTAATCAAATTTATGTCAAAAATGATGTAGGTACTTATACAGAATTTTTTTTTGTTTAATGGAAATCTTATTGGACACGCGATCTCACACAGCCCATACTACATATTTTAACTTACTTACGTATCCTGAAACCTTAAAAACTACAAGTCCCATTTATTTGATTAACTACAATACATGGGTAACAAGAAAATCTAGAAGGAATTCAAAGCTTCACAAAAAAAGTAAAATTAACCCTACCGTATGTGATCGGGTTTTTCATTCGTAATACTGGATTATCGTTCATCCTACCATAAGCTGGCTGATCCGGATATAACCGGTTTTCATTTCAATTGTTATACCCGATAATCGTTCATTGCCCCATTAACTGACCGATATACCCGATTTTTTACTTCAATCGCTACACGCAGTAATCGTTTATCGCCCTATTAACTGGTCACTGTGAGACATGTGCATAAACATGTTTAGCTATTCAAATACGAGAGGATCGTCGACAATGGCTCTATTGCCATATTTGTGAGCGCATAATGATCTGTCGGAGTGCATCTAGCAATTAGGGTCAATAAATATAATATTATATTGAGTGTTGATGGACTAGCCGTGCCTAATTTATAATGGCGGTAACTTTTAATCTCACTTTGTGTTTAAATTAAGTTAGTTCTCTAAAATAGCTTGATATAATGCCTCTCTAAATGTCTGTAATTTCCGTTATTCAGATAAATACATATAAATAATAATATTTAGTTAGAAAAATTTGGATCTTTACATAATTATGTTGAGGAAAAAAATATTATCAACCATTTTTTATGGAAATAGCCGGAAAACGACCTGACGATCCACCTGATGGTAAGTGGCTATCCTCGCCCATGGACATCAGCAACACCAAAGGTATCATGATGCGTTGCCGGCCAAGAAAGAGAGAAAAAAAAGAAAGAAAGAACTGGCTCTCAAGCCTCCAGCCGGAACACGACGAGTCGTTTAGCAGCTGAGTCATGCTCAAGGGTGGTAGCTATCCAGGCGAAACCCATGGCGAAATAATAATAGTAATAATAGTATTAATTATCATTTAAAATCAATATTATCAATATAATCCGTCGAGAGGCCCTACCACCAGCGGGCCGGGTTTAGTTGCCTCTTACGACACCCATCCGGCGTGGGATTGGGGTTAGTATTCTAAGCCGCCCCAATACGGCTATATGCTACTACATATGCTACATTTGCTGAGAGGTCTGAAAATGTATATGAGAATAACACATTAATTCATTCTCAACGCTATTTCTCTGTTTTGTATTATCAGATTACAACCTTTAAAACATTTAGACCAACCGGAAAATAATAAATTATTAACATTAAAACTGTCAATGTTATAGTACTATTTAGCATACCTAATTTTTTTCATACAACAATTCACTCTATGCCAATATTTCAACCAATTTATTTAATTGTGGCCACGGCAAAACCTTCAGTGACAGATAAAAATTATAATATCCGCTGTTATCACCAATAATAAGTTTTTTTTTTGTTTTTTTTTGTATTATTAATGTATGTATGTAGCATATATGTATGTATGTAGGTAGGTGGCTCGGGTCGGGTATATAAAATAGTGGGTTTATTGACAATTTTTGTAGACATCAAAATCATTGTTCCATTGCTCTGGGGTGAGGGCCTGGAGATCTGTAATACAGGCTATCCTAGTACGGACTCCTGCCTCTTACAATATTTTTTATTAAACATATAATTTTATAAGATGTATGCATTTGTAAACAATATTTTGTAAGAGGAAATAAAACGATATTATTATTATTATTATTATTATTATTGTTGATTAATCAACTCTCATTACACATGATCATAAGCCTTGAATGTACCTACCTGTACACCCATCCCATGGGTGATCTAGAAGATCTACTGTTTCGGTTCTATAAAGATATGTTAAAAAATATTATTTTTAATAATAACAACTGCACTTTAACTACGGTTATAAGATACAGCATTGTACAATTCAAAAATACAAATTGAGGAAAATTTGTCGTTGATTCTAAAACACCTTAATCGGAATTCTGTAACAATTCACGTGCAATATATTATACATTATAATATAATATTTTAATCATAGCATGAAATAAATAATAATTATAATTAATAACTAGTTGACCCGGCGAACTTGAACGTTGAACCTAGTCCACAGCACGACATATAACGTCAGCAACAAAATACATAACACGTTGCTCTTTTTTGATATGTCTAGTGCATTTGACTATGTCAACCACAGTATTTTGTTGGATAAATTAAATAGGTACGGAATAAGAGGAACGGCCCACGACTGGTTAAAAAACTACTTGCATAACCGCCATCAAAGGGTTGAAATTACTGCAATAAATACCAAACATACGGTAACGTCATTCAGATCGCAATACAAACATAATGCAAGAGGCGTGCCACAGGGTAGTATTCTAGGGCCACTTCTTTTTTTACTCCACATCAACGACCTACCGAGAGCCACGGAACATAAATGCGTACTATTTGCGGATGATATATCTGTCAGTATAACCTCAAAGGACAAAGAAAACCATAATAATATCATTAATAATACAGTTCAGGTTATAATAGAGTGGTTAAAAGACAACGACCTCAGAGTAAATATAAATAAAACCAAATGTATCCAGGTAATCAATCAAGGAACTAAACCTATTGATTTAAATATAAAATATAATAATGAATCTGTAACTTGTGAACGCTCCACAAAATTTCTTGGGGTCATATTAGATCAATATTGTAACTGGAAAGATCATATAGAATATATTTGTAACAAAATCAATAAATTCGTTTACGTCCTAAGAAGACTTAATAAAACTACTGACTTGAAAACCGCAGTTACGGCCTATCATGGGTATGTAGCATCAATACTGCGATATGGTTTGGTTATTTGGGGTAACTCTACGGATATTAATAAAGCATTTTTGGTGCAAAAAAAATGCATACGAGCAATTTTTGGAGCAGCTCCCTGGGACTCATGCCGTCCTCTATTTAAAAAAATTCGTGTTCTGCCATTACCCTGCATGTATATCTACGAAGCAGCATTATTCGTTAAAAAACATAATTATATATTTATTACTTCTAATCGAACTAGAAACCCGAATAAGTTAATTTTTAGAGAGACGGTAAAAACGGGTATGTATCATAAAAATTGTTATGGCATGTGCATCCATATATACAATAACTTACCGGAAAAATTTAAAACTTTACCTCTCACGAAGTTTAAAAAATTACTGTCTGACTGGCTCTCACACAATTGTTTTTATTCAATTAAGGACTTTATGGAATTTAATTGTAAATATTAACCTATTAATTGTATTATTATTGTTGACGTATTGTGTTATTATTATCTAAGTTGATTATTATTTTAGTTAATTATTATTATTATTCATTATTATTACTTATCATTGATTGACATTATATTATAAATTAAATACGATTATAATGATTAGATTCTTAATATAAGTAAAATGTTGCATGCCGATAACGGCCAAATATGTTTGCACGCCTGTTAAATTACCATCTATTGTACTTGTACCATATTTGTGGCAATTAAAATAAATAAATAAATAAATAAATAAACTTTGAACCGTGTTTTTTTTTCTAAAACTATTTTTTTTTCTTAAATAAAAGTATCCTAAGTTACTTCTTGTTACATCAGCTATCTGCTAGTGAAAGTCCCGTCAAAATCGGTTCAGCCATTTCAGAGATTAGCAGAAACAATCAGACAGACAGACGAAAATTGTAAAAAATGTTGTTTTGGTATATGTAACGTGATACATCCAAATGCACTTAGTAAAAAGCAGTTGTTTTAATATTACAAAGTCTGCACTCCAATTTTATTTATTTGTATAGATATTAGAGGACTTTACCAGTGCACTAAATCATATCTTAAGTAAGTTCAGTACGAATGGCATTGTAGGTGATCGGTCGATGGGTAAGTCGATCTTCGTTGCTGTCATCCGACACCGCGGATCGCCTATCGACGATACTGCACGGGACTGCGGGGTCGCGCTTACGGAATACGTCTCTCATGCATATCGGGTTTTAGTCGGCATTCTTTGGAAATATCAGTATCGTTGTTCGATTGAGGTATTCATCGTTTGGTAGTGGTAAATACTTCGTGCAAATTTCGAGCTTCACCAAAGCAGAAGAAGGTGTAAAAAGAATTATTCTTCAAATTCATACGTAGTTATTCCTATCGGAAAGAGAATCTTCAAAACTCAGCCTTGTTGCTGAAGTAAGTAATTCCAATATTCGTAAAACCTATGGAACAGACATATACGTATAAATGTTATCGATTGTTAGGTTGGTACTTATTGACTGATTCTAAAAGTTAAACAACATCATAATTATATTTATTGCACCCTCAAAATCTTGCTCCTCAAATAGTAACTGCTGTATGGATGCATCACAAGAGTCGACACGAGTCTTTCTCATAAGTGTAGATACTCGTAGGTTTCTTCTCATTACAGTCAGTGTAGTCGAATGATTGCATGACTCCGTGCATTTAGCTAGACTACTAAACTTTTACGAAGCGTAAAGCAGCTTACATTGTGTACTTCAACTAATGCGACGCCGATATCCTCAGCGATTTCACAGTACTGCACTTAGAATTACCAAATATACGTACACACGAAGGATAAACTCCAAAATCCTCAGTCATTTTAGAACAGCGATATGTTGTATGCGATTTGTATTTTTTTTTATATTTCACCAGAAATACAATACAGTCCTTGGGATTTAGGAATAAATTTCAGGAACTACATGAACATCTCTGTAATTAATTTAATTGAAGTATATTTTATTCAGGGTATACTGAGTTTTAGTTAATAAAATTTTAGTTAATTCAATTAAATGTTAACTAATCGTGTGAACATCCGTATTACATTGTGTTGATTTTTATAAAAAATGTTGACGATCTAATAATAATAAAGCAAGCATAATGTGATTTTAATAATACATAAGCATATTGTATACGTATAGCGTGGTATGCTCTAGGCCCCCTCAAGAGGAGAGACCCGTGACCAGACCAGTGCCCAGAGTAGTGGGTCATTAATGGGTTGAAGCCAAGCATATTGTAATTTAAATATTGCTTACTTTTTAAGTGTTTGCACATAATGAACTAGTAGAAAAAATAAAGAAAATTTAAGTCAATATAAAAAAGCTCATACTTGTTAAAGTTACGTAATCGGAATTATAATTTACTTTTACGTAAGCTCTAAAGGCCAACAGGGTATATGACAATTTGTTCATTTAAAAAAAAGAAAAAAAATATCCGTCCAAATGAATTACAAACAAGATTTAAATATTGGACGTGCACAAAAGAAATTCCAGGATATTTTCCGTCTCGAGTTAAAGCTCCAACGTGGCTACCCTACCGTTTTATAGTGGGCGGTGACACGCAACACTCGCTTGCGCGCCATGCAAATGTTTGATATACACAGCTCCACGGATAGTGCATTAGGAATCCTGTCTGATCTGTGTGGGCTTTGTTCAGCCTTTGTACTTTAGCTTATTTGATAATTCCGTGTTTACTTTGGATACAGCTAAACTGTGTCATAACACGAAGAGAGCCATAACGCCAAAACGGGATTTATTGGGCGCGATAGATCTGAGACATGAATACTCGAATGATTTCTATTACAGAATGCGTTTCTATGTGTAAATGGTAGTAGTTATTGTTAGATTTACTGAAGCTAATTTTACATTGTTTTGAGACGCTTGATGTTGGGACGGAGTGTGTGGCTGGTAGGGATAATCTGTGGGCTGGTAGTAAGAAATATTGTGTTAGGTCTATAAAAATCAAAATCCATTATGTATTTTAAAATCTAGTGCAATTTTGGCCACAGCTTACTGACTTGGGATGAGATCAATAAAGCGCACTTGGCTTAAACTCCTTAATGGCCCACTACTGGGCACGGGTCTTTCATCTTGAGGAGGCCTAGAGCATACTCCACCACGCTGTTCTAGTGCGGATTGGTGGAGGTATTAGTGGCCAACCCGAGTGTCGGAAGTTTTCAAACCGCCCGAGGGCCTCCGACATGGCTTAACGACTGTAATCCTATGATAACAACCGGGACCGACGGCTTTACGTGCCCTCCGAAGCACGAAAACGCTCAAGAATTTTTTGCCACTAGCGGTCACTCATCCAACTACCGACCGCGCCCGCTGTTACTTTACTTTGTCGATCACTTAGGATCTACGCAAGCCGCCGGGCTATGAGCGCTTCAAAGCGCACTTAGACTTGAACTTTGTTCAAACAACAGTCAAATGTACTGATGACTGACACTTTGTTAATACGAAAAAGTAAAACAGTCAAATAGCAAACGTTAAGGTTGATTTAGGACTAATATAATTGTTCGGATATTTTTTAATAAGAAAAATTAAATTGTAACATAAAATGGCTAATGTTAAGGTTGATTTAGGATTATTATTTTGGTTCGGATAATTTTATGTCAAAATTTGTTATGCAAAGCCTAAGGACGGTTTATAAATTTGAACCTTAGTGCCTGTTGACCTGCAACAGTGACATGACGACGAGGTGACAAAATGACGAACTGAAAAACTGTAGGTTACTAGCTGATAAAATGGTAGCATAGTGAATAGCGTTCCGCGTATGCGTAGCAGTTTAGTTTGAACGAATATTTTTGAATCTGAGTGGGGGCGTTACTTAACACCATAATTATGTATTAACTACCTTTAAAACATGTAGGTATAACTGTTTTTATTCTACAGTATTATATCTTTTTCTTTTTTTATATGTTCATTGGATTGTGAGCATTTTTGAGCGTACGGTATAATTTAATTGTTTATTTGTAATTAGTGGATAGTTGTTATTGGCCTAAAATGTGGCTTAATTTTAAGTTTTCATTATATTGTAGTGGCTGTTACTATCCCGAATAAATAAAATAAAAATAGAAGTATACTTCTTTGGGCGCGTTATGAAATAAATGGAAAAAAATGATGAGTTCACTTTCATTTTAAGATTTGTAACACGGATAGTGACACAAAAACGACGGTGACGATAAACGTCACGCGCGTTTTTGAAAAAGCTGGTTTTGAAAAAATGATTATTATAATTTTTACTACATTTTTTTATATTGTTAGAATATAGTTTTAGAATATAGTTTAGAATATTGTTTTTGATTTTTTTTTATTATTTTGATCAATTTTTTTTTAATTTTTTTTAATATTGTTTTTTTTCTTGCCGTTTGGCAACTTATTAGTATAACTATTAGTATAACTTCTCACGCGCGTACATAAGTACACGTTTATGTTCTTTATAACAAGAACTGTCACGTACACTCGTAATATAATAATATTAGTAAGGATTATCAAATTCCAGTTTCATTCCATTGGTCAGCCTTCATCGGCGACTTACTTCATTTATTACGTATCTGTCATCTAAATGTTGTTTACCTTCAATACTTATCATTTAATTCAATATTCGACGGTGGAAGCCCGCCAATACAGTAATCGAATTCATTCGTGTTAAATTTGTTATTGCGATGTTTATTTTTAGTATAAAAAAATACTGATTTCTGATTTGAGACTCCCGGGTTCCAATTTGAACGCCTTCGAGTATTTTATATTATTATTATTATCGTATTTTGCATTAATATAATAAGTAGTGTGCTTGCAGGAAAGAAAACTTTCATTAATTCATTCATAATTCATAATTCATGAATAATCAAAACTACAATAACTTAATTCTAGTCATAGAACAGACACCTCGAACAAAATGTGTGTCCCGCCCGGGAGGTTCGATTTTCAAAATTGAGCCCCCGTTCTCCTTTCAAAATCGAACGAATCCATTGAAGATTGAAGCCACGTGGCGCCAATGCATTGGGACATACATGGTGTTCGCGGTGTCGGGTCTATACGCTAGTAATAATAATAATACTTCAATGTTCTAGTCAGTAGTTTTAAAATAATGCGTATTAGTACGTAACATAGTAGCAAGTAACAATGTTTATAAAATATTATAATATAATACAGCAATTTTGGATGCATTTGGCCAGTGTGGCTAATGGCCAACCCCAACTTTATAATAATTGAGACTATCAGTAATCAGTCAGAAATAGCGAGTTGGTATACTTATAAAAATTTATTACTTATAAATTAATATTATCTCTACTTCCCTAGCTGACAATTTATGCAAAAACATTATTAAGAAACGGTCGATTATTAGGCGGAAATTTGTGTTTTTTCCGTCATGTAATTAAAATGGTATCTAAAATAGCTCACCTTTTGGCATTTAAACATGTACCGCTACGTGAAGTTTAATCAGAAAGTTCAATAAGTAGATAACAGCTTTGTTGGCTCAAGTATATGTTTTGCTGAATAATAAAGTAGGCAGCTGCCAGTCCGAAATAAAATCTACATTTAGGCGACCCTGAAGCTAATTTGGCAGTGATTGAGGTAAAAAGTAATTTAGTTATACTACACTAGCATTACACTCATAGTACAGTACAATACACTAATAGTACACTCGTAGTACACTACACCGGTAGTACACTCGTAGTATACTAAGCTCGGGAGACACATTGAGACAGCTAAGGTTTTGTGTATGTTGACTTCTAAGCAGTAGTATTAGGAGTAATAAATGTCAAGTTATCATTGATATTAATTCCATGTTAAATGGTCACTTTATTATTATTATTAAATTAGTGTGTGTGATCGTTTATAATTCCTTTGTACCATTTTCCTTCACCGTAACACGCACATAATATCGGTATAAAATATTCGTGCAGTATTCGTTCCCACATCTTCCGAATATGAGAATAGTTCAATAACATTACTGTCATTGCTTATCTATCTATTGATTATAGGATCTCAGTAAAATGAAATTACCTTAACATAAGTACACCTAAACTCGCATATTAAAACGAAGTAAACAAAGCTTTTGCTCTAAAACCGTATTTAGTGTACCTAACAGCTTGTTGAGGTCAATAAATAAATTCGAAGAAAGCCTCAATGGGCCGTTAGTGGTGCAGACATGGAAATAGCGAATCATCGAATGTTTATTTCACGCTAATGTCAAACATCTCCGCGGGCGTCACGGCCGCTGGCGCGTCTACAATGGTGCCATGAAAAGTTAAGAATTATTGGGTGTAATATTAGAAATGTATCGTAGGTATAGTTTGTTACAATTAATTACTTATTTGTTACTATATCTATTCTAATTTTATACGTATGTCTTTTCAAAATGCTTCAATACAAAAAAAACCTCCATCCAGTGGTAATCCAGATTTTTTTACTAACTACCATAAAAGAGATAACACTGGTTGGACATTGATTGTAATTACAATATTATATTGAAATTTAGATCTGTTGTAAAACCATAACAAACACATGTCTTATTTCTGTATGCCTATAACATATCATCTGCAATACAAAATTTCTAAAAAGAAAGTGAATTTGTAACTATTTTTATTTGGTACTTGATGACCCGGCGAACTTCGTATCAATGAATGTAGTGTTACTTTTAACTAAACTTTTATTGTTTTTGTAGGTTTAACAAATCAGAGATTATTAAACTCCCTCTCCCTCTTCCTCTTACTCTCTAACCACCAAGTAAAATACGAATTCTCATGTTTCTAACATCAAAAATGAACAACTTTTGTTTAAATTTTCATCCCGTAATCTCTTTGTAAACTTCCGACACTCGGGTTGGCCACTAACCCCTCCACCAATCCACACTGGAGCAGCGTGATGCGAGTATGCTCTTGGCCTCCTTAAGAGGAAAGACCCGTGCCCAGTAGTGGGCCATTAATGGGTTGAAGCCAATCTCTTTAAATATCGTATTTTCCAAAAAAAACGTCACTTCAAAATTTTGTTTCTAATCTCGAGCTAATATATTTCGAGCCGTGTCGTTGTCGTGGAGAGAGATATCGGGTTTTCAAGCTCAAAAATGACAAAGTTTCATACTGAGTTACATTAATTAACTCTTTAAGGGATTATTTGCAAAAAAAAATGTGTTAAAGTGTTAACTTTAACTTTTGTGCATAACTATAAAATTAAACATAAAAATGTTCATATTTATAACTCTAAAACTGATTAAGTTGATTTGAATGAAAACGAATTCCAACCCCTATTTTTACCCCTTAGGAAATGAATTTCCAAAAATGCGTTCTTAGCTGACGTCTCCTAAGCATAACCTCTAAAATCTCCCTGCCAAATTAAATCTTAATCGGTTCAGTACCTTCTGTAGTTTTTTATTATTCAGCGGTGAGTCTCCTTTCACTTTCATATATGTACATATGTATATTATGTAGATTAAAAAAACTTATTGGAAAAACGGAGAAGAAATAGTGGAGAACAAATACATAGATCTTTATCAATAATGAGGAAAAACCCCGTAATATTAGGATACTAGTGGGTTGAAGCTCTCAATCTGTCAATATTGTGAATATTCAAAAACAGTTATATTAAGCTAGGTCAGACAGTACACGACATAAACAAATTGACTAAAATCAGGATAAATATTTTCTGTATCCTTATAGTCACAGACAGTAGTATGTCAATGATTTATGGATCTAGGAAAGCATAATGCGATATTCGATTGATTTCTTTAGCATTCAAACATTGTAAATGCATTACTGTGCAGTAGCTATATAGGTATCCATTTACTGTAGAAGTCTGCCGGACGGGAGGCGATGAAGTCAGCGAAAGCGTTTTCTACGGCCTCTCGGGTATTGAACTTTTTCCCACTTCAAAAATTGTTTAAATTTTGAAAAAAGTAGAAATCTGTTGGAGCAAGGTACGGTGAGTATGGTGGGAGACGAAGAGCTTCCAGCTGTAACTTTTGTAGCTTTGCGATTGTCTGTCGTGAAGTGTGAGCTCGCGCGTTGTCGTGGATAAGCGTGGGAAGTGCGACTGACCAGTCTTGGTAGTTGAATTGCGAGCTTCTCCACCATTATTTGCAATCCTTGACAACAGACACCTGACCTCACTGTTGTGCCATTCGGTAAGAAGCTGTGATTGACAAGTCCGGCACTGGTACACCAGACAGTCACCATCATCTTCTTATGAGTAATCTTTTTTTTAGTGCACTGAAAAGGACCTTGTGCGTCAGCCTTAATTTTAAGTAAAATACAATTTACTTTAAGGCACTTATCAGTGTATCAGTAAGTAATTGTAAGTTAAGTGTTAGGTTATTAGATTTAGGACGATATAGCATCCATAAAATCCCGGCTTTTAAGTCAAGTTTTATGACACTTTAGTGCGAATAATATTAGTGTTAATAATATAAGCGGTGTACTTGTATAATATTGCTGTGTACATTGTATAATATTGCTGTGTACATTGTATAATATTTGTGTGTACATTGTAGAAGAGTATTAGCATTGGGAGCGGGCGATCGAGAGATGCGGCTAGGCATTAGCACGGCCAAGCCTCGAGCAGGCAGTGCTTCAGTGCATCCAACGTAATTATCATAGCCTGCAGACCGTCCCGTCACTATGCTGATAGCAACTGCTTGTTACGATGGGGATTAGCGACTGCAGTATTATTACGTAAAATGTATAATATATTTAAAATATCGGAGCTTAGGTACGTTTTATACTCAATAGCTTTAAACCCCGGGGGGTTGGAGTTCTTGGTTTATTTTTGAGTTTATATTATATGTTAAATGTTTATTATTATAGCACTATTATACCTACAAAAGGAACAGTAAAAGTTGAAAGGTCTCTTCACCATACTTGAGTATATATGTATGTTACCGGCAAAAACCCAATTTCAGGTCAAGTAGTTTATCCTACTCGTAGTTTGTCCCGACACGATTAGAATAATCTAGTTTATCGTCAATCTAAAACTGATTAGAACCGAATTGTTATTTGGTTCGTAGTCGGAGTTTGGTTTGTAGTCGGAGTCTGGTTCGTAGTCGGAGTCTGGTTCGTAGTCGAAGTCTGGTTCTGGCAGGCTACTACTACTGTTTCGTCATTCAATTAAGTGTTATTAAATGTCTGTAGAAGCAATAATTAGTTTTGATGCTTGAAGTTTTTTATTTTCTTTCGAGAAAAATAAAAAAATAATCACACTTTTCCTATATAGTGTTGTGTGATGCCGTTTTTAGGATTTCGTAGTCAAAATGGAACCCTAAGTTTTGTAATGTCTGTCTGTTGGACCGTCCGCAGTCTATCTCAGATACCATCTGTGCTACAAAACTCGTTTACTCCATAGGGTGGGGTATCGTTGGATAGGTCTTACAAAAACAATACGGGTTTTCCAAGACCGTTTTCTGATATATAAATCAGTTTGCTAAATATTAACACTTTAAGTGTTAATTTTAGTTCGAGATAAGTGTCCCCCTGATGCCAGCTAAATGATAGGCGTTGTACATGGGAATTTATTAGTATAATAATAGTCTATCAGTTTACAACTACGGAACCTTACACTGCGCCTACCTTGATATGAACTTGGCCAATTTTTTAAGTCACTTACTATTGACATAAAATTCAAATCATGAATCATGATTACACTATCGGTTTTACATTAGTATTAGTACATACTATAACATATTATTATGTATACTAATAAGTCTGTTAACATTGAATTAGAGACAAATTTAGCTGTCTATATCTTGCTCTATAGAGGTAGTTATATACGATAACCATATTATTTTTTTAATAGACAATCTATCAAACTGTCTATTAAATCAGAGGTCTTTATCTTTGGTTGCCTATATTATCATTATATTAATCAATGACTGCGTTTGACTATATAGCAACAGCATTATATTTTATTGCGTAGTAGCCACAGGTAGCGTACAAGATTTATAATACCTACTAGTCTTATCAGAGGTATAAAATTAAAGTGACGACATCGTCCAATATATCGTTAAATCAATCACATTAATACAGTTTTGAAACCTCTTTCGGGTATGCATTTTCTGTTCGGTGGGTGTAATATTAATAATGCATTATTCAAAACATATTTTGGTATATTTGTCAACTATCAGAAAGCCAGACAAAAAGATAATTCATTTGGATGTTTTCTTAATAAAAACTTAACTGCATTGTTCATAATCTTATTTATCAATGTCCAATGGCTGCTCTTAAACAAGAAATTAGGACGTCAGAATTTAAGTAATCTCTCTGGGCATTGTGCCTAAAAATGTAAGTCTAGTCTAGAATGATCATTATTTTTTATAGTGCTCTTTTTAAAAGCTTAGTCATGGGTTGCGAGATAGATGTAGCGATTTTAATATTGAACACATACAAAAGAAACAGTACTTTTTTGTAAATTCTATTCTTTTGAAATAATAATACTGATTATAATAAAATAATTTGGAGTTTATAACATTTGCCATGTGTAAATATTAAATATTAGTATTATTTTTTTCACTTTTTCTTGAGTTAACCGAGCAATAGAAAATTCTGTACTACGTTGGTTACTGGAATTTTTTATAAAATATCTAGAAAGAATAACTAGAATCAAATAATATCAGTTTAATATAATATACAAAATTCTCGCTATCCGACCATTTTCTAATTATTCTCACTAACACAAACATTGTAGGAGTCACCTAGAACATTCGAACTTTACTGATTAACCGCCACTAATTTCCACCATCAGAAAAGGTAAATTTAACAAGCTTAGCTTCGTCTAAACATCTAAGATTCTAAGCTCAGTATGCAACGTACCTTAGTTAACCTGTTGGATCGTATGGAAAGTAGCGCAACTAATTTCCCTACGTTTGTTTATGTTGCGGAAAGTGCATTCATCAAGCCTAACAGGATGCAGGAGTAGAAGACTTGCTGACAAGGGATACTAACTGGAATGTATTGGCGATCGACAGCTCGTACTGTCGGGTATAACTACACTTGTAAAATGATACTTAATTTTTGTGTGACAATATTAAGTTTGAAATACTCTACTTTAAAAATGAAAATGGGGCCACTTTATAGATATTATTGTTAATATGTGTATATTTAGGCTATATTTAGGAAACATTTAATATTAAATAAATAAAATATAGATTCCTACTTCAATGTTGTATGTTCTTACGGTCTGTAACAATAATATTAACTGGGGGCACGATCATTTTTAAAGTAGACGCTTTTGCTATGTTATGAAACATGATAATGATATTATATTTATTTAATTTGATAAAATGCCATCTAATTAATACTTTCTTAATATTGAAAGATGATGCTTAGCCTAAGCTGTTAAGTATATGAGTTTCAAAATACAAGAACGTTCTTTAATTATCTTGACTCGACTTGGTGTCTTATTTGACAATATCCACAATGACGATGGTCTTAATAATGGTATGAGTGTGTAAGAGTTTCATCATCATTATAACCCAAGAGTTCCGATTCTGGGCTCAGGTCGCCTCTCACAATGAGAGGGTTTGAGGGCCACGGTCTACCTACCACATTAGTGGAGTGCAGACTGGAAGACGTCAAACAAACTTTTCCTTTACCAAAGAAACAAATTAATTGAAACAAATGAGCTCTTGTTATACCTAAGTGTATGCTTCGCTCAGCATAGAAGTATACTTCTACTAATATTATGAATGTGAATTTTTTGATGGATATTTGTTGTTCTTTCACGCAAAAAATACTGAACAGATTTTAATGAAATTTTGGACTCGGGTAGACTAAGATAAGATGTACAATAACATATAGGGTACTTATTGTCGCGGAATACGCTGATTAAGCCGCAGTTAGAGCGTTAGTTTCTACATCATTAATATTATATCCCAGTGATATTTATTTTGTATTTTGCCAACACTTTTGCATGCATATGCGCATGCGTGGTACAATCGTATTTAACTGGAACCAGCGCACAAATTAAATTGATTCGCCTCAGAGCGGCAGATGTCTTCGCTAAGCTGTGCCAGTGAAAGTTGAGTTAATGTATCATCTATTACAGTAACCACGTCACACATTTATTTAACCATGTGAACGAGCTATCACGCTTCTCCCGTATGTGATGTGGTTTACAAGCGCAAGGACTATTTTGTTTAGAGATATTGTGTGGGTCTTTCGATCTGCTTGAACATGCCATAGAATATTTTTAGATAGCCTTGTAATAGAATATATAAGATCCAATATCGAGCCGATAACACATCATCACCGATGCGTTGCTGTATAAGTATGAAGAGATAACCGGTGATGACTTTGGTTTTGCTAGTTAAGTAAGAGAATAACTAGCTCCCAGCCCCCAGCACACGACGAGTCACGAAGAGGGTGGTATCTTATCAGACAGAGTTCTTGTGTTATTATTTCTATGTCCGTGTAAAACAAGTTAAATTCTATACGTGTTACGTTCTATACGTTTGGTTGCTTGCAAGTGATCAAAGTATCAACCTTGGTTTCGGACAAGCAAGCTAGTGTCGTGCGGCAGGAGATTTGAATCGATTGTCAAAATTACAAGCTTTTGTTAAATTGTTTAAGCCTTTTAAGCTATACTTGTTAAAGTTATAATGAATTTGTTATGTTTGATAATCATGTAGTTGTATGTTTGGTGTCATTTATCTATATTTATAGTTGTTGTATATAAAACGCAAAAGTGATTGACTGATGTATCAACGCACAGGCCAACTCCTTAGGGCTACAAACTTAAAATTTCTCACACGTATTCCTCTTATGACGTAGGCATCCATTAAAATTGATAAGCATAGTTTTCGCGTGCGAAGCGGCGGGCAACAGCTAGTTTCCTATAAAGTATTCAAAGTACTATTTTTGAGCTTTAAAGTCAGTCTCATCGGAGTGCATTATGTTCAAATTCTGTACACACCTTTGTATAATGTTTATTACAAACTGTGTTTTGCACGTGCACAAACAATTGTTTGTTTCATGTAACTATATTTCACTGTACACTTTTGTGTACATGTTATTTTTTTTATAAAAATGTTGTCATACTATCTTCATTTATTAACCGTCAATTGAGATGGGGAAATCATATTTACCTCCATGCGTGATACATTATTACTGAAAAATATGATTGTATTTGAATAAAAATTGACAAAAAAAAGACAACACAAAATTGACAGTCAACTGTCAAGAATTTAGCCCCACCACCGCAGTCCTATCGTGAGGATATTGTAACATAAATTTTGAAACGAAAGTAAATGTTTATGGGTGAAACTATACCGGTGGTGGGCGCTGGAATAGTAACGAAGCATTTCTATATAGTTTTACAAAGTAACATGCAAATGTGTTTCCATAAAACAATGGATGCATCGTATTTGAACCAATCGACGCTTGAAACGAAAAATTGACTAAGCGACAATGAGCTTACTTTGCAGGAGAGCAGTTTAAAGTTGAATTTTTAGAAAAGTTGTTGTATATACCACAATATAGATGATAAAATAAGGATTCCAAAACATTAACACCCAGTTGCACAAACGATCTTTAATTTTTAAAGACGACATTAAACACTAATCTTTCATTAAATGGTTGCACAAAGCAAAATTTAAACAGATTTTAAAGATCCATTAAATTTAATTAATGAAACGTCGAACTATCTGTTTACACAGATTTTGCGTTGCACGAAACGTCATTAGCGCTAATGAAGACCTAATGAGCCTTTAGTTTGACAGTTCAGGAAACAAACATTTAATTGGTCAAAAAGCGTCCATTAAATCGAGTATTTCAGTAATTACATAAAATTTTTCCTGCAATATTGTGTTAAAAATGTCTTTATCCAGTCTTTCATCGTTGTCTGATCCCGAAGAAGAAGTTTCCCGCCGCGAAATTCCAGACAGGAAAAATTTATTTATAAAACACGATGGAGAAGACTTTCGTGTAAGGTACAGACTTTCTAAGGATGCGGTACTTCAAATCCTACGTATCCTTAATTTAGAACCTGTGACTCAAATAAATAAAGCCATCGATGGCCTTACACAACTCTTCATTTGTTTGAGATTCTTCGCTACAGGGACGTTCCAGCAAGTGCTTGGTGATTTAGTTAACAACCACAAATCAACAGTTTGTAGAATAGTACAAAAAGTTACTCGTGAACTGGCAAAATTAAGCTAATAAAAAATGACTTGGTTTACAATTTTACAAATATTTCGAAATTAACATCACAAACGCACTTACCGTTTTATTAATCTGTGTCACAAGGAACCAACGAATATATTATTAGCAAGTTGTGATGGCAAAAAACACTTCCTTTCACAATGAAAATAGTAAAGTTTTCAGGACCTCATTTAACCTGCTTTTTTTAATATGTTGGCCAAACCTCACTTCAATCCAGGGTACCTAACTATTTCAAGAAAAAAAATAATGCAGATTTCAAAAAATATAAATTTCGGAACATTTTTCTTTCAAAATTTTTGGCTATAGTCTGTAGATTGTCATTTTTAGTTTTGTATCTATTCACCCCGTTTTACATCCGACATAAAAACAAACACTTCGATTCACAAATGTCAAATCACAATTGATAACTGACAGTAGTGACACGAGCAGCCAATTTGACAGATATACGTATTTTTTACTCACAATGATTGGCTATTTGCAATCTTTTCATTCATTCGATGTTCATACGTTATCTAATGTCGTCTTTAGTTAATGGAACTTTAGTGAGGCCTAATGTTGGTGGTAAAAGCTATATGCAACGACTTTAAAATAAAGATTTCATTAGCACTAATGACGCCTTTAAGTAATGACGCATTAATGAAGAGCTTTGTGCAACTGGGTGTAAGAATAACGTCGGTAGGAAGATTACAAAAAAATATATGATTTTTATTCTAAAAAATCCAACTTTAAACTGCTCTCCTGTAAAGTTACCTCAATGTCGCTTAGTCAATTTCTCCTTTCAAGCGTCAATTCGAACCTATAATGTAAAATAACGAAAGAAATCACTGCTGCATTCGAACTCCGACACTAGCAATAATTTTGTTGACATTCGACATTTACAAATTTACACAAAGCTCCAATCTAAGCTACAATTAAAGGACCTTGGTCCTATCGCCGTTCAATCGTACTTATTAAAATTATTATGTAAAAGCGAACCGTTGTAAACATGGCACTAGATCACGCTCTAGCGGATAAATTGATAAGAATATTTTTTCTATTACAAGGTAACTTTTGTTGAAGCTAAACTCGTTTGTCTTGACCTAAATAATTCGATCTTCGTTTGTTTTAGATCAGAGTCAATTTTGCGACAGTTATGTTGGTGTTCTATTATATAGGTGAGTGGTATAAAATAAGTCCATGTTCCAATATATTACAGTCTTTTCTGCATTCCTTTGTAATGGAATTGATTTCTTTTTACGCCGACATATATTTTTTTAATGGTACCAGCTGTTAAACGAGCAAATACCCGTGATAGAATGATCATATGTAGGCTATGTAACCTACAAAGTAGGAAGTCATACAATTAAATCAGGTTTTCTCCGTTTTCCAAAATTGTAACCGAATCGTTAAAATAGATTATCCTATTGATTTTTACTACATTTGTCGCTATAAACGAAATTATGTTGGGTGGTGTAGAGATTAGCGAACTATCTATTAGACATGTATTATAACAAGACCTATCATCTTATCCATCGGGTAGTATGGATCATGGGACGTTTACTTAAACTTTAGACTTTAAAATTGAAGAAAAAACTTCTTAAAAAAAATTGAGTAATGTAAAATACGATTTTCTATCTGATCTAAAATTTATTTGGTATATATTTTTCAATTACAAAAAGAATTAAATCAGTAGTAATTTGTTAGATTATAATAAAATTTATATAAGTTTAATTTGTCTATATTACTTCAAGGCCCATTTCTCATGAAATAGCCGAAAGCAAAATGATGGAACTATGTAATGAACGAAAATAAATGCAATTAATATGAACTACATAATTACTATATTATACATTTTCACAAAGCCTATTTTTGCACTTTGCAATAACACAATTAATACAAACGAACGCAGTGAAATATTAATTATATTACCTATGCGACCAATACGAACAAATATTCAAAACATGCGTTCCTACGAATATAGTATTTCGCGCCGATACTAATCCAGTTTACGCACTTAAAGTGTCTACTTGTGTAATTCTGTTGGCAACTTCCTTTTAAGAAGCCGATTCAATTAAAGATACCGGCCAATTTGATGTGCGCTTAAACCACACTCGCAATCAAATGAATCGATAAAACACATTACCACGATTCACAATTTCTAACTGAGATGCGGATTAAGACATTATCGAACTCGATGCACATCGGAGTACTGAGGAGTAAGACATCTTTAGTTTGACTAGTTTTTGTATGTGACTGTACGTGTGTTTCTTGAATTTGTATGCGTTGACAGTTTTTGCTGAGAGCTTCTGATGCACAGCAGACTCACTTTACTATAAACTCGACGCTTTATCACACGCTTTATAGCTGACAATGAGTGATTTAAAGTATCCTATACTCATGTAATTACCGACCTCTAGTCATATAAAGCTAAAAAGCTACAACCCATAATTGTCCCACTGCTGGGCTCGGGGTCTCCTCTCACAATGTGAGGGGTGCAGGCCATAGTCTACCACGCTGGCCAAGTGCGGATTGTTAGACTTCACACACCTTTGAGAACATTATGGAGAACTCTCCGGTGTGCAGGTTTCCTCACGATGTTTTCCTTCACCGAAGCAAGTGATAATTAACTTGTAATACGCACATAATATTAGAAAATTAGAGGTGCGTGCCAGGATTTGAACTCGGGTCCCTTCGTTCGGGAGACCAACGTTCTAACCGCTAGGCTATCACTGCTACAATTATTATAATTCATCGTAGTCATATAATTTACTTAAATGTTTGTTTAGTATCCCAGTTCTTTTCTATCAGATTTTAATTAGTGCAATGTAACATTGACAATCGAAGCCAATTGTGACTCTGTGGTACGGGGACACGAATTACAGTCCAATGCTAAAAAATATGGCATGTGAATTTTAAGTCATTGCCACTTGAAATGTACTAGGATTTGTTGTTGCGTAAGTTTTGTTATCTGTATTTGTTAAGTTTTTTTTGTTTTATTTAAGTATTTAATCAATTATTTTATGGATCTTAAAATTTATCGTCTGATCAAAGGCGAATTAAGATATAATCTCTGATACATTTGTCGTGGTGTTTAGGTGTTCAGGGTTAGGAATATGTTAAATATCTTAATTATTTTACTAGGAGTTGTAGTATGTTCATCGCAGGCTGATATTTTTCGTAAGTAACAAGCCTGAGGATTTCTTCAAGCTGTTTTTTCTTAAACTTATCTATAATATATAAGTAGTAATTGGATATTTCGAATTTTAAGTAACATTTATACCATCCAAATTATTGATTTACTTAGATGTCAATTTAAAGAAAACATTAGTTAATAAAGGTGAAAAATAAATTATTGTATAAATGGTTTAAGTAATGTAACAAAAACAAAATAAAATTAATTCAACTTCACGTTTCATCAATTGAGTAAAAGGTACATAAAGCATTGAAATCAGCGTCTACATAGTAAGAATTCCCAATCCAAAGCTAAATTGTGTATTACGAAGTTTAATTTGTCGGCTGAATCACAAACTATATATGGTTATGATAAGCACTTTTACATCAATCCCGTTCTGTCAATTAGAGGAATGTATGCCTCATTTGACCATTCCAGGTATAAGTGACAGAATTACTTGTAATTTTATCAATTTTCTTATCACAGCCGTCAATCTAGCCATGAAATATGTATAAAATGAGCACGCTACTCTAAACTCATTTATCTACACAATATTAAGAAACTGTGTGCTCACGTACGTATTAGAAAAAATAATAAATACATGAATCTCAATCATACACACTATTCATTTCAAATTATTTTATCTGGAGGTACTGAAACTGATAAGGCTAGGTATCATTTAATTGACGTGAGCTTGTTTACAGTAGTCGAATGTTTACGAAAACTGCATTGCTATTAACGTATGTAATTACTTTAGTGTATGAAAATGTCTAATCCAATGAATAAGAACTAATGACACAAAATGAATGTATGAATTTTCATGACACAATTTAAATTCTATTAAACCTTAATATTTTTTGCATTACAACTGATTGACTACCTGCTTCAAATTTTATAGATACCTTTTAAAATGTAATGAACCAACCATATGAAAAACAGCTTATCAGTTCATTTAGTTTTCGAAACATAATTAATATTATGTTACTTGTACACTACACTGCGTTTCATCGGATAATTCTTTGCGTTTCAATGACAATTACCGCAACACATTCCAAACACGGGTTTCAAATGCGTTTCACCTGGGTATTTAATTGTATCCTATGTGCAAAGTCCTTTAGCCTGGCGTGGTACTAACACCAGGACAATCGTAACAACACATCAGCTGCAACTGGCACGAGAGGTGTCGCTCGGAGACTTGACCTCGTCCGCTCTAATGAACTGATAAACGCCAGACGATCGACTGAACTAAATGTATGTCTTACGGTCTTCTCGAGTTAATGCAAATAAAGAAAAGGGTTTTATTGTTCACTGTTTAGTCTGTTTACATGCGAAATATACGTAGTTCTTGTTTGCTTTTTGTGATTGAATAGGACTTGATGGTAAGTGCAATGGGTTAGTAAAGAGCAATAACTTAGTGACTGTGTTTATGTCACAGAAATATTTGGTCTTGGGTCGTGTTTTTTTATGAATCCAGCGGGCCGGATTTAGTCTACTCTTACGATACTCACCCGGCGTGGGATTGGAATTAGTATTCTAAGCCGTGCCAATACAGCTAAAAGGTAATTCTTGTGGGAAAGTAGGTTTTAATTTTATGCAATTCCAACTTTTCACATAAAGCAAAGCAAAAGCAAAGCAACAACCCATAATTGTCCCACTGCTGGGCTCGGGGTCTCCGCTCACAATGTGAGGGGTACAGGCCATAGTCTACCACGCTGGCCAAGTGCGGATTGGTAGACTTCACACACCTTTGAGAACATTATGGAGAACTCTCAGGTGTGCAGGTTTCCTCACGATGTTTTCCTTCACCGAAGCAAGTGATAATTAACTTGTAATACGCACATAATATTTGAAAATTAGAGATGCGTGCCAGGATTTGAACCCGGGCCCCCGCGTTCGGGAGACCAACGTTCTAACCACTAGGCTATCACTGCTGTTTGTTTGCTACAAACACGCAGTTTGACCTAATGAATTGGCGTCAATGGGCTTCAATTTTCAGTGGATTCGTTCGATTTTGAAAGGAGAACGGGGGCTCAATTTTGAAACTAGAACCTCCCGGTGCGACACAAATATTGTTCGCGATGTTTTTTCTGGTACTTTAGTACATTATACTTCAATGGTTATAATAGACATAAGGAATTTTAAGAGAGAAAGGAATAGATACATATACTGTGAGGTCTGATGGTGGAAATGTGTTACAAGCATAACATTAATACCAAGTTCTTGGAAAATTTTCCTCCCTGAAATGGAATATCATGAAGGTTAATTGACAATAGTAAGTAGGTATCTAAATATTTTATGGTGAATTATTATGAACTTGTTTAATTTGCCAGATGTGAAATGAAGAGGTAAGTTATGCATAAACTCTAGTATATCTATATGAAAATATGAAAACTTCACCATAAGATTACAACTTAAAATAAAAGTATTGTTCATTCCTTAAAAACTTTTCCAGTAGATTAGAAAGAAAGAAAATCATTTATTTCACACTTTGCAACACTCCGTTTATTGTTACACCATGATTGATCCAATTATAAAAATTAATATCTGTTCACGATGAGCAGTCCATCATAAAGTTGTCTATTATTATATTATGTATTACATAACTTCAATTTCATTCAATTTGATATAGAATCAAGAAAATGCATGCACATTTTATAATATATGACATTATTCTTCAATGACGCTCTTCCTTGCTTCCAATACGTAATTACGTACTTACGATAAAATTATGCGTCTGGATATCACAATAAATGAAAAGTGTCTAATGTGTTGAAAATGCTCAATCTAAATCCAACCCTAGTTGCCTAGAAATAAGGTTATTTTTTTAACTTATCTTGCGTATGTTTGAAGGTTTCATTGAAGTAGTGCTCTCGTTTTAAGATTACCCTAAAAGATAGGTAGTTGCTGCATGCAAAATACTTCCCTTTGAGATATGGGGATCGTCCAGCGCTCGTATATTATTTAAAGTACAGGGGGCGCCACACACGATGTTCCTGTGTGACAATTGACAATCCCGTTTTACGGCTGGTCTCAATAATATACTATTAGTTAAAGAAATTGTAGTTATAGCAACTATAGTATATCATCTGTCATATCTGTCAATTTTTGTGTCTCAATAACATTCGGTGGGTAGAACATATCTACCGATGACATTGATCTACCGTTCGGAGGGTCTAGTCATACCGTAGAATATGTTGGTCTATACAAAAATAAATACCGGTGTCTCAATAACGCTTTGACTGGTAACTATCGGTAATATTATAGAAGTTACCAACTGTTGCAGTTTTTTCATATCACTCGATTTCGACGGGTAATTTGTAGATTTCTCGTATTGTAAAGAACCAGAAATGGTATGTACCTACTAATGTTTAACCTGTGGTATAGTATTGAGACCGACCGTAAGACCATTTTAGAACTTTTTTATGCATTGAACGGCAATCTCGTTTGCCACCTAGTAATTGTAGCAAACAAGCAGATAGTTTAACGAATGGTAGCTTACTTCTTAATAGTGTCCGACCGAAGGTGCAATTCTGGCCGAAGCCGAAGCCGAAGCCGATTAATCGGTATTCACCAAAACCTTCGGCCGAAGCCGAAGCCGAAGCCGAAGGTGTCATTGACCTTGAGAAATACGATAGTTACTTTGATCTCAGAATATACTAGATACATATTGTGAGAGCTTTAGAGATTTAACCCAATAACGAGCCGAGTGACCAACATATAAAAGTAGGTAATAAAATATTGTCAAAAATAAAAGGCGCGGCGAAACTCTGCTGCTCTGCACACTCTCCGTCTCGCTCTAGCATCGTTCAGTAAATTTCAATATTTGACAACTAGCAAACCTTCGGCTTCGGCCAAACCTTCGGCAAATTTTTGGCCGAAGCCGAAGATTTGGCCGAAGGTGCTTTTTTGGCCGAAGGTGGCCGAAGCCGAAGCCGAAGCCGAAGCTTCGGTCGGACACTACTTCTTAACAAGGCATGTCACTAGCGCATTGCCGGCTGGAACAGAAATAATGAGCCCCATTCTTGAATTTTAAAAATTTTGTACATTAGCGTATCCGTCGTTAGAATGTACGATACTCAAGCTATTCATGTATATATGTATGTAGCCAAGGATGGCATATAAAAGGCTAAACAGCATGCAGTTTTATCAAATAGCCTGGTTTTAATAATATTTATAATAATTTAAATCATTGTAAATGAGCCTTTACCGGTTTTATCATCAAATAGGACTTATTAAGCAAAATTGAATTCTTAAGGGCGGCACAAAAGCTTGGGTTATTTATTTGATCGGCATTGAAGCGGCGTGGTCCAGTATCTTCCAGGTAAATAAATTATGAGGCCTCCTCATTAATTTTGCTAATAGGTTGAAGTTATACATGTCAGATATAAGACTCGGGACAGGCCTCTACATACTTCTTAGATCGTATCGAAAAATCTACAGATTTTGACACTCGTCAACCATTACTCCTTTAACCCGCATAAATAAGAATGTCAAAACTTAAAATTCAGAAACTCATTGCATTGTCCCGTGTCCATTATTGATCCGTACGACATTGAGAAGAACCGTGACGTACCCAACTTAATACTTACTTTACTACATTAAACCTATTCATTACGAGAACATCATTAGGACCTCACAGATTAGGATTCACAGATTTGAGTTCAGCTACTAAAACGGGGTACTATCGTTAATCTCCATACCTTACATGTTAGAAAAAGACCCCAAAAGGGGTCTGGACCACCCGTGACCTCGGAAGCGGAACCACCCACACCCGTCACGAACCCACTATCACCAGCAATCTTAATTATGAGCGTGTCGATTATCATCTTAAATTTTCTACCTTAAAAGGTCTATAAAGAGTCACTAAGTGTACGCAATTTATTCGAGATTACGCCCGCTCGCCGGAGTTATGTCACGACTTGCTTACGAGCTTCGCAGACACTTCTGTTTAGTTAGGGTGAGTTTCCAATACCAGTCTGGCTGTGATTCTGGAGATTCTATTTTTATTTTATTTTTACTTGAAAAAAAATATAATTTAATATATTAAGAATAAGGACGGGAATGATAATGATATTAATTAAATTCTGTTTATAGCACAAGCAGATGAATATTTAAGATAATTTATGTGTATCTAGGTAGTGACATCCAAAGTTTGAATTTTGGTTAGAAATGTCACAATATTATAATTATTTGAAGTAACGAGTATGTGCGTATTTGAAATGATTGTTTTTACTTAAAAATAAGTTAATTCTTGAACTACAATTCTGCCTGATGGTAAGTGGAGATGTAGTCTGTGATGATGAATGCACTAACTTAGTAAAAGTCAATTCATTCTTGAAGACATCCACGTCACCTCTGCATGCAATAATATTTCGTTTTCTAAGGCTTTATCTAAATATATGTATTTGTATAAATAAAAATATCACACAATACCATGATAGTACAGTTAGCGACGGTTTATATTATTAGATCATTCTTCATATCACTCTTCGTGTTGTAATGGAAGAATACTTGACTATTAACTTTAAATAGATGTAAAAGTAGTGTAAATCGAAGTATCTATACGGATCTGAAAGAAACAACGAGTAACACAATCTCCTTATAAACGGTGTAAGTGAACACAACTAATGCATTATGGAGTAAATGCACTTGCTAAGATTATTTCAATGAGACATGAATGAAGACATTACATTTATTGCTAAAATAAATAAAAAATATATCAGATATAAATAAAATATTTTAAAGTTTGAGTAAATTCATTAATTTTCACTGTTATTTTCCAAAATAACTCCTCATCGAACAGTCAAAAAAAAATTCAGCACTACAAATACATTTTGCATTGCAGCTATTAAATAAAAAACCGTCCAAGTGCGTGTCAGGCCACGCGCAATATAGGGTTCCGAAGGGTTTTATCGGCTATTACTCATTAACTACGCTAACCTAGCCATAATGCCTTGTAAATTCATCACTATAACCTATTTTTGTGAATTTTTCACTAGTCCATTTCCAAACGTTTAGCTGGCAGGGCGGACACACTTGACTCTAAGCAAGATTGGCACTTTAAAGCCGAATATTTTACAAACGGGGCCCTGAATTGAAAAACGGATTTAGCAGATCCATTACGGTATTTTTGAAAGGCCTTTTCAACGATACCCCAGACTATGGGGTGCGCGACGAAATAACTATTTTAGGGTACTATTTTTGAGTTTTAATAAATATGTATGTATATTCATGCCAAATTACAGCCTTTTAGCCCTTAGGGTCTAGGCGTTATGATTCGGACAGACGGACGGACGGATGGACAGGTATGATGAAACTATAAAAGTTTCGATTTTTCTTTGGAACCCAAAAAAAGATATTCAGTGCTCAGACTAACATTTCATCTATAAACTTTCCATTTTACAGTCATTATACTAATATAACCTTTTGATTGGCTACTCTGATTGTTTTATTTTACCGGTAATCCAGAGCGGTGATAAACTTAATTGATATTAATTATCTTTGAACTAGTTTTATCTAGTCACGTTTTGTTGAAGCTCAGTAAATATATTAAATTGTTATATTGTGTAAAAAAATCCAGCATCAACTTTTCTAGTTTTGCAGTCACAAACATACGAAAGTTCACTTTTTACGAAAAAATCTGGTGAACTAGAAGATGAGCTACCTCATGTTAAAGTGGTCACCACTGCCCATGGACTCCAGTAGCAATATGCATCATCGATGTGTTGCCGGCCAAGAAAGAATAGAAGAGAATGAGAAAGTACTGGCCCTCGATAGCCACGCCTTATCTTGGGTAAAAACCCAAGATGACTGTGAGTTTATAATGATAACGATTGTACAGTCAAGCTTCGGGGGCTTGGCTCTTCATTAGATCTGATAACTTTTTTACAGCAACATCTTTAAGGAGCTTGTGAATGTGGAAAACTATTTTACATGAAATGAGTTTTGTCGGATGTAAAATTCGAATTCTAATTTCGAGCAATATCATTCAAGAAAATGCATTTTTTCTTTTTCTTTCTTTTTCTTCTCTTTCTTAGCCGGCAACATATTAGTGATGCCTTTGGTGTTGCTGATGTCCATTGGCGACGACAACCACTTACCATCAGATGGATCGTCAGCTCGTTTGCCGGCTATTTCCATAAAAAAAATATCCAACCTTGAAATATTTAAAGAATTTAAACTAATAGGTAAAATGCTCCAGAATACGACATATATTCAAAATATAGAGATGAAAATCTGCTACTCTACGTGACTCTACACATGTAGAGTAGACCTTTACCACAAAGTAATCCTTTACTAACTGTAGAGTCAGTGGCTACTAAGCCTTACCCGCACGTGCCGCGAGTATTTCGTAATCGAGATTTGTGATTTTATCTCGTTTTCTAACAAGAAAGTCGATTGAGGTAAACAATGGCGAACGCGATGTACATTACTCAGTGCCCCTTAAATGTAGCACTGGATATTATGATAATGAGTAATCGCAATTATAGACTTTGATTGATATATTTGATACTTGATTGAATCAACAAGATTTTATAAAGATTCTTGCATTGTCCTACTTCTCGTTAATTATGTTTATAATTGTACACTTTGTTGATATTGTCTTTAAATTTTTTTTGTTGGTCACTTCTCGATCTGGTGTTAAGTTTCCGATTCTTGGTTGATAATGTTGAAAAATTATTTCCCACACAATTACCATGATTGAAGTTCAGTGATACAAAGTTTAGCTTTGTTGACGCATCGGTATTGCTAAAGTCTTTTAGGTAAGCGACTCACCATGATAAATACTACAATATTAATATAATAAATCAAAAGATAGCTTTTAATAATTCACTTAACACCTCACAAATAAAGGTGATGTTGGTGAAAATTAAGACAATTTTTTACTGTTAACTTAAAATATATTGAAGTACATAAAGTATAGAATCCTAGAAGTTCCATTTTGATTTCGATAAGTAAAATTCGAAACAATTGCGTTAACTTATTGGATGTATAGCGTAAAAGGTACAATGTAAATGTAAATTAGGTACATGTTACACTAGCGTACTCTAAGTGAAAATTAATGTTGAGTATAATGCGAATAACATTATTGCGTACAGAATACACATTGGTCGATTAATGCGTACTGGAGAAACCTATCTCCCTACTTGGCTGGAACTACAATTGAATAATTGTTTGAACTGTGAGGCTTTTCTAGAGCATTGCGTAGAACTTTAAGAAGGGCTCAAGAAATCAGTGCACAAATCAGTACACTTACATGTAAGTTAATATCTCACATGCTGGAGTCTAAAAATCATTTAGTACTTTCTATTGTCCAATAAAGAGTACTAGATTCTCACCTTATCACCTCACCTCACATCTCACCACACCTTTACAGTTATGTTTATTTAGATTTTTTATTTTAATATCTTTATCTATCTTAAAAAAATATCTTTTGAAAATATCAAAACTAAGAAGCCTATCTGGTCAGGCAGCGATATGGCAAATAGCAACACAATTGTAGGTTCTGGGCACTCGGACGTCAGAAAAGCGGTTTTATAGCGTGGCTCCCGGCTAGTAGCTTACATGGAACTGGCTATTCAGCCACTGAGATCGAATAACTATAAAATTACTCATGAACAGAGAAACCTATTCACAAAGAGAAAGAGAGACAAATGGGCAGGTGTGCGTGGTGTGTGAAAAGCACACATACATAAAACTAGTTTTCGCAGCTATGAAGGATTCACTTAATTCATAATTATATTACTCCTCGGCCAGAGTGTGACATGAACTAAAAATATACAGAATTTATTCTATAATATCCATATAGTCCAATAGAAGATGTGGTCATCTCTTTGTCTCGTCTTACCCAGAAGGGCAAGACAATTTTGCTACGATTGTTATTAAGATACATACGAGTAGATTGATTAAAACTACAAAGTCATAGAATAAAATTTTATTTTTTCATAGTCCGATAATTTTAAACCACTTTAAAGTATCAAAAATTTTATGCCACATTTACCAGGAGGGGTTGTGATTACGCGTTACGGATAAGGCAAATAGCTCATACAATAGTTGGTGCGAGGCTCCAGCCGCTTTGTTGGGAAGCGGTCTAATGCCCGCGACTTACATGGTGCTGATTGCTATGCACCACCAAATCGGACGCTATTGCTGTCTGAATGCCTAGTACTCAGCTTCCACAATCTAATTTAAATTTTCGTATATAAGGCTAAACTGTTATTCCAACGAACGTATAACGCTATGGAGAAAATTACTGACTTGTTTACGTCTTCATACCGTCCTTATCGCTTCTAAAAATATTCTTGTATTGATACTATAACTGTGATGGGAGCATTAAGCGTGATGTTATGAATATGTATCTCGTTTCTACTCGAGATTTTTTGTTGGTTATTATAATTATTAGTTTAACGGACCTAACTCTATTGTCTATTTATGAATTACATTATGAAAATTTCAATTTTCCTCTTCTAATAATTATTATTTGATAATTTAATGTTTTTAAAATTGATCTCGAATTTAACACAGAGGTCTTTGAATTATAGGAAAGTTCTATTCATATTCATATTTGAAAGATTGTAGACTAATCTCAATAATCAGCTGAAAATCTGTATAAATCCCCATAATATGACATCATAAAGGATATGTGAATATTTGACAAATGGACAGAAGAGTAGATTGTAAGTGGTCGTAGTAGCTCATGCAATATGAAACCATCACCGATGGGTTGAGGGATTAAAAAGACGCAGGAAACTGGCATTAATCCATGGTTATTTAACTGCCGCTCTTCAAGCTTATCTTTGAGCCTTATTTTTACTAGAATACCCATAGTATGTACCACATAATGGGATAGGCACAATAACTCCTATTAATGATTATAGCCAGTACTCTGTGTGATTGCGTATCGTGTATCCCTCCAGGTATTTGTAACAAGAAATGTAGACGATTGAATAAAATAGCTCAGTTGTCCTAACCCTATTATCAATTGCATTTCCTCTGCCTTATCTGGACGACGGAGATCTATAAAAGTCAATGAAAACGGATGTCGTATGGCAAGACTATAAGTAAAAGTATATCAAGTTACTTTTAAAAATTAAAAAAATAACATGAGAGGTGTCAAGGGACACCCGGATGGAACGAAGTTGCTTTCGATATTTCCTATTTTACTTATGTTAGCGCCAAAGAATCTCAACAGCGTGATTCAGAAAGTTGTACAGCGCCATCTAGTTTGAACTAGTTACAACTTTCTGAATCACGCTGTTGAGATTCTTTGGCGCTAACATAAGTAAAAAAACATAGCGTGATTCAGAAAGTTGTACATCGCCATCTCTGTAAAACTCTGTGAATCACTTCAAAAAAAGTGTCGTCATTCGTAAAATCAAAAAGTGTCGAAATTTTCCGTCTAGCCCCCTTACACAACGCGCGATAAGGAACTTCGTTCCAAAAATCCTTTTTAAAATATATAATATGTGTACTCGTATACTCCTAGATAAGAGGTTCAAAATATTATAGTATTCTCATTAGCTCTTTTCTGGTGCGTAAGATTCCCAAATGTTACTTTTAGAAGATAACATGAAATCATAGATGCTTCACTTATTTCCATTCACTTGTAGTCCTTCGTGTTATCCTGGTGGAGTCCTAGGTATATACTGCTGAATTAAATCTCAAGGGTACTACATGATGATGGACCTCCTCATCATCCTCCTACCATCCTACCATCTTTGTTAAAGACCACTGTAAAACAGAGACTAATAAACAAGCATCGATTTGATAACAGTATAGGAATCACGGGGTGATCAGCAATCAGGCGATCTACTGACGATGTAGGCAAAACGAGCGAAGTGGTAAATACCACCCATAAATGTTGTTGACATAATTATTGTGGTGTAGGCTAGTACAAGTAGCACTTCTAACTTCTATCTTAACGTTGGCAACTCGTCTATGATGCCATGAATGATGTATATAGTGCATATTATTAGTATGATAGCAAAGGGCACGTGAAACAAACTATATAACTAGTCCAGCCATAAGTTCTGTTACAAATGAAAATGCTTTTTTTTAAATGAAGTAATGTAATATTAATGAAATTTATACCTACATATTTATTAAAGACTCAGCAAAAAATAAAAAAATATTCTATTCGAAATGGCCACCTTTGGCTTTTATACAGGCCTTTAATCTGTTTGGCCACGAATCTATGGATTTACGCACTGTTTCTAAGGGAAATTTCGCCACTGCTTGCTCCAAAGATTTTTTAAGAGACTCAATGTCGCCATGTCGTTTAGAGCAGGCCATGTCCTCTAAAACTGACCATAATTTGAAGTCTAAAGGGTTGAGGTCTGGGCTAGATGAGGGCCAGTCTTCAGCTCTTATAAAGTCCGGAACATTGGTTTCAAACCAGGCTTGGGTAGTTCGTGCCTTGTGACCAGGTGCAGAGTCCTGTTGGAAAGTCCACGGTATATTTTTAAAAAGAGTATTGCTGAGAGGTTTCTCAACATGATCCAAGACTGTATCTTGATACACTTTGGCTGAAGTTTTCACTCCTTTTTCACAAAAATGCAGTTTTGTGACTCCTTGATAAGAGACGCCCCACCAAACCATCACTGACGCAGGATGATGACCACGTTGTACCTTCCCGACCACTTGAGCAGCTTCTTTAGAACTGTGAGCGTACACTTTATCATTTTGCTTATTGTAGTGTTCTTCAATCGTGAAAATTTTTTCATCGGTAAAGAGGATATTTCTTTGCCTTTCACCTGCGTATCGCGACAGAAGGCGTTTTGATCGATCCACTCTCTTTAATTGTAAAGATTGATTTAGGGCATGTCCTGTATATCGACGATAAGCACCGAGCTTCAGGTCTTGTTTATAATACGCGACAGAGTCCTAGCGGGAATCTTCATTTCTCGCGATAAGATTTTTTGCTTCCTAATGGGGTTTCGACGAATTCCGGCTTTAACAGCATTAACAGCCTTTGTAGTTCTAACAGCACGCGGCCGCCCCGATCTTTTCTGGTCTTCGACAGACGAAGTGTTGTTGTATCTGTTGATTGTACGATATACGAACATACGGCTGATACCAAGCTTTTGAAGTGTCTGGAATATGACCGACGGCTCCATACCCACTTTGTGCAAGGCGATCACTGCAATCCTATTTTCTTTAACAGCCCATTCCATATTGTAATTTGATAATGAACACGAAAAAGTATGTAAAACGGCGCGAAATCGAAAGAAGTTTTTAAAATAATATACGTGTTCCAAATTCAAAATAATTAAAAAGCTGAAAAAAAGAAAAGTTTTTATGTAACAGTACCGACAATGTACCGACAATTAACAACAATAACGACAATCAGCTAACATCAGTGGACGAATAAATTCACGAAATTCAATAATTAATTATGCGTTCACTGCAGGATCAATGTTGTTGCAGTAAATGAAGAAGCGCCTGTTAACATCTTATGTTGCTTAACTAATAAATAAGTTATTGGTATTATAATAGCAACCTTGTTGGCGCCATGTATCTACCTGTTTATAAGTTGCTACAAGCTCGACCACGAACACGCGATATCCAATGCGTCATGAAAATTTTAATGTCACCGCCTATCGGCCCATTTTAATGGCGTACTTCGTTAGTGGTCGTATGCAGTAACTGCTGTAGTTAAATTTGCATAGAAATCTCCCTAAATAAGCTACTAGATTACTTCGGTTTCGTCATAGAGTAAAGCAATTGCGTTAAGTACAGAAACAACCCATCTTTTCTGTGTTACATTATTATCCAAAGTCTAGTATTAAATAAGATAATTGAATCCACTTTTTTATTTAAATATTCAAAATTTTTATTTGTAAATAAAAGCATCTTATTATTATTATTAACTGTTATTTTATTATATGTATATTAAGCTTTGAAAATTAGAGGTGCGTGCCAGGATTTGAACTCGGACGGCCCCTTGGTTCGGGAGACCAACGTTCTAACCGCTAGGCTATCACTGCTATAATTTAATTTTATTTAATGCTCTAATTTTCAAATATTATGTGCGTATTAAAAGTTAATTATCACTTGCTTCAGTGAAGGAAAACATCGTGAGGAAACCTGTACACCTGAGAGTTCTCTAGAAAGTTCTCAAAGGTGTGTGAAGTCTACCAATCCGCACTTGGCCAGCGTGGTAGTCTATACCCTCGCACATTGTGAGAGGAGACCGCGAGCCCAGCAGTGGGACAGTTATGGGTTGTTGCTTTTATATTAAGCTTTAATGAGTTTTCTTAAAATAAGTACGCGGGAACTTTTTTGCAAAATTATCATTGCTGGAAAAGATGAAAAAAAAAACAAATGAGGATCGATTGCGGTATCTTCTGAGAAGAGATATAGTATGGAGAGCTTTTATTGATATAATCTTTATATCTTGATATTACTTTAATTGTGATTCAGAGGCCACAATTTAAGAACGAGAAGTAAAATATATCATTAAGCATATAATGAAACCACAAAATTTGCCAGCGCAGGAATATTCATTACTTTTTATTTGTTGACATTTAAAAAGCACTTTTCGTATTAAAATCGCATCTACTTCATTGTAGGCGCCTAATTGTCAACCAACTTCGTCGCAGAGACAGTGACTTTTGCACTGTGCTAGTAAATATAAGATGGGGAATAATAAGTCAAGCCGCAGATATTTTTTTTTGGCCACGGAGACCAACCTCTGATTTTATATCTAAGCCATGGTAAATTGACAAAGTTATTATTTTTATGACCTTATTATTATTCTTTGATTAGATTCCAAATTTTTACCTTGACAACTATAGATAACAATAATTTACTAACTAATTACAAGACCTTGCAAAGGTAATATAAGTTTAATTAAATTCATTTAGATTTCTAAAAGATTGTATAGCTTCAGTACCGTTGATAGGGGAAGTAAGCCCAAGAAGGGTACCTTAAGGCAAAATTAAAGTTTGAGCATGTTAATAACATAATTTCTAAAGACTTAAGTTGATGCGTGTAAGGGAATTTAGTATAGTTTGATAAAATTAAATCATATTACTTAAAACTACACCAGCAAAATTATTATGAGCAAATAACATAAACCTTCAAAAAACTCATTTTGCCCGTAGGGGGGGCCTAAAATGGGTACTGGCCTCGGGCAAAATGGAAGGCCGGCCTAAGATGGGTAGGAAATTGAAAGAAGCTAGCAGAATTGAAAGATTATGTGTTTATATTAAATAGAACAATAAATATTTGCAAAAAAATTAATCACAGTATTTAAATTGTTCAGGACTTTAACAAAATTGACTTACTCAAAATGTTTTAAAAGTAACATAAATCTCTCGAACATTTCTAAGTTAGCTACATCATAATCAGTCTAAAAATAAGCAACTTTAATGTACTTCTTCTATTTGCTTCTATTTTTATTCTTTTCTATTCACACCTCGGGAGGCCTAAAGAAAGTAGCAGACGCCTCTATTTAAAAGTGTTGCGGTCTATGGCCTTATACGGAGCTCCCGTATGGGAAGAAGAGCTGACTGATAGAACCATCGCCCTTTTAAGAAAACCTCAGAGGGTGATGGTTATCGGAGTCATTCGAGGATATCGCACCATCTCCTTCGAGGCAGCGTGCGTCTTGGCGGGATGCTCAAGCTTCGTTATATGATTGGCAATCAGATCCGGGCCCGGTGTATTGTACCCTCGCCAAGAGAAATGGAAGAGTGGAAGTTCCACGCTCAACAGTCGGTGACTAAAAGGTGGAAAAAGCAGCTGGCGGAACTCAGAGCCGGATGCTGGACTGTCGAGGCTGTCCGTACGATCCTGGAGGATTGGTTGGACAGGCGGCATGGGTTGTTTACCTTCCGGCTCATACAGGTGCTCACCGGACATGGTTGTTTCGGAAAGTACCTGTGCCGTATAGCTGGAAGGGAACCGACCACCAGGTGCCACCATTGCAGCTGCGTCAAGGATACGGCGCAACACACATTGTTAGTGTGCCCAGCCTGGGAGGATGAGCGCCGTGAACTCGTCGCAGAAATGAGGGACGATCTCTCGCTTTCGACCATAATAAGAGCAATGGTCAGAACTGAGAGGTCTTGGGATGTGGGACTTTCCTTCTGCGAGGAGGTTATGTCGCAGAAAGAAGCTGCGGAGAGGGAGAGGGAGATATCATCTAACCTCCAAATCTGCAGCCGGAGAGTAGGACGTCGGAAGAGGGAGGCCCTTCTCCGTCCTCCATGAATTGATGTCTTGACGGTGGACACGGTGTCAGCCGTCAGTAAAATAAAGCCTCGAGAAGGTGCGCGCGGTGTATGAGCCGTGTGCCTTGTAGTGAAAAAGGGATGGTTAAACTCCAGATCCATGCTGAGAAAGGGATCTCAAAAAGGACCAGCGCTGTCAGGCTCACGAAAGAATGCGAGAGCGTACCCGTGATCCTGACCTACGGTGTAGAGGAGTACACACGTGGTGGTTTTAGCCGGTAGGAGCCCGGCATAGCCAATAGTATTCATGGCATCCATGAGGATTTCCCCACGTAAAAAAGGGGCAAAACGAGTAGGTACCTACTCATTTTGCCCTACCCATTTTGCCTTTTTGCTAGAAGTTTGCATTATTCGAAAAATAACCTTCAAATATTAACTCTAAATCCGTGTGTTGAGTATGAAAATATACTTGAATAAGTTTATTTTGATACTGAATCAACACTATTAGACAGACATTTAAGCCAAAGCAAAAATCAATCTGAATTTATCTTGCAATTTTTTATCGAAACAGACGAAAAAATATTTTTGGTCACTACACACGTGTTTCTACTAGCTTCGTTTTTTAGTGACTGCCTCAGATGGAGCGGGATGCGGAGCGACTGTTGCACTGTTCGCAGCGAGTCCAGCGTTCAATCTGACGATGTCACATTGCCTACCCTTTTTAGGCTGGGTACCCGTCTTGGGCTTACTTCCCCTATAATATTGTTTATACCACGGCGCACAGTGGTTCGAATAGAACAAGCTAGCTAGACAAAATTGTTTATTGGGTTTTTTTGCTTGGTACGGCTTTCTGATGATGTTTTATGACAGTTTAAGTGCAAAATATATACAGGGTGGTCCAAAAGTATGGGAACCCTGAATAACTCTTCAGGAATGCATTTCGGAGGAAAATGTTTTATACAAAAGTTGTACTAATTGTACTCGACTAACCGATGATGACCTTGAATTTGACCTTGACTGTGGTTTTGAAGGTCAAATCAAGGTCAACTTAATTTTTTCAAATGGTAACCCCTATTTTTTATTCCAGATTCGGAAAGGGCAGAAAATTTTACGCAAAAACCGACCTTCACCATGACCTTGAATGCTTAATCAAGGTCATTTTTCGAATTGAAAAGCCAATGTTCGAAGAATAATGCCAAACTTCTTAATTAAATTCACATCTAAAGCTGTAATATCTGCAACTAGTTCAAGATTCTCAAAAAACCGACGTTCGCCACAGTAGTTCCAATAGAAAAAGCTAGCTAGACAAAATTATTTATTGGGTTTGATTGCTTGGTATGGCTTTCTTATGATGGTTTATGACAATTTAAGTGCAAGATATATAAAAAAATGGAAGGTAGGATCACGGGTTCCAAGAAAACAAAAATTAATAATAAATATTTTGTATAATTGAGATACTTAAAAAATAACAATAGAAAAAGATTAACAACAGTCATAAAATACTTAACTACTACTTAATGACTATTGCCATTTTTGTACTAAAATTGTTGATATTTTTGAAATTTTCATTTTAATTTCCCTCGCAGATTCATTCGTAATATTTCCAAAATAATTTTTCTGTAATAGAAAATCATATAGTCTATTATTACGGTTCTCTTTCGGATGTTTCTGCCATTCATCAAAAAACTCGATTTTCGAAACTGAGAATTCGTATTCTGAAAAACAGACGAAATAACAAAGTTTTACTCGACTGTGCAAGCTAAAATGGGCATCAATTGAAAGCTAACATATATGGCTATGACATATATAATTTCTAGCCCAGGTACATGAGGGTACAAGTACTTTCTGGTCCAATGAAAACAATAAACCGTCAAAAAACTACATATTTTTTTTAAATTGAGGTATTATAAAAAAACTGGGGTTAAGTATATTTATATATTAATTATAAATAAAAAGTACATACTTTTAACTTGAATATCCATCACTAATATTATTCAAAAAACTTAAAACTCACTGACATTAATGTGTTTCTGCCATTCATCAAAAAACTCGATTTTCGAAACTGAGAATTCGTATTCTGAAAAACAGACGAAATAACAAAGTTGTACTCGATTGTGCAAGCTAAAATGGGCGTCAATTGAAAGCTAACATATATGGCTATGACATATATAATTTCTAGCCCAGGTACATGAGGGTACAAGTACTTTCTGGTCCAATGAAAACAATAAACCGTCAAAAAACTACATATTTTTTTAAAATTGAGGTATTATAAAAAAACTGGGGTTAAGTATATTTATATATTAATTATAAATAAAAAGTACATACCTTTAACTTGAAGATCCATCACTAATAATATTCAAAAAACTTAAAACTCACTGACATTAATGTTACTTCGGTAATCGCAAAAATGCAACTGATTTGTAATTTTTTCACCCTTTCTTTTTATACTGCCCTAATTACCTAATTAGTGGTTGACATTAGTGCAAAATAATTCTCGGATTTGTGTTAGTTGGGGTATTGGTTAGGGGCTCAGGTATACAATTCCGGGAAATTCAAAATGACTTTTGTCCAGCTAGCTTGTTCCATTCGAATCACTGTGCGGCGTATTGTTGTCTATACAGGGTTATTTGTAACTCAACGTATTCCTGGCGGGAGCTGATGAAGGAGAGAAAATGCAATATATTTGATGTTCATTTGTATGAGCTAAAAAAATCTTGCTACTTGTGGAGATATTTGCAATTTAAACTTTTTTCGTTATTTACCAGGAGCAAGATTTTTTTGCTCATACAAATGAACATCAAATAAATTGCATTAAATCAAATTGCATCAAATTTTGGCTCCTTCATCAGCTCCCGCCAGGAATACGTCGAGTTACAAATAACCCTGTATATTACTGCTTTTCATAAAACAAGTTAATTTGGGCCTAAATTAATTTTAAATTGAGCAAAACATAAAGTATTCACTAAGTTAATGTGCTTTACCACCAATGACTACATCGCCACTTACCATCAGGTGGGATTGTAGTCAAGCATTAACTTATAAGATATAAAAAAAAAATATAAAAAATAAAAAAATAAAGTATATTAATAATAAATAAATAAATTACGCTTCACTCTCATAGGGCTACGCACAATTACACAGACACAAGACACAGGAAACTCTGTCGTGGGTGCCATGGACAACATACAAAGACAACAGACAAATGCCCAGATCAAGAAAATAAATTCAAACTCATTATTCAAATAACCGCCTCACTGGGATTCGAACCCAGGACCCTTGTCGCGGCGATCCGGCATGATAACCACTGCGCCACACGGGTCGTCAAACATCTTGATTCCTGGTTTGACAATAAGATTAATTAACACGGATAGATATTCACATATTTCAGTCAAATCATGAACCGATATAACCTATAAGTGATTTTGACTTTGACTCATTCTGATACGTAACTTCAGAAAGTTCATAGCTTTTGCAACCTCAGAATTATTTCAGACACGAGGCGTAAAAACTTGCGCAGTCAGGGTAAATAACGACCGCAAATATTTCTAGTTTTAGCAGTTAAATTCCGTTCTTATTACAGGTAGTACACAAATCGCAGTACATCATCACACATGAGGTCGGCCGCTCTCACGATTGTCGCTACACTGGCGACGATAACAACAATTTAGGTACATTTTGAAATAACTACAACTATCGAGATCCACGAGGGTAATAATTTCTGTACGGCAATAAACTTTATCGATTCTTATTAAATTTAATATTATGTTATGTACAGCACACGATTTAGAGGAGCGAACTGAGGGCAAAAATGTATCGTTAACAATTGGATTTGGTTCCGCCATGTTTTTTGATGTCATCTGATACAAAACACTAGATTTATGTTTGTTGTGCCTTTGCCCTTATCTTCTAAAATATATAAAATGTCTTTGATTGTTTTTATTTGTTTTAATTATTCAACCCATTGATGGCCCACTATACTATGCACAACACGAGTCTCTCACCTCTTGAAGAGGCCTAAAGAATACTTGAACTACTGCAGTCATTTCTTTTTTTTTTAATCACTCACAGAAGCTTTTAATAAATATTATGTCAATAGGAACTTGGCAACGATAAATAAGAAACCTGATGATAAATTGCCTCCACGACCCTTAGTCTTTGACATCAAATTATATGCTAACGAGGAAGTGAGAATTCACCTGATATCACTAAAGTACTAACTTAAATTTTTGAATGGAGTTGGTTGTAAAATGAATGGATAGAGTTTAAACAATTTTGGTTAATTCTTTCAGCTTCTTTCCTCTTCTTTCTTAGCTGGCAACTGATTACTCAATATCAAATGCCCTCCCTATTCATTTGCTGATTATATTATTACTACATATAAAAATCTATTATCGGCCAAGAGTACGCTGTTCCATGTACGCTGAAACACGCCAAAAAATTACATTAAACTTATGTAGGTGCATATAAATTGGTCAATCGTCGTAATATAATACTTAGGCAATTAATATTACGATCTAGACGATTCTAATTAACGGACTTGATATGAAAAACCAGTTCAAAAAAACAAATCAATCATTTTTATTGGCGAATTGAATTATTTACATGCATATAAATTAATGACAGGCAATACTAAGGCGCCAACATGACTTGAGGTAGACTTAGGTACTTCCTGTCGAATGTTTAATAATTGTAATTTTATAAAATGTTAGAAATATTTGCTTATAAGAAATAAATCATATATATAGATACATATGCAACTGATAACAACAGATTTTTTACCTTATTAGCCGTCAAACTAGCAGACAAGTCACATGATGGTAGTATAAAAAGTTGTCATCGTCGCATTAACATCAATGACTCGAAAGATACCACCGATGCGTGATTTACTTTTTCGTATTTTTTTTATTTCTATGTAGTTGATAACGACAATATTCATGTCGTTAAAGAGATTTTTGTGTTTACTATTTCGTTTTCATCGTCATCACAAGTATCAAAAGTAAACATCAAACGTTTTACGAACTAGCGCTGTGTCAACGAATTTTCCCGAGTTTTCTAAGACAATAAGTACCATAATGTTATTCATTCATGAAATTCATTCACATCCTTACAAACTTTCACATCTATATATGTAAAACACAAAAAATGTTGGTACGGATGTCCTTTATAAACCTCTGAAACCATCCAACCGATATGCCTCAAAATGGTTTTGTTTGAAAGGCTACAATCCGAAGGTGGTTTGATACTACTAAAACAATGCATTAGGCACATGCATAAAGTCAATTTTCCACTTTTCCCGTACGACAATATGAAGATAATATGTAAAGATCAACGTCAACACAAAAACACTGATCATCTGTTATTATCATCAAATATTTTAGTGTAGTGAAACACGCCGGGTTTCCACTAGTCTATCTATAGTATAATAAAACTCAAAGTGTCTGTTTGTCTGTCCGGGCATCACATAAAAACCTTTGAACGAATTTCGATGAAAATTGGTAAAGTTGTTACTGTTACCCTGGGTCATATTTTAAACAATTTTTCATCCCGGAAAATTAAAAGGTCACCTTTTCACATTGTAATATCTTTGTTTTACTTTATGTAGGTATGTACGCCTTTACCCAAATTATATTCTTGCTGTTTTCTTGCTACTATTGGGTTGCCCATTGTTTTGTATTCTTTTTCCTTGTGCTCTTATGTATGCTGTACAATCAATAAAGTATTAAATAAATAAATAAATAACTGGTAGTTATTTTTTAAATCGGAGATGCATCCAGTATTTGGTACCCCTACTTCATGGGGATTTCATGATGTTCATGCCTTTTCAAACACTCCTTATTCTTCTTCATACTGCAGCAATAATTACCTGAAGAATTTTAAATACGTTCATAATGACTGCAGGATTTCTCGCCGCCTCAGACTAATTAAATTACAGTTAATTAAACGAATGTTTAACAATAATTATCACGTAATATGTCCTTCTGCTACCAAAAGTAGTGTATAACAGATAATCTTGGAGCTTATTTAACTGGTGATAATAAATGTCCATCATTGGCTTGTTAACTACATATGAATGCCAACAGTCAAGGGTTACTAAATATGTTTCAGCCAAAATAATTGGTTTTATAATTTTTATGACCAGTCAAATTTTACACTTACTTATTTGGAAAGATAAGTAGTCATTAAACTCGTATTAATGGTTATAGTAATTAACAGATCAAATAGAGCATAATGTAATGAGTTTTTGTATTGGCTTCAATTCATTAATGGCTTACTACTGAGCGTGCGTATCTTTTGAGGTCTATATATAATATACTCCACCACTCTGCACCATTGCGAATTGGCGGGGGTTTAGTGGTCGAGGTCAGAAGTTTTCATGCATCTGTAGGCCTCCGACATGGTGAGGTGCCTATACAATACGACCAGGTGTTCTCCAAAGCACGGAAGCTATTAAGAAATTTTTACCATTAGCACCCATTAAACTACCGACTACGCCTATTGTTGCTTTTTAAGAATATTTGTTAATAAGAAAGATTTAAAAAGTCATTTAAAACTGCTTAGGGTTGGTTTAACATTTTGTTTTTTCGGATAGTAAAATTGTAAGTCTGCGCAAAGCCTAACATCGCTTGCTAAATCTCATCCTTAAAATCGACACAAGCCGCATAGTTATGAGCGCTTCTAGAGTGTTTGTATACTTATACTTACATTGTGATGGATTCCGAAAACGGAATAAAATGCTCACAGACGCATAAAATATATTATATTAACCGTTTATGATTCAGAAACCAGAAACCCTAAAACAGTTTTATAGCTAAATGTCAAACCTGTTGTATGTTATGATTTATAGTTTTGCGCCGTAAATCAATGAGAAAATTTATGTATAAAAGTAAAACAAAATGGTAGCAATCGTACCAATGTTGGATAGGTTATTGGTGTATAAAGTTTTGGCTATACACTTTATTCTCACTTTATTCTCATGCCAGTGTCACGAAAATGGTGAGCATCAATGATATTTAAAAACTATAGATAACTACATCATGCCCTTACAAATCAACCAAAAAATCTGTTCCAAAACGAGTTACAATACACACACGTTTATCTTTTGTTTCACTACATCAATCACACTACAATAATACACGAAGGATAACAAGGTTAACACTCAAATCTCAAACACTTCTGACAACAACAAAACTGCCTATCGTCTTGTATTGACTGAGCGACTACGAGCAGACGAGGTCAATTGACTGCTCTTACGATCTTCATCTTCGGCGCGCTACTGACACATCTACCTCTTTTTACTTCTAATATCATTGGTGAGCATAGGATTTTATCAACAACAAAAACAATGATATATAATGCTTGTATTAATTACAAGTGCATTAAATTCATTTCATTTCAATATCATTTGACACGTGGTACATATATTAAGGTTTTCTTTTTAATTTATTTCAGGCAACAAGAGACTTACGCCCCAAAAACTGGACAGTATTTTTGAAAAATACATGACTGCTATAAAACGGCTTTCTGGTACTCAACATATTATCTGTCTCGTTATTGTCATAATTAATATTAACAAAAGGGTATGAACAGAGAAACTAACTGGAAAATCACATATCACAAGGCGTCCGACAGGCTTGAGAAGTATATTCAGTTCTTTCTTTCTTTTTCTTCTCTCTTTCTTGGCCAGCAACGCATCAGTGATGCCTTTGGTGTTGCTGATGTTCATGGGCGACGATAGCCACTTACCATCAGGGGGATCGTCAGCTCGTTTGCCGGCTATTTCCATAAAAAATATCTTATCTTAAAATTACGGATAACTGCTTTTACAACTAATAATCTACTCCTACTTCTACCACTTAATATATTTACTGAACTCGCTACAAACTAGTACACGGACTACTCACTTTTACTTATTTCTATTCTACTATACTTCTCTCTACTCCTACGTAAAAACATTTCGTCAACATTTTTCTCCCGTAATTAAATGGTTTATTGCCCGTGCTACTTACTTCCCTACCCTTCCTACTACCAATTGTTTCACTACCACACCTGTTAGTTATAATAACTAATAATCAGGGAATTTGAATTAGAAACGAAGAAAATAATATATTTACAGCTGACTTTCCAAACCACCAAATAGAACTACATCTCGATATTGCTGGAGAGAATCTTCAAAAGCCGCGCAGACGAGTCAATTACATCCACCTCCGGGAACCAGCACATCCAAATGGTTAGTTTACTGCTACTCTTATATACTACAAAACCACTTCTACTAAGTGGGTTTTCTGGTTTGCTCGATTTTCGGCTTTTACTTTATTCAGTTTATTTATTATCAGTTTTTATTAAGCCGTCCTATAAAATATTAATTTATATTAATGTATTTTTATTAAATTTTCAGCTCGTTCTAATGGGAAAAACAAAACAGAAGAAATCATGGTGCCAAAACCTTTATCTTATTCTTCAGGTAGGTATAATAGAAACACAAAATTTGAACGCCTATAAATATAAAGGTGACATTAAGCGATTAGATAGCTTTCAGGGTTGGCTCCAGACAGGGATCTTCTCGACATATAATATTACTGATGCAAAAAAATATTTGTAATATATCATAATAGTTTGTTCTAAACTCTTCTTCTAAGATAACCTAAATCGTCTATACAGGGTGTCCAGCGACCAACTAGCGCTATTTTAAGGGCATCAAATATACCTAATTTTATCGACAAGCCAGCTGCTCGAAGCTGGACGCAAAAAGTATAAAAACTCGCATAAGGCTCATATTCAAACACCTATAAGTCACCAGTCTTGCAACTTAGAGCAATGATTTTGATGTAGTTTTGTACTTGTTAATCAATGCATCAGTTATCCTTGTTAAACAATGCATGTACTAAAAAAATTGTGTTAATGTGCTAGTTTTTGAAGTATGTTACAAAAATATAAAAAAAACTCGTGAAAATTTTGACTAAATTGAGTATCATATTTATTTTAATGACCTTTGTAACTTGAAACTTCATCAAATATTTTTTCTAATGAATAGGTGGTATTATCACTTTTCAATAAATAGATTTTTCACATCTACTGTTATCTTTCATATATTTCATGCCCTCAAAATATCGCTAGCTGGTCGCTGGACACACTGTAGATTTTGATTACAAGTTTTCTATTAAATCTATTCATAACATAGAGTCATATTTTAAATACACAATTAGATAGGTATATTAACACAGAATTTATGAGTAAAGTTTTTAAGTATTAAATAATTTCAGATCCTGATATGCAGCCTGTTTTAATGAAAGATTTCAAAAAGGCAATCGGAGATCTGGAGAGAAAATACAATGGACAACAAATTGGTTTGTCATACTTATCACCTACTTAACACCTACGAACTATAATAAAATTATAAGATTAGGTCTCCTCTGATTATAAGAATGGTTCCCTAAGGTTACCTTGCTTATAGTAAAATAATGCAAATTAGTTATTTTAACATAAGTTTTCTCACGTGTGTATGTAATTTTGTTTTCTTATTATTTTCAAGATATAAACGCACAAGATACACCGCAAAAATCGGACGTTGATGTCAACATGAAACCAATTCTACAATTATTGGAAAAAGGTTCATATTTTAACTTAATTTTTAATTTTAATCAATAATAAAAATACGGCCAAGTTGACAAGCACTTGGCTCGTTTTTTTTTTTTGTAAAATTTTCACTCATTATACAAATAATTATTATTTTCTAGGAAAACTTGTTAAATCTGAGATACCACAACCATCCGAAGACAATATGAGTTGGTTGCAGATCAGAATACCGAAGTAATTTTTGTAATGCCTTTAAAATTACATATTTCAACTATGTGAAATGTTTCCCTTTGTAACCACAAAGGATTGAATATTTATATTTCGTCATCAACGATGAGCTTGTGTTTTTGTCTAGTGATTGGCTGTTCTTGATATTTCATAAAGTGATGGAAAAAATTTACATTTTATTTTTTTACTTTACTATAGTTTTGTAGTTCATATGTCTGTATCCAACCCAATATTCATTTAAAAAACTCATATACTAATTCCTTTAAGTCCTGATTACATTACATTTATTATTATTATCATTATTTGTTATCTTTGTAGTTAGAGAAAACTTCATACGCTCGTTTTTGTAAGAGTGAAATTAAATTATTAAATTAATCATCGGTGTTTCCGCTTGACTATAATGTAAGTGTCTTCGAGGTAAGAGTGAATAGGCTTTTACTAAGTTAATGCGTTTTACCACCCATCACTACATCGCCACTTACCATCAGATGCGATTGTAGAAAAAAATGTATTCTAGCGGCAATTACCTTTTGTGGCTACTTTTTTTTACACTCTTATAAAATTCAACTTCTTATAACTGAACAGTTTTAAAGATAAATTACATCGTACACTAGTTGATACCAGTGGGAATTGTTCCACTAGATACGCAAAAAAAATTGGTATGGAAAAAATCGAAAATTTAAAATGATGCATGTTTTAGTAGTCTCAAACCATCTTCGCATTATAACCTTTCAAATGAAACCATTTTGGGGCATTCGGTTGAATAGTTTCAAAGTTTATAAAGGACATCCGTACAAATATTTTTTGTGTTTTGTAGATATAAATAAAAACCTACTTTATACCTACGTACACACAGATAAAGCTAATAAAAACGAGAAAATCATCTAGATATGGGAGTAAAGCCACCAATCCGCACTGGAGCAGTGTGGTGGAGCAGTATGCTCTAGGCCTCCACAAGAGGAGAGACCCGTGCCCAGTAGTGGGCCATTAATGGGTTGAAGCCATAGGAGTGAAGCCAGACATCATAAATTATACAATCATGAACTTTGTTTTTTGTTCACATTGTTAAGTTAGCAACCACGATTTCCGTTTCTTAACTATACTAGTCAATCTTGTAAGCATACACTGGATGTTTGTGCAAGCGTACCCATATTGTATAACATGATTATTAATAGTATACAAGTCAAGGACTCGAATTATCTTTAACAAATCGATCGTCCAACGAAACGTCGAGCGTAGTAGGGCTCTCTAAACAAAGAGCTAAACCAATCAATTACAAGCATAAGTGCAATTATTTAAAATGCTACTTGACCTCAAGTCACGGAGGCAACGTACAAAATGATCTGTTACATGATTTATGGCTTTGTTTAGAAGATATTCCATGATAGATAATAAGATAACAGGTTTATTATTATTATGTACCTCTACATCACTATTATTGTATTATACGATCATGCTCGCGATGTCGTCGGAAATTATTATTTGCATAATTATACAAATTCTCATTTATATTATATTATTTATGTAGATGAGTTAAAAAAAATTAAACTCTGTGATATTATTTGATTTGATTATAGGAGTCTAATGGTCGTAGCGCACTTATCAACTCGGAAAGGGATCGGCACCGGATCGCCTCGCCGTCAACCTAACGTAAGCGCGTTATAACCCGCCGTCAACCTAACGTAAGCGCGTTATAACCGACCAACAGCTCCAAATCGACTCGGCTACGGCTAGGCGACGCCGCGCTTAAGGCTTCCCGCCCACGTCCGATAATCGGTGACCGATTTTTTGTAGGAGAAAAATAGAACGTACTGATAGCAATGGTGCAACGCACACGTCCTACAAAAAGTAGGTCACAAATAAAACTGACTCACCGATAGTCGGTACAAAAATTGGTCACCGATTATCGGACGTGGGCGGGTAGCCTACGGCTCGCCGGCCGCTGGTTGACGGAATGAATGACAGCAGTTCGCCGACGCAGCGGTAGCCGCGGCGCCGCGGCGCGGGGCGTGCACGAGGAAACGGAAAGTCGAAGGATAGCGTACGGTGAGACGTAAGCGCGGGTACGGCAAGTCGTCCACGCACCGTACCGCAGTTCGTGAGCTTGTCTCGAGGCGAGGCGATTACGTTACGAATCCGATAAGTGTGCTTTACAGTAGGGAGTTTCATACAAAGAATACTGACATGCAAGAGTTGATACGTTTACGTTCCGTTTACGAGTTGATATGTGTGCTACGACCATAAAAAGGAAAATTCTTATTTCAAGCACATTGGACATAATTTTCGCATTTTAAAAAAATGTGTTCTAATATTTTGTTTATATGGTAAGCGTTCGTATTATCATAATAGATGTCGTATTAGAAATAATTGAGTAATTATTAAGTGTTTGGTTACTATAAATAAATGCATCGTCCTTGGCATTCGTTCTCGGTCTTTGCAAATTAGTATTGCAGTAGGATGTAGCTCGTGTTTCGTTATACCGCTATTTAGTATGACAGTTAATATTTTAATGCCTTTTAAAGCAAGTCTTGTTTCTAGTAACATTATCATCTCACAAACGTGATAAACCAGTGGCTGTCATTGAAGTATAATGACATAGAACAGACATCTCGAACAAAATGTGTGTCCCGAAACCGCGATGACGCGTTCTTTTTTCAAACTCTAGAAGGCGATTTACACACTTGCCATAGAGTAACTTTGTATAAAACACTTGCCGAAGCACGACAAACAGTCAACGACTCCAAATCTTTAGCTGTTCCAAATGTTTGATTTAATGTTAATTTAATTCACTGATTAATAAAAATACACAAAATTTATTATTTACCAAAAAGTAGGTACTTTACTCATTCTTATTTATTTGTCCATTAACACGCTTACGGCTTGCCAAGTATTGCCATTGTATTGGCTTGCCGCCTCATGATTTTTTCATTCAAAAATGGCGGGAACATTACACAATAATTGAAATAAATTCGTTTTAGTTGATTTAAGCTAATATTTTGTTTTCTTACTAATGATAAGTAATATCATTTTCTTTTTTCTTTTTTTTACGTGCAATTGTGACAGGTTCTTATCACGCATGACGGCATTTTTTCAGTTTGTTATTAAACAATTTTGGCATGCGGCCGCAATGAGCGTAGGCGAGTGACAAGTGAGTGAGTGAATGAAGTAAGCCACCTGGCTGCAATGCATATCCCCGACTCAATGATCGGGGTGTCTGTTCTATACAAAGTAAAAGTACTTCAATAGTGGCTGTCAACTTTTTTGTGATAATTTACAGATTCAGATTCAGATAATTTACATTTTCAGATTCAGATTACAGGTTTGGTACGAATCTACTTCAAGCTTTAAAAAGGATTAAGTTGTGCATCAAACTCAACTATTAAGTACCAAGATTCCTTGTTTAGCCAGTATAGCCACCTATTGGGAAAATTTAAAAAATCACAGACATCCGATGCCTAAGAATTATTTTATTATTTTATTATAGGTTTGGTACGAATCTACTTCAAGCTTTAAAAAGGATTAAGTTGTGCATCAAACTCAACTATTAAGTACCAAGATTCCTTGTTTAGCCAGTATAGCCACCTATTGGGAAAATTTAAAAAATCACAGACATCCGATGCCTAAGAATTATTTTATTCACATTCATAAATATTAACTTGTTCCTATAATTATTCCCCAATCGGTAACCGAATTTCGGACCATTGGCAGAGTTAAGACCAACTGAACTACAGGGTCGCTAATACCGGAAAAAACATGCAACACTAAATACACAGTCACAAATTGATAGACACAAACATTTTAAAATGATTATTTTGCTGTAGAATAAAACTGTATAAATTATTTATTTATAATGCAAATTTTGGGTGTCACTTAAATTTTAATTGTCATTTAAATGAGTGTGCAATGAGTGTGACAAAGCGGGTAATGACTAGCCTGCGTTGAATTAGCATTTCTAAAAAGGGAATCGGATACTTTAGCAGCCGATTTCAGGAGTGGTTCGCGTAAATCAGATTGCATGAACGTTACACGTTTTGAACAGTTCGCGGACGTGGGACGCTTGTTACTGTCACTGGTTTAGATCCATTCTAGCTGTGACTTATTTTATTTTGATTGTGACATCTTGTTGAGGTTGACAACCATGGCCTTTATACGTTTGCGTTTGTAGAGTCGATTGTTTGTCTATCACATAATATTACTTTGATTTATAATACTTTTTATATTTAAATTATAGAGAATATATGAATAAAAGGATAACTATTTATCATAATTATTGCACAAATAACCGCAGGAATGCTTAATTTTTCTATTTAAAAAAAGGGATAAGTAAGGAAAATGCGGAAAAAATTAAGACTTATTTCATTTCATTATTTCATTATTTCATTTCATTTCATTTAGTTTCAAGATTTTTAGTATGAAATAAAATTTCTCAGGCCGTCCACTAATTCTGTTAACTAATTCTGCTAACTCCAGACACTAAAATCTTAATTTCAATGTTTAATATTTAGTTATCGGAGGCATAAGCGTTGTCCTTTCCCCGAATCCCTCAAATCTCGTCTCGCGCCCCGAAGCGAAGCTCCATAACATGACGGTAATATCGGGAGCTACAATGAACTTTAGTATTTCCACAGGCCTGATGGTCCCTACTTTCACCATAAACGGCCAATTTACGGATGTCTGCCAACCGGCCAGTGTCTTAAGCTAAACTATCTCAATTAGTGCCCGGTAGATGACCCCGCAATTTCGTCAGCTAACACCGTAAGATTGCGATGTTATTAGGTTAAGTGCAAGAGGGCGGATAGGTGGACGGTTATAGTCGTTCAAGAAAATTGTGACATCTTAACCTTCACATTCCTAAGGATAATACGAGAAAATGTACAATATTATGTCCGGGACTTTGTTAAATAATTTTCTTTCAAATTGTTTATAAATAACATTTTGAATTATTCTAGAGTTCAGCCCTATTAGCTTATCCTATATAGCTTCTATACAGGATAATCTCTTCTATAGTATATCCAGGTTTAATTCATGACCGGCGCAAATATTTATGTGGCACACAATTTTTTTAATCTTAATTGAGGATAGCTAAGGAATTTTTGTGCTTTATTAACGCGTGAGTGTTTATTTTAATTTGAATTAGTATTGTAACAGAATCTATGCAGAATCTAATGCTCACCATCTTGGACCATATCTCCACTTACCATCAAGTTGGATTATGGTCAAGCATAAACTTAATTTATGTAAAATATATATTTACTTTGAAAATTGTATCACAGTCTCAATAATGAATTCACAGAAAAAAATCACTTTAAAAGTTATTTTCATCTAACTACATACCAAGACTGATCAATCCAAGTATATCAAAGTGAGACACTGGTCTAGAACACAGCGCGGGCATGTAGCCGCGCCTATCCGTCGCACGCGCAGGCCGCAGCGACTGCGCAACCTATTTTTCATTACTTAATAGGTTAAAGTTATGACTTTGCACTCAGTATGAGGAAGTCGATTTGGATTTTTTTACGTCCAGTACCTATCAGATTCCATTCTGGATTTTTCTGTCACTCAAATATTTTAATGTTGGTACATTAGTCTGTTTAGCACTAACTGTCTGATAAGATTTGTTTAAACATTTTTATTTAAGTACATTAATACATCAAATGAATTCAATATACAATATTTTTGTGAATTTCAGAAACTTCTTACTGGTCGCTTGAACGACGGTTTTGGATTTTCACTAAACACAGATGATCATCATTATTATCATCATCATCATCATTATAATCACCTCCAACAACATCACCCTTACTATCTTTGTTATTGATGATAACAGGCGCGTAAACAACGTGCCTCCGGAATCTTTTAGAGCGCATCATACAATTGTAAATTAAATTTTTACGTTTATTTACGCGATCCAAATCTTTCTATAACAATAACTCTTTACATTCAACACGATAACAAATTATTAGATAACCTTAACAACAATGCGGTCAAAAATGTTTTCAACAACACTTTTATTGTTGTAAAATTACGTCACGGTTTCAACGAAATGCTCTCGAAAGCTTCCGTTGAGTGCAATACATCAAAGTACCGAACGTAATGATTCCGTTTAGATGTTGTTGAAATGATAAATTGATAACGTTTTGATGTTTCACACTGATTGATATGAATTATGAATAACTGTTAAATAGTTAAATTGTTTTCTTATGAAACTTGCCTCTAATTGCAATACGTAATTGAGGCAAGCTCGTTAACTTTGTCCTTCCACAATTGGCCTACTTATTACACATTGAATGAAAACGAACAGATGAACCTGGTGTAGTAAGGTCGTCACCGCCATGGACTTCAGTAATATTCAAAGGCATTACCAACGCGTTGCCTGCCCAAAAGATGCGGAGGCAGGATTACCGACTCTGCGACCGAAACACATACCTAACTGTATTGTTGCTGTACAGAGTGTCCCGTAATTAGTGGCTCAACCTCAGATGGCAGATAGCTTGGTGGTGGACCTAACATAGTTATGTCAAAAAATTACCTCAGTAAAAAATAAGTACATACTGGTACATAATTGTAAAGCAACTATCTGAGAGTTATTGGAAAGAAAATTTGTGGACTCAACAGGAAAAAGTAGGGGGTAAAGAAGGTGAATTTTCGAAATTTTTAAAAAAGATCAATATCTTGAAAATGGTGACACTTTTACTGAGGTAATTTTTGACATGGTCCACTTTCAAGCTATCTGCCATCTACGGTTGAGCCACTACTTACGGGACATCCTGTATAATACCGCCTTTTTGGCTTACAACGCGTCTGCGATGGTCCTTGTATGTTCCTTTTTGAACGCTTATTGGCTATTTATCAAAACAATTTTATAAAAATAATACTCCACCAATATAATATGATAAGGCCAGTGTTGTTATTTATTTAAAATACGAATACAATTTATTCGTTCTGTGTTCAAAAATTAATATTTTAGTTCACCGAAAAATTTTATGGCCAATTTAAAATGGACTTTATTGAAATCAAACCTTAATTGAAATGTGAATTTGTTGTATAATAATACACTGTCAATTATGTCTTGATTTATTATAATGCAAACGTAATGATATTATTAAGGCTTTAGGGTGTATGCTTCAATTTGAAGCTTTGATAGATTGTCATGTCGCTCTATTTATAAAATAGTCTTTATATATGTGTATTTAGAAAATATTCAACAAGCGATATTTATTACAATTTTAACCGTCCTTCATTTTCAGCGAGTTAAATTTGAATACAGAGAGCTTATTTGAAGACGTAGGGTGCTAGATTTTCAATGGCAGAAAATATTTTTAATAAGTGCTAAGAAAAACCCTCGAAAATTTCATTTTCATCAAACATAGCAATAATCCATCTCGGTCTCATCAACTTTCAAACAAAAAATCGCATTACAATCGGTCCATTCCTTTTTTCCACAGACAGACACAGAGAAACAGACGTCAAACTTATGTATAACACCTCTCTTTACACATGATTTCAAGTTTTATTAATTGCCTTGGTCAGCGGAGTGTTAGACACAGATGATGACATTATGAAAAGGTCATTATATTATTATTTTACAGTTATTATAATTTATTTTACACTTTACATTCATAGTCTTTCATTCTCTTCCTTTTCAACGATAGAAGCAAAACAATGATGTTTATTAGAGATACGTTATGCCCTTAGAAATGAAACGAAAAATCTGTTCCGAAAACAGCTACGACACACTGCGACCAATCAGCGCTTGTTAAATTATGTAAAAGGGATAGCATTACTAAAACCATAATAGTGAAAAAGACAGCTAGTGTTTGTCGCTCGCGTCACAAGTACCTTACGTTCGGCTGGCGCCAAGCTGGCGCGCTGTCATGCCGCCATACTTATTTTGTTAGAGAATTATTGAAATGAAATAAAATGCAATAAATCATGATTCCTTACTTGTGGTATGTTATTCCATGAATTTTATTTTTTTTTACGTAAGTAATTAGTGCATTTACGCATAACACATGAAGGCATTTTAACGCTGTATGTCAAATCTCCAGCACTTCTGACAAAAATAAAAGCGTGCGTATCGACAGAGTATTGAGAGAGCGACTGCGAGTAATGCGAGCAAGCGTGGTCAATTGACTACTCTTTCGCTCTTCGCCGTCGGCGCGCTAGTAACCCATCTACCTCTTTTATACATATAATATCATTGAAGCAAAAAGCAAAAAGTTACGGTCAGTTATTTGAAATTTGAACATAGTCTGACCACTAAAATCAATAGGTGGTTAATTTTTTGGCCAATTAATTTAAAAAGTTCCTTAACTGGCTTCAGTTTTCAACAAATCAGAACATGTACCAGATGGTAGCAAACGTGACATAATCGTCTACCCACGAACTTTCATTGCACAGTCGCGCTCGTCGACCATAATTAACTCGTACCGGCAGCTCGACAGATTTAAATTCAAAATCTCTACATTAGTCATCAGGGTTCAGTAAATCTGTTAAAACTTCTCGCCGGACTGGTAAAAAGCGATTGTCTTTTGAACCCTATTTTCTACGAACCTCGTGAACGTATTATTAGGTAATTTATTATTACGTAATACGTGTAATTTACGTAGTAGGTAAATACCTTTATAACAATTTTTTTTTTGGAAATAGTTGAAAAACGAGCTGAAGATCCACCTGAATAGAAGTGGCTAGCATCGCCCATGGGGACATCAACGACAATAAAGGCATCAAAGTTGCGTTGCCGGCCAGGAAAGAGAGAAAAAGAAAGAAATATAGACCTAACTGCCCTGTAGAAACCGTTAAAAAAATAAAAATAAAAACTTTTTTCTTTTTTCGTGTTGTTGGTATACGTGCCAATGATCACACATCAGTAGACTCGGCTACTCGTCTGTATGGTCCTCTTACTTCTATATTTATTATCGATCCCCGATCGTACACTATTATGACAAAAGGCACACCACACAATGTGCATTATTATATTTTTATGCTGACAACTTCGGCTACGTGATGATAAGTTATTACCGCCACGGATAAGTATGATATGTACCACCATAAGGTTGGTCGAAAAAAAAGTGGAAGAGAACCCTTTTTAACATTAATTGCAGTAAATCTGTAAAATAATGTGTTAGACAGTAATATGTACATACGAGTATCATTGTATGTAATGTCATAGATACAGTGATGCCATTAATATTATATCCCACCAAAAACATAAATGTAAAAAAGGAGAGCCAAGTTCAATACAAAAATTATGCTTGGCTATGGGCTTCGCCGCAAAAAGAATGGAGATCTAAGTGAGTGCCAAGTTCTATGCAAAATCTAAATATGTATTTATAGGAACAAAATAACATTATGAACAAGTACTAAACTCTATTTCTTTGCTTTATTGTATACCTATAACAATTGCTGTAATTTAAAAATGTGAGATCTTAAAGTAGATAGTAAATAGTTTTATCAGACTGACTTTTATGACTGATGTAATGAAAACTGCCCAAATCAAATCTAACCTACTTTAAGATCTCACATTTTTAAATTACAGCAATTGTTATAGGTATACAATAAAGCAAAGAAATAGAGTTTAGTACTTGTTCATAATGTTATTTTGTTCCTATAAATACATATTTAGATTTTGCATAGAACTTGGCACTCACTTAGATCTCCATTCTTTTTGCGGCGAAGCCCATAGCGAAGCATAATTTTTGTATTGAACTTGGCTCTCCTTTTTTACATTTAAGTTTTTGGTGGGATATCATTACTTTTTGTAAAGAAAAATATACCCTGTTCACTAATCTTAGAGACTAAATTGACGTTTCATGGGTGGAAACGCGTAAAATTACGGGTAGGGCTGCGGTGCGGTCTACAACAGCTATGTTCGAATATCTATTTGGCGGACACTAGCGCCATTGATTAGGGTGGCATAACTCAGCAAACTTCGCTCCGTTTTCAACAGCCATGTTCATATATCTATTTGTCACACACTAGCGCCATTTAGAAATGGTCATTATTGGAACCTCTATTTTTTGTAAACAGCTGGAAACTTTTTCAACTTTCCCTTCATATGAGATGGCCCTCTTTGTAACTCAATACTCCATGCGCTGAAGTATGTCATATTGAGCCCCGCGTGCACAGAGACCTTAGTGCGAGTTTTACGTGACATAACGGGCTCACAATGTAAATGGGAGTTGGCTAAGATTTGTATGGGACCGAAGCTTTTCTTTTCACTACCGCTAGATGGCTCTGCTTCGGTCCCAAACAAATTTTGTATGGGAACACCACTTAATTTTGGACTTTTTTTTAATTTTTTGATTTTTTCCTACACTTACACACAATTACCGAGCTGGATTCCAAATTTCATCCTTCTAGGTTATCTGGAAGTAGGTGAGATTTAGGTACTATATGTCAGTCAGTCAGTGCTAAAATTTGCAACTTTTTGACCTTCATATCTTTATAACCGTTTGAGCTAGCTTCATGAAATTTGGTCTTCTACATTTCCTTATAGATATATTTAAACACACGTAGTTTTATGTGTTTACGTTAAAGAGGTTTTGAGTTATAAAAGGGTCAAAAGTGGCACCAAGTGGTTCGTGTAATATTACACTCGGCGCTGGCTAGCCAGTTCCTTTGCTTGAACTTGGCTTGACTCGATGCCGCGTGTCTAGACATTATTTTTGATTTACATTCCTCACATAGTTAATTATTACAGGTGGGGCACGATAGCCAGATTGTTTATCTGCCTCTTGTTTTCACTATTCGTGAACGGCAGACATTTTAAGGTCAGAGCAAAATCAAAAGTGCTTTAGTATCTGATTACGGAGGCTTATTACATTATGAAGTTACCGCATTACATAGCTTCCTGCCACCTGGTATCATAAAAAACATAAATGTTATATTAGCTTATTAGCCCTTACAAAAATTTAAATGCGAGCGGATTACCCGCTAGTACTTGTAGAGTGTAAATAACTAATCATTATCGTGTGGCACAATGGTTACCATATCGGACCGTCGCGTCGTCGCCACGTAGCCGCGTCATGTCAAAGGTCCTGACTTCGATTCCGGATGCGAGGCGAAAATTTGAATGATGAATTGGAACTTTTGTTTTCGGTCGGAGTGTGTAGTTGTCTTTGTGTATTTTCCATGGCACCCACGATACAAGTAATCCTAGTGTAGGGCTATGAATGAAGCGTTAATATTATGATTATTATAAGAAACCTGGATTGGTAACCCCAGCAATAATACGTCTATCATCCTTCAAAAGTCTACTGCACATAGGTCTTTTAAAATTGGCGCCATTGTAACCAAGCGTTAGACATGTTTCACCCAATCTTAAAGAAGTTAAGAGAAGGACTGAATAGTGGGAAGTTGTTAGGTTCATAACTCCGATGAAATATATTGGAAAACGGATCACCTTCTATAGTTAGTAATATCACAGGACCTTTTGACAATAGCGATATTTAGCCATTGAAGTACTATTACTAGCGTATAGAACAGACATCCCGAACCCCATGTATGTCCCAATGCATTGGCGTCACGTGACTTCAATCTTCAATGGATTCGTTCTATTTTGAAAGGAGAACGGGGGCTCAATTTTGGAAATCAAACCTCCTGAGTGGAACACACATTTTGTTCGAGATGTCTGTTCTATGTTATTATAATTCAATGTATTTTAGTCTTGATTTTTATTAAAACGCAATAAAAATATAATTCATCTAGGAATCGAAACTTACGTTTTGAAACCTAGATTAGTGTTTAATATTCATTATTCTAACGTTTGCATAACCCTGAAAAATATATTCTTCATAAAAAAAATGCAAAGTAGCATTGCCGTATTCGTATGCAGGAAGACTAAAATTTTAATTCACTAAACGTGGATATTGTGCAAATTGTGAATAAATTATGAACTGGTCTCGTTAATCTTATTAACATATAGTCCATTCATTTTAGATTTTTTTGCGGCATAATTTATAATTTTCTGAAATTGTATTTATATAATATGTTGTACGTATATATAAGTATATTGAAAAAACAAGTCTCCCTCTCCCTCTCCCGTCCGCATCCTCCCTCCCCCCCTTGAAACATGTTACATTTTATAGATTTTCTTAATTTGGAATTAAATATTCTTAAATCAAACTACTCCATGGAAGTGTGATCTTAAATTTGTCTGTGGATGTGTTCTGTTGTGGTTTTTTTGTTTATGGATGTGTATGATGAATTGATATGCGTTGTGTTGATATGATTTTATGAAATTTGCGATTAAAAAATCTGTTTATTTGTGATCCTGTTAAAAATCTGTGTTTGTAAATCTTATACTTCTGAACTCCATGCTGATTATTTATAATAATCAAAGTCTGTCACCTAAATACGTCAAAGAAGTTTTACTTCAATCGCGCGTAAAAATTACACGCACACACTTTTTTGTGGATCATTCTGTCTACTGATAAAACCTTCATGTTACAAAAATTGATGCAGTTGTTTTAAATATTATTGTTATATTTATCAAATAGTTTGAGAAATTGTTTTATATTATGTGTAGATAGGTTTATCATTCATTTGGTTATAAAATATTATTATGTTTTATAAATAAAAGTCCAGAATAAACAAATAGTTATTTCTTATTTTCCTTACATTATTGTATTATACTTTTACCACAAATCTATGGGAAACTCGAATAACGTTTCTGCATTTCTCCCATGACACCTTTTCCGTAGCTTGTGGACGCTATCAGATGCGATAAAGTAAGAAGGACATTACAAGAAACAGTATCGGATCTGCCATGTCTATCGCATTGTAAAATATGTCCTTCTTTTAGTACACAGCTGTAAGTAGTACGGACAACCTGGTTACAGCTTCCTGAGTCGTTAGGAAGTGGTACCAAACTAGTACCTTTGTGGATTTGTTGCTGGAATACCAATTTATGGAATTTTTTGTGTGTTGTTGAAATGTTTTCTTGGATACAACATCTTGGACTGCTCCTATATAGGATATTAGTACCCGCGAGAGTACTACAGTACTCAGTTAATAAAGTAACTTTAGTCACCTCAGGCACTTTCGAACGTATGTTGTCGGCGCTATCATATACTAAATTAGATTCACTGTTTCACGTCTTTTCATTGCCAGATTAACCACGTAGCAAGAATAGCAATTGCTACGGGTCTTGCGCGAAAGGGGGCCCCGCATATTTAAGACTTTATACTAAATAACCACTTTATAAAGTTATACTTAAGAACCCATAGTAGATCAAGGGCTCTTTGAAATAATTTGCTACGGGGCCCACGCTTGCTTAATCCGGCACTGCGTCTTCTAGTTTAGAAATTTACTTTTACATTGTATTAAATCTCAGCAATATGTTACTCATATATGTTATGTGTTCAATATGTTATATGTTACTCATTGCTGGGCAGAAGCAATCGAGAGCAAGGGAGAAGCATTGGCTGTAAGTTTGGATGTTGCAAAGGCCTTCGATAGGGTATGGCATAAGGCATTACTGTCTAAGCTGCCTTCCTACGGAGTACCCGAGAAATTGTGCAAATGGATTGCCAGTTTTTTATCGGAGCGGAGCATCAAGGTCGTCGTTGACGGAACATGCTCGGATACGAAGCCCATAAATGCTGGCGTCCCACAAGGTTCTGTACTTTCACCGACACTGTTCATCATGCATATCAATGATATGCTGGACATCGGGGATATCCATTGCTATGCTGATGACAGTACCGGTGACGCCCGTTATACAGGCCGAGCAAATCTTTCTCGGGTGCAGATCGAGGAGAAGAGGATAAAACTTGTGTCTGAAGTCGAGACATCTCTGGAGCGGGTCTCGGAATGGGGCAGACTAAATTTAGTCCAGTTCAACCCCGAGAAGACACAAGTTTGCGCGTTAACCGCTAAAAAAGCCCCATTTGCCATAGCACCACAGTTCCAGAACATTCCTCTTAACATCTCTAAAAGCATTGGGATCCTTGGTGTCGACATTTCGAATGAAGTTCAGTTTCGGGACCACTTGGTTAGCAAGGCCAAACTAGCCGCAAAGAAATTGGGAGTGCTCAATAAAGCTAAGCAGTACTTCACGCCTAAGCACAGGTTGATGCTCTATAAGGCGCAAATTCGACCACACATGGAGTACTGCTCCCACCTTTGGGCCGGAGCCCCAGCTGGCCAAGTGGATCCGTTCAACCGAATTCAACGGCGAGCTATTCGTCTTGTCGACGATCCCAAGCTTACGGACGGATTAGAATCGCTTGAGTTGAGGAGAGATGTAGGCTCTCTCTGCGTATTCTACCGTCTGTATAATGGGGAATGTTCTGAAGAACTGTTTGGCTTAATACCTGCAGTTAATTTTCGTCACCGCCCATCACGTACCAGGTTCCACCAACACTACCTGGATACATGGCATTCGTCCACAGTTCGGTTCTCACGTCATTTTCTGCCTCGCACGTGTAAACTGTGGAACAAACTACCTGCATCGGTGTTCCCTCTAAGCTATGACATGGGGTCCTTCAAGAAGCGGGTCTATCGTCATTTTCGTGGCCGGCAACGCGTTGGTGACGCCCCTGGTGTTGCTAATGTCCATGGGCGGCGGTGATCACTTACCATCAGGTGACCCGTCTGCTCGTTTGCCTGCTCTAAGCATAAAAAAAAAAAAAAAAAATATGACCTAAATGATGAATTTTATACATGAAAATTAAAAAATTAAATAAAGCAGAAATATTTCCTTGGCTAATTTTGGCTAATTAATCATAGATTAATTCAGTACGTAATTTAAAACATCTTCAAAACGTCTTTTTTCTATTATTATTCATTGCGTCTCTGTATACGTATAATAATTTAAGAAAGACCGTTTTAAGTAGCGTATATAATATAAGACGTGCGACAGGTGGACGCGTTAAAAAAAGTGTATTGCGGTTGCCAGACAATTATTTATTAAGACAGACATGTCAGTAACGATGTTTTACATACACGGCTATTAGAAAGATGTAGAGAATTTATTAACGCGGTACCTTTATTGGATACGGAGTACTTACATTTTTAACTGACTTCAAAAAAAGGAGGAGGTTCTCAATTCGTTTGTATTTTTTTATGTTTGTTACCTCAGAACTTTCGACTGGGTGAACCGATTTTGATAATTCTTTCTTTAATCGAAAGCTGGTGCTTGTCGTGTGGTTCCACTTAAATTTGAGCGAGATCTGACAATGACATTCATGTCAAAAGCATATAAGTCTTAATTTGCATTAAGTATGTGCGCGATAAATGGACGAATAACTCAATATCACGCCAACCGATTTCGATGATTCTTTTTTTATTGGGTGTACTTCCTACTTTCTATGGTTATTTTTTTTTAATTTTAGATTATTATAACAGTAGTGAATCATTCTATTAGACCAAATATGTGTGTTGTACGTGATTAAAAGTTACTAGTAAAAGCAAGCATTTAAAAATTAAATTAAACTCATGTGAGTAAACGTTCTTTTTTTCGTGCATGTAAATATCTAGATGTCAACTAAAAATAAATTATTACTTATAGTTTTCGTTGTGTTATTGTGGGTGTATAGTGTATGAGTAAACTTTTCCTCTTCATCATTACAACACATAATTATTGTTTTCATGTTGGCTTCGATTTTTAATTCATGACCTTTTCTTAAGTTAATTTAAGTATCATGTATGTAATACGAGTATATGATGTTTATGTAGATTATCAAAACAGCACACGTTCAACTTTAATAACAAAGTATAATCAATCAACTTCCTTCTTTAATTTTATCGGAAGTAAATAACTGTTATCAAGGTAACATCGATAAGAGGCAGACAGTGTGTCGACATAATATTAAAGTATAATTTATCTAATCATTCAAGCGTGTCGCTCCACAATAGAATCTATCTCGATACTTACTCTCTATCTCTGGTGTTACTTATAATTGATTGAATAACTCCCCAAAATCAACTCATAACGATTTCGCTACGCGTAACCAGTCATCGATCAAAACATTTTAGGAAACTAAATTCGTTACTCACCTTTTCTAGTTCCTTTCACTTTAATATTATTTTTATTATTTATATGTCTTTCCTAACGTACCGAGAAAATATCGGATGCCTTATAAAGTCTGAGTCGGTAGCTGGCTCAACTCTCGAAGAACCCCAAATTGGGATTGTCAACAGTTTTCTAAATACTGCTTGATCAATATAAATCTTAATCACAGAATAATTCTAACTTTCTTAGAATATTAATTCTTACTTAAAATTGCTTTAGACTTGCATAATATCTTATTATTTTCTGTCTAGGTATAATGAATAATTAATTCAGGTTGATTAAAACTTGTACATATAAAATATAATCAAAAGCTTATGAGTAAGGTTCATAAAAGTGAAGTGAAACTTTAAATTAAAGTTTGATTGCCAATTCTAATATTTTTTATGAAAGTATAATCATAAAAATGTAGCACACTTATTTTAATATTGGAGCTATTCCCGTTATTATTTTAAGCAGCGATCCTTATAAAATCATTAGATTTTAACTTAAAAGTAATCCTGGAATTCTAAATTAGCAACTACGACTTTCATAAGCATAATTGTTAAGTCTGTTTTAATATGGTGTTTATAGTAAACACATGGTTTTCTTTTTTTTTTTTTTTCTTTTCTCTTTCTTGGCCGGCAACACACAAGTGATGCCTTTGTTGATTCTGATGTCCATAGCCACTTATCATCAGGTGGATAAAAAAATCCCCATAACATGACCTTCCTCAATTTTGTCGCTGAAGAAGTTGCATCTACATACTCCTAGCAATCTTTTTAATCAAAAAGAAAATCATTGGTTCCAGTGACCCTTACAAAACACATAATATCTCATGCTTTCTGAAGTAGTAATCCATCTTTGAGTAACCTAAACAACCTCCGTTCTCGTAACAGATGTTCATGGCTGTAATAGCCACTTAAACAGCAGGGGGATACAAGTAAGCCTCTTTTACCGTCAAAAAAAGAAGAAATCGATCCATTTATCTGATTCCCCGACAGCTTACGGCGTTCCAACATACATCCGTCACCACCTTGAAGACGAATGTTTGCTCACATTCAACCCAAATTGATTTAAAGATGAAGTGAGTATTAGAGTTATCAGTTAAAATAGATCATAATTATGAATTCGTGTTTTTACCATGTATTAGTTTAGTGGATCCCGGCGTATTCCACTATGCTAAATTTTTTTTGTATGGGAAAGGTTGACATTTGATTATATTATTTCTCCATGGGGTTTGCCTGGATAGCTACCACCCTTGAGCATGAGTCAGCCGCCAAACGACTCGTCGTGTTCCGGCTGGGGGCTTTAGAGCCAGTTCTTTCTTTCTTTCTTTTTCTTTTCTCTTTCTTGGCCGGCAACGCATCAGTGATGCTTTTGGTGTTGCTGATGTCCATGGGCGACGATAGCCACTTACCATCAAGTGGATTGTCAGCTCGTTTGCCGGCTATTTCCATAAAAAATGTGCCTAGTCCATTGTTTTAGTAGTCTCAAACCATCTTCGCACTATGGCTTTTCAAATAAAATTAGTTTTGGGCACATCGGCTGGATAGTTTCAAAGTATATACAGGATAGTACCTACAAACATTTTTTGTGTTTAATATTGTATTATTATTATATGGGCGAATATCAGAAACGAGCATTTTTTTCAATTTTGGTTGCGAAATTTTTTCTTCAGTTTTCCTGAAAAATAATGACCTGGTATAAGAATAGAAAGTCTAAGCTAGAAGGACCTTCAAGAGGTCTGAGAATATCTCGATAACTTTTTACGTGTACTGTGGCCACCAGAATTGAAAATCGCTCAATAAAATTGGAAGTACCCTCCAAAATTGAAAATCAGTGTCACCAAAATTGGATGTTCTGATATTCACCCATATAGAAGATAAGTCATTTTTTTCAAGTTGTTTTGAATATGCTCATCAGAGAGGATAAGCACGAATCATATCGAACGGAAAAATTATGATTCATCCAACAGCTCCCAGTGGGACTGAGACCTTACATCAATTCCAACCGTATACCAATTTCTGAAGTACTAACCCTTTAACCAACCAAAACAATCTTAGTTCCTGTAACAAATATCTGTCTTGTACACAACTTAAACAGCACGAGACGAGTATTACCCCTTCACAAAAAAGAATCTCTATATCTAACCCGTGGCTTACATCACAGATGTCTAGTCGTAAAGTGAACTAAAGTTTTCACCGCATGCGCATGCGCATGTTGGGAGCGGTGATCGCATCGTGATCCCTGCGCGTGCTATCGCTCCGATGCAGATCTGGGCGCGGGCGCACAATTTGTGTGGCTCGTGCGCTCGCGCACAGATAACGCGCTTGAATAATACATTCGCTCTCATTGTGCTCTAGTTTATAGCGCTATGTGCGTTCAGTCAATCTGGGTCACCTTAACGTAGATTTAAGACTGGCTAAGTGCTCTGGCCTATGTCGTTTTACCTATCGCTTCGGTTGGTCATCGTAATGGTAGGTTAGTTATTTATTTATTTAAAAATAATTGCAAATAGTTATTCATGTAGGTAAGTAGTCATTTCTTAAGCTATTGTAAATTAAGTTCCATAGACGTTATTCTGGCCTCCTCAAAGGGCCGCGTTTAGTAGTGGGCCAATATTGGGTTGAAGCCAATAATATATTGTTTAAATAAGTTATTATTTGGTCTTTTTGAACTACTATTATTGTCTACAACTATTACGATTAAAATAATGAGATATGCAATGAGTTACACATAGATAATTTTCATCGGAAGCATAATTTTCTTAACTAGGTACACGTAAGTTAAGTTTGTGTTTACAATGGGGGTCTAACGATCAGGAAATGATCAACAAGGAAACCGAAGAATACGTCATCAACCCCAAAATTCCGGCACATTTGGATGCCTGGTTGTGATTCTCAAATGTATGCAGCCGTAGAACATATCATTAAAAATCTTATATTTTCACTAAGTAGCTACTTATAAGAATCTAAAATTATAACGACCATAAACAGTAATGTTAACAAGCACAAACAAAACAGATACATACATTCTAAAAAAACATATTATTATCTACCTTAGACTTTACATACGCAGAACAATAATGATAAAAAATACGTACTCTTGTATCGGCATAAATTAACAGAATACCTGAATGAATTTGAAGTTTTTTACTAACCTGTCATAATGATCCGGGAACCAGCTGTAAGAACCAGCATTGTCAATATTAGGAAGTAATTAAGTCGCCTTTGCTTACACTTTATGTGTAACTCAATGTACCTAAGCTCGATGAGTCAGTTTGTTTTTGTCCTAAAATAAAAACAGTCATGTTGCTATCAAATGTTTTAAGAACAAGAAAATCTAATGTCTTCTACGTTTACGTAAATTACTGATATGCATTTTGGATTTGAAGATCTTATATGTATAAACGGTAGTGGATTTTGAGTTGATGTCTGTATACGGAAGATATTAAGAAAAAAAATATTATTCAAATAGGAATTAGATCTATTTCATTCATCAGATGTATTTCCTTCTATCAATAAAAAAATATGTTAGTTTAAAGAATCTCGTTTAAAATTATTGTGCATATCCATAATTTTTATCTTCACTATCCAAGTCTGCAACTTCATAATAAAGCATCCTCTGAAAAAAGCAGTATTAGTACAGATTTTGTAATAGAAGATTACTATAGTGAAATTGTTGAAATATTCTTTACTCAATCCGACCACCCTTATTCTGGCCACAATAAAGTAAAGTAACTTCAATTCTACGCGAAAATAGTCACGTCTCGAGGCAGACACCTTTTTTTAAACGCTTTTATTTAGTTTCACTTCGGAGCATCAAAACATCAAACTCAATATTATGATCAAAATGCTACTCTATTTACACGGCAATAAGGTAAACGCTTCCCGCATCAAAAAATCAAATCTTGTAACGTTAATTTGAATGACTTCCCTTTAATGAAAATTGATGAAATTTGGCAGACATGTGTATTTCCGATGACAATACACGAAAATCAAAAAAAAAATTGAAATAAAAGCGTTTAAAAAAAAAAATTTTTTCATTTCACTTATTCTAATCTATTGCCCTTAAGTTGTGTAACATCAACTTCCTAGTACCTCCCGCTGTGAAGGAATTAATGAAAATTGGAAATCGCCCAACTCCATTGATGTTCAATAAGCCTTAAAAACACACAATGGACTTCGTAACGAAGTTTAAAACGCGATGTTTCTGTTTCCTTACAAAAGTTCACAAAATGAACGATGAAGGTGGTCGTCTTTACAATTTACGATTAGTTTTTTTAACGAGATTAAGTTTAGTCTCATTTCTTTTCGTCATTATAAAAACTTCAGCAAAAATTTTATCTGTTACAAATAAATTGAGGCTAAATACAAGCGAAACTTGATTTTACCATCACTTCGCTTCTCAATCACATCAATTTATACGTACTTTTCGTTTTATCGAATTAATTGCATAATGATTCACATACGACAATAAATTAGACGCATTATATCGTTCATGATAATTGTGGTATTTTTCCATATTATCATTATGTTTACAATACGACCCTTAACTGTCCAAAAGTTGGTGGTCTGCTTTCAATATAAGATAGGTTCAATAATAGAATAGAGATTATTCCCTCACAGTATTGTTTTTTATTCTTAACCACTAAATAATCAATGAATTCCGAATCTTACACGGATTTTTGTTACATAATTTTTATGGTTTAACGTTAAGTTCTTTACTTTTTATTTTTTTTCGTTTATTTTAATACTCATCTACACTTAAAAGTAAATATAAATATTTAGCCAACAATCACAAAAATATACAGGTAAACTTAATCATACAAAAATTAATGAATGCAGAAAATGTTAACTCGTTCTAATAGTTGAAAATAAGTTTTGTTGTTTAGAATGCAACGTTACCCAAATTTTATGCAGATAAGATTTCATGACATTCGACTGCACTTTGGAGAGCACTTACTAGAATTATGCTAATGATAAAGCAAAAAAACTCACCGAATAAAAGCTTTTACAGGTTTAAACCCTATACTTCTAATAAGGTATGGTAATGGTTGTCAAATGTTGTCAGTTTTGACGCTATCATTTGGTATATTTTTTGGAGTTCCGCTAAAGAAAGATCTAAACGTTATCTACTAAATTTAACATTCCGTTATACATAATACATAATTACATATATATCTATAGGATAATAAAAAATTCAGTAAGATTTTAATTATAACAGAAATACCATACTGTAAAAAAGTCATGTTAAAGGTATTCTCATGAAGAAAGCCTATTTTTTGATGAGTATTTAAATGACAAGGCTGCTTGTAAGTGCTACTTGTAACTTTGAGTAGGAAAAAAGAGCACCTCGGTAGTTTCTTGCTGCTTCTTCTCCCGGGCTCTTTCACAGAAGGGCCTTGTTGAAGCATTTAAATTGGCGTAGTTTGCATGACTTTCAAAAAGTGTTGGTAAACTAAACCAACTACAATAAAAATATTTGAATTTTGAATATTTCAAAAAGCCGTTATGAATAATTCAAAATCATGTACACACATAACATTATTAGTAGATTATTGCCTTTCCAGTGACATATTGTGTATATGGGTAAAATTCCAGAATATTATTTTAAAATAAATTGATGACTGAACACGTACTTCCTCAATGCAAAAAGCTTCCAGACCCAACCTTGATTTAGAAAGATCAAAATAGTTATTTTTAACACGATCTTGAAAAAAATTGTTATCTCTACATAAAACATATTTAAGAATTTATATATTTTATAATTTACAATCAATACGGAACCAAACGCACACGACAGCGACTCGAAACGAGAAATCATTTTAAATTTTTTTTTCAGTAACTCAATATCTATTGCACAATCGTTACGTGCCAAGCGGTAATTACTGACGATCGCCTTCCGTGTACGACACTAACAATGAAATCGATATCAAATCGAAAACGATCTAACTAGATTTCGGTCACTCTTTTTATTGCTCAAACACGCAATTTAAGCCCGACCTCACACTTCATCGAGTTCGGCCATTTCTGCATTGTTTCGGCCTAACGCATAATTGCTGAATTGCGGATCCAATCTGTTAAGCAACTATTCGTGGCATAATGACCTTATAAGTTGCCTTTTTGAGACATTGTTAGAATAGCTCCTAATACATTAGACATCAATGGACTCGTATTGATTTATTTGTTGTTAGACATACAAAAAAGTAAATTCAAGTTTATATACAATATGTATTGAAATTTATGACTACAACAACATGTAATTGATCCTTTAATAGTTATAGTAACAAATTGAATTAATAAATTAATATAAAAAATATCACGAATTGCTAGGCATACACGATCAAGTATACTTGTCAACTTTGCAGCGGACTTGACGCGGCATCCAGTAAACTTGACGGTGTATGGCCTGGCCACGGTATGGCTATCTGGCTATATAGCTATCTCATGCAAACTGGATGCCACATCAAGTCAAACTGCAAACTTGACAAGTACACTTGATCGTATATGGCCAGCTAAGATGAGTAATTGCTTTTCATCAGTTAAAACATTCCGTTCATTAACAGTCACAATAATTAATAGTTAAAAAAATTAAAAACAAGCTTTTATAAGGTAAGTGCGCCGAAGCAAAAAAAATACGACTGTTTTGTTAACCATTAAGGAGTTTCCTCGTCTGGAGGCAACTCTAACAGGAATTTTAACACAAAAGTGTATTATTATATACGAGTATAAGTGTATTATTATATAGAAATATGCAAAATATTAAATTCGTAGGGTGAACGGAAGTAGTTTTAATTCAGTTTGCAAGATTTGACCTAAACAAATAAGTAAATAAACGGGGCAAGCAAAATAAAAGCTCCTAAAATTGATCATACATAACATAATGAAGAATATAATGCAAAAACCCAAAGGAGATCATAATGATTCAATTTAATAAAACAATGACGTAATACATCTTTGTGCGGACGTGTATTGCTCTGGCCCAAATTACATTTTCTCAAAATTAAAGTTGTTTTGGCATTGTGTCCTCACTGCGTCTCAAACCGATTAAGTTAGACATTACTCGTAACTAGGACAGGATATACAATTATACAGTCTCTCGAACCATGAAGTCCCAGTCTATTTTGATACATTGCCTCCCTCATTTTCCTTTTAACGTAACAATAGATCGGACAATAAATTAAAAAGAAAACCCCACCTGCTGTCATAAAACCTATCATGATAACCTTTTTTAAATCCATATGGTGAGTTCTTTAATTTGATATCCATATTGTCCATATTGCATTATTCAATTTATTTTTATTTTTTGATATGGCATCTCACAGGCGCCATATTTTTTTATTTCACTTATCTAAGAATACTTGGGTTAGCAAGACGAATCTAAGAATATCTTAATTATGTACATCCGTTCAGCGGCTTGAAAGATACGAGGCAATAAAGAATATTACATGCATACGTACAAACATACATACAAGGTACGCACGAAAAACTTAACCCTTCCTGTCAGTCGGGTAAGGGATTATTTATGCTACACCGAGCCGGGCACGAGTCGTACCAGGTCCGCGGACGAGGAGCCAAATGACAGAGGTCAATCTTTATTGGTTTGAGTGGAGCGTGTATCAGTGGAGCTATCAGTTGCACAACACATAAGTTAATAGTAATTACAATAGATGGCCATTGTTCGTAGTGACCGATCGGCCTCAGCTTCATTTGACCTTCAGGCGACGCAGGCGCACGATTTTTGACCATTACCCGTAAATATATAGAGCTGTTATCGAGCGATCAATCATGTGTTATGGTCTTCACAAAAATGTGGTAAATAATTTAATAGCTTTTTGTTTTTAAACATTTTAAAATCCTAAAATGGGATAACATAAAGATAACAGAAATAATAGGTAAACCGTCAGTATTACAAAAACATTAGTAGTCTTGAGTCTTGACCTTATGGTACCTAAACTTCATAGTCTACAGCTTCAATCATCATCGAAGGTTAGACCACTTATGTAGGTAGCCCAAAGCTCTCGTCAACTTATCAGTTTTTGTAATTTATATTTCTTATAAAAGTAGTAATTTTCTAACTTACCCTTTTGAATAAAATAATATGTTTCTTTTAATCCTAATACATAAATTAATCAAAGAATATATAATAAATTATTATGTTTAAACACTTGTATTCGTTTTAAATCGATACTAATTCCAATACACTGTCGATTGTGGTTATTATAACAGCACTATGTCATTCCACACTAAGCACGATTGGTTCGTTTGATATTGACACTCATTAGTCTATTTATTGCGACTGTAGATTGGTTATCTTAAACAATATTGCCTTTTCTTAATAACTACCTGCTAAACGAGTACGCGAAGGGGTATTTTAATATCATTTATATTATGTAATTATATTAAAATACAAATCTGTCGCTGTTACTTAAATGTGTGCAATCAATGGGAGATCAAAATCATATATTTTATAAGGATATTATTAATCATGTTATTTTGGGGATCCACCCGTCCCTCATATTGAACATCAATAGGGTCCAAATTTCACAGTAAAGTCCTGACGGTTCTCATGTATGGTGATAAAATACTTTTAAACGACTTCAATACACTTAAGGAGGTTCTCAATTCGGTTAAATTTTTTAATATTTCTTCCAGGAATTTCGTTTACGAACCGTTTTTCAAATATTCAATCTTTATTTTGATAAATGTGTAACCAACCTGGAAGTATCAGGAAGAAGAATGCTTCTTCGAAATCGGTTGTTTTTTTGACAAAGTATATTAGTATTAACAAAAGGTTTTTTAGTTATTTCGGTTACAGTATCGGAAATTTACAATCATATCCTTTCATAATACGCATGTCATGCCTTTTGTTGCTGATGAGGTCGATGGGTGGCAGTGGCCATCTAATGGTAATCAGGTTGCTCATTTGCTCATTTATCAGCTATTCCGATAAAAAACCTTCGTTTGAAATAAATAATGGTCATAGAATTTATTATAATAATATTATTATGGAACGATGCATAATTCATCGACTCGTCTCGTTAAATGGATTAATTGAATACTATGTGCTTCCATTTGTGACTGACAAAAACAGTGCTTATATATTATTGTATGTTTACTATACTTCATTGATTTTTTGTTGGAACAGTATGACAGCTATTTCTCCTTGAATTCATCATTGTATGCCTACTTCAGTAGCTAGTCTACAATATACGATAAATATATGTTTAGATGTAGGAACATAATAAGTTTGTAGTAGGAACATATTAAGTTTAATCTAGTAATGATTGTTCTTATTCATTGATTGATAAATTCTGGGTTCGATTCTAATTTCTGTTGCAACAAAGTCAACTGCTACAATTGCATTTTACCTTGAGTTTTTCATATTCTGATTATCATTTAACATCTAAAAGCCATGAAAATTTTAATACTGATTCCTTTGGTGTCATGATGTCAATGATCGGCTTCAACCACTTGCTTAGTATCAAGGACCTTACTTACCATCCACTTGCTTACCAATTAATTCCAAGTAGCTTGCTTATGTAAATAGAAAATCAGATGAACCTAATAAAAAGTGGTCAAACAAAGGTACCTAAGCGGTTTTAATGTATATTTAAGTTCGTCTTAATAAATATATACATTCTCGCCCTTTGGTTACCTTATTAGGTATATTAGCTGTTTTGGGGCGGCTTACAATACTAACTCCCTACTGTAATATTATACTTTAAGCTCCAATCCCATGGTTGCCGTAAGAGGCGACAACAACCGAAATGCTTAGTGCTAGGGCTTCACATAAGAATTATTTAATCGGTATTCAGTATTTACTGTAGAAATTAGGTGTTGTATAATATATAGATTCCCGTCATAATTTGTTTCCCTATGCTTTAAGCTAATCCTAATCACTTGTCGCTTATCCAATATCGATAGGACAGGTCCCTATTTATTAAGTTCAACATTGTTGCAATTACCTACTTACGTCGTCACGTACGAGCCCGTAGCATTATTTCCTAGCGTTCATTAACACAATCGGAAATTAACATTTTTATTACCTCAAACTATGCTTAATAGAACTTCTTACAATAATTAACAGCTTGAAGTAATTACAAAGATAATATTTCCTTTAATCAAGTGCTGAGTGTAAATCAATAAGGAATTGTACAATGATAATGCTTGAAATCGACGTGTTTATAATCAAAGCTTGAAATATTTAGTTCATATTTATTGCCGTGTTTATTGAATAGTATAGTATATATCTGCTTTTAAGTTCAGAAATGTATGCTGAACATTTAAAAATATAATATGCTGAGAAACTTTTTGACGTAACAACGTCTATTAAAACGATGCCGGCCGCACGCATGAAAAAGCATGACTCATCTGTCGCGTTACGCGAGCGAGCGAACAATGGAGAAAGCACCATTTAAGAACAAAACTATATACACAATTAAGTCAGAAAGGAACTTGCTGAAATAATAGTTTAGTTCAGGAGTTCTAGATGGCGTTGTAGTAGGTATATGAAATGAAATGAAATGAAATGAAATGGAATGAAATGAAATGAAATGAAATGAACTTTATTACGGCTTTTGTAAGCACAGCAACACGTAAACAAAAACATAAGCATCCTAAAAGAAAGAAAAAAAGAACAAATTATGTAAATAAATTGAAAAAATAATAGAAACAAAAGATTAATAAAATATTACAAGGAAAAAAAGGGATCTGTGCTGCAGTACAAAGCCGTAAAACGACCGAACTCAGCAAAAGCCGCAATAAGAACGGCACTGATTTTCAGTTCGGACCATTTACTAAGAGGTGCTCGGCCAACTGCGTATGTCCAAAATACCACAAATCAATTTTAAGCAAGCAATTTAAGCGAGAAAATAAGGAAGTAGGATGTCGCCCCCGTCCCAACCCCGAAAGCGTCTAAACAGTGCTGAATAGTTATACTAGTGTCTAAATTGTATTTTATTTTAACGTCATTAGAATTCAATAATATTTTAATTTTTACCTGAATATATATTTTTTTGTTCTTTCATTAATAATAATTTATATTTTAATATATAAATATAAAAGTTTATAATTATAAGTTAATTTCCAGAGATAATATTATATTCGAGCACTACTTCATCAATGTTTTCTCATGACGTTGTCACGTTAAACTACCGTCCGTAAACCGACTTTACAGACAACCATTTTTTTAAATCATCCTCTTCTCTAACTTGACCGCCAAATAATTTATAATAAATGTTACTGATGTTCATTAGTGATGACGTCCTCTTACCTCAACGTCCTCCTTTTTTGAATTCGGTTAAAAATTACCAAGTTTACGTTTTGACATTCTAAGAGTATTCCAAGTGTAGATCGACTACAAACAAATATAACTCGAAAATGTTTTTAAAATGGCACGTAAAACTTGAAAAAAATATACAACCAAAAATCTGGAGTTGTAATAAGATTGCGATCCATAACGAAAAAATAATAACATACCCTCCGCACGCGTGCATATCGGTTGCTTAATCGCGGAAAGTCCGAGGTTGCGGTCTCAATAGCTCGAATTTAGCGACCTCGCTACCGCCTCCTTGTATATTAATTATAATAAAATAAAATCATTTCGTCTGATTGTCAAATTGATTATCTCTTCAATTAATCTAAAACAAATTACTGCAAATCAAACAAGATGTATTGAAATTAAAATGACTTGTGTAGGAGAAGGGGAGACAGAGCTATGAGCAGCAGCCTATCATTTATTGAGACATTTTTTCTGTAATTCTTGATGCGATGTTTTTTATGTCTGATTAAGCAACAATTTACTTTACCAAACCAGGATATTTTTGCTATTTTTAATATATCTATACACAGATATCGTTGAGCTCAATGCAGAATCGTAAAATATACAAAATGTAGGCAATTTAGCAACGTATTGTTTAAACCATAATAGAACCACACTACAATTTATACACTAAATTTTAATACATAAGTGTAGTTATTTAATATAATATTGAAATTTCATCATGCTTAAGTATCGTAATAACGGGTAATAAGTTAATTAAATGGTGCAATTTAGTTATCGTTATTAAGCACTATCATCTAATACATGCAATATTGCAATAAAATATAGTTGCAGTTTTAAGTTGCTGTTAATTAAATATTATATTTTTTGTTCATAAGTGGAACATGTAGTTTGAGTAGATAATGCTGCACTCCTACTTATTTTCTAGACAACCTGTAGCTTGCGGTATGCTTTATTTTCTTTATTTGATACTAAATTGCTACGTCAAACCAAACATACACGAAGTGAGTATATTTTCCTGCAAACTTTTTAATGATAATTTATTAAGCCTACCATTTTGATAACTAAAGATTTGGAAATACAAGTAGATGACGCTAGTAATTTTTTAAGGAAATAGCTGGCAAATTAGCTGACGATCCAGCTGATGGTAAGTACCCATGGTCGTCATCCATGAACATGAGCAACACCAAATAGAGCACTGATGTGTTGCCAGCCAAGAAAGAAAGAAGAAAAATAAAGAAATAAGGAAGAAAACCAACAAATAAGAGTAAAAACGACGCCCCTACGGTGTAGTAAGCTTACAATAGTTCATAAGTGTTTTATAAGTATGTAATACAATATTGTATGGAAGCGATAATTGTTTATTAAAAAGTGAAGTTTTTTTTTAATTTATGCAGTAAGTTTTGAACCAAAAAATCGAGATGGCCCGGTATGCGAGATTTGCTATGGAGTATACAATAAAAATATAATATTTATAAGAAATAGTTATATGTATCTATTCTCAATACCAAGGGCAAACGCTATACAGTAGGCCTCAGATAACGTGAGCGATTTGACATCCGACAGTGACAAAGATTCCATCGCCGAGGTCGGAGTGCCGGAAAACCAATATCGTAATTAAGGTTACAAAAAAATATTTGATTTGCTTCATTTACTTCGCCAACATTCTTTTTTTGAATAGCGTAGCACTTTTATACAATGCCAATTTTTTTTTATTTCTCTGACTCGTTTAGTGGTTATACGCAATTGGTGTTTGATGATTGGTTTTGGCAGGCAAATGCGTTGTAATTTAAAAACACTTTAAATTTGTCCAGTAGTTTTTAAAGTTAGATCCGGTTTCATTGTTGGTCAATTATTTCAATTCTTCAGTCTTAGTAAAGTATAATATAAAGTATAAGTACAGTACAGTACAGTATTTGATGCAAAGGTGTCAGAAATATGCGTGGCCTCCACACTGTGGAGCCTCGAAGAAGTCTCTGGTATAAGTGATAGCCTTTGTTTCAGGCTGACTACAGTCTATGAGGACCCCTGGCTCTGCATAACACTGGGCCCATAACCGCACAGTTCTCCTCTGAAACAAAAACAAACATAATATAATGTTGATATTCTCTAAACATAAACTCATAATAAAGAATACAATTATTCAATTTGTAGTATATAATCAATATATTATTTGTATAGAATAGCTTTGTTACTCACCTTAAGTTGTCTTTTAGACGTCTTGCAATTTCGCTAATTGATACCTTTTGCTGTGTTTTTTTACATAATTACATAATTTCTGTACAATAATATTATAAATCTGAAATTTTGTTTGGATGTTTGTAACTCTTTCACATAAAAACTTCTTAACGTATTTTTATGAAATTTAGCACACAGCTGGACCATAATCTGGAATAAGATACAGGGTACTTAATGTCCCGGTAAACGAGAGCGCACGCTGGTTAGCTATTTAGTAAAATTTACTTATAAAAAACACGTGTTTTATGGAAGTCTTCGTATTTCATTCACAACGAATTTATTCAGTAGTTGTCATTTGTTTTTATTTTTCGTATTTACAAGAAACTGTCTTTTGAAATTTAAAGTGCGAGCTTTGGCCAAGATTGAATTACATTTATATCTCAAGAGTTGTCATAGGACTAGACTTCTGAAAAATATTAATCACAAAGGATGATATTCCTTTGTGATCAATATTAAAGAAAAAATACTGCTATTTCCGAGGATTAGTCGTACATGTACGTGGAATTTTTACCACGTTACTTCGGCGGGCAAATTGCGCTACATTTTATAAAAATAACTAAAGATTTTATGTGCATTCAATTTTGCTGAATTACTTAATAAGCAGCAATAAGTCATCCATTGTTACCATCACAACATTCACACTAAAATATCACAATAAGTGAGTTTTTTTCGCAGGATATCTCTGATATATGTATGGTCAAAAACACCCTTAATCGTAAAATAAAAAGTTCACCAACCTGCATTTCAACAATAAATTCTAGATATTAGCCTATGAATCAACTTTAATACCCACCGCAGTCTTAATTAAATATTTTCTACTTTTTGTTAACAAAGCAGGATAAAATGCTGATATTCAGGCCCGTGTTGGTATTCATACTAAAAATTAAGTATTTAATACAATATGATTTTAAATTGAGAACTTAATTAGAAGATAATTGGCGAGCTGAGATCTTAAATTAAATTAACCAACCAAAAGCGAAGCGAAAAGGTCAAATTTTACAAATAATTAACGTGTACTCGAATGTTCCGAGGCCTCTCACTGACATTTCAAATTTTGAGTTTTCACTTGTTCCAGTTTTAATAGCCAGCAATGTCATAAAAAGAGCTGTTTATTTCACAAGCGTTACATTTACTTCGGAAATTAAAGCAATTTAATGAGCGTTTCAGTTTTATTGGGCTGACGTGTGATCAATTCGTCCAATCTGTCTGCAACTCAATATTTAAGTTCGTTACAAGTTACAACCCTCTGACATAAACGAGGTATTGAGAACTTTCACCGGTCTTAATACTTACGTCTTATAACCTATTAGGTAAACGTTTCAATATGTCAACCCTAAAAAGTTTACTATATTGAGAACATAAAAAGCAGTTGCGAGTTAAATTTAATACAGTCTAATGGTGAACGCACATTTATCGGCATCGTCCGCGCCGTCCGCATCGCATTTGTATGAAATCATACGTCTAAGAGAGCCCGATGCGGATGACATATGCCGCCGCACGCATTTCTGAAAATGCGGAAGGTCCGCATTATCGGTGTTGCCATGCCACGATGCTTTTGACAACGCATTAGGAGAAACGTTTCATAGTAAACTAATCCTGTGAGGAGATCTCGCCTTCGTGTTTATGCTTATGATCAGAAGACACCAAAAAAGTGGGTACGGCGTTTTAGATTTCAAACAACATAAAACGAAATACTGGAGACAAGTGTTACATCGATTAATAATCAACGGAAAACATTTCCATCAGTGTAATGTTCAATGTCATAAATATTAGTGGATACTCACTTGCTACATCATTGAAACTGCTATCATCATCCATCCAACATTCGGAGGCCAACTGTTTTCATCATAGGCATTTCCCTTAGCCATGAAAGTATTGACCATTACGAAGGTTTAAACGCCATTCAAGAAGTAATAACATGGGAAAATCCCAAAAGATTCCAATGACGCTTTCTTTTATATTTATATTAATTTATGTTGTAGAGATGTTATTATTCCGACTCATTCTGTCGGTACTTTCCAATACCCGTACAGTTGGGAACAACATATTTGCTTACTCAATTATCGTTTGTATTTCCCTTTTTAACAGGTCTATAATACTTACAGATAGAATTGTCGGGAAACCCATTCTTAATTATTCATTGTTGTGCTCTTCAAGCCCTGGAATTCTTAGTAGTGATGTGTCCTTGTATGTTCTGGGTATTTTTTCCCATTCGGTTTAAATTTGACAGACGGAATGTTGCTAGGGCGCCGATCGTGGCCGGTCGCGACACCGAACGTGACTTTAACCCACCCATAAAACCAGACATACATGGCCTACCCAACACTTTAAACATCCTCCGATTCGCTCCCAATAATGAAACAGCCGGGCGACGAGGCAGTCCAGCCAACACTGGTTATGACATAATTCTATCCGTTGTCGTCTCAATGCCGTCTTAAACACGAAGATCTCAATTCCTTTACGTCTGTTTAATGATAATTAATTGTTCGGTGATAATACTCGGGATGTCAATCGAAGCGAATTAGTGTCAGTGCGTTTACTCTTGTCTTTGCTATTTATATTTGTAAATACTCCTTTTGAACTAGTTGCATCCGATCAAATAGCGTAGTTGTCTTCGGTTTATAATCCATCTTCTTTAATAATAATACGGGGCCCCCTAACACAGGCATTACTGATGCTTAAAAGGTGGGTCCCAATAACATGTAAAATATGTAACTTTTATTGAACCAATAAAAATTCTTTAATTCTATAATTCTTAATAATATTTATTATAATATTTCCATTCAGTTCTTTTACATTAAAATTTATATTTGTTGAAGGCATCTTGAAGGATACTGTCACATGGATTTTAACAATTTAACGGTCAAAAATTTTGTTAAAGTTTTTTACTAATTCAATGAGAGAGAGTAAATTTTCAAGTAAAGAAAATTATATTTATAAACATACAGCTTTTAATCTCGATTTTAGTGTCTCTTTACTCCACTCTATAATGTATGAAGAAACACTAAATGTATGAAGAAACTTATAATTGTAAAAAAAAATATTTTTTCTTCAAAAATAAAATAAAAAATAACCTTAAAGTAATTGAAATTATTTTCCTGCATTACATAAAAGTAAATTTTCATACTTTTTTTACAAAAAGGACGTAGAATTTAAGAATCATAAAAGATATTCAATATATTCAAGTTCTAGAAGGGATTTCCAGTAAAATGTGAAAGTGATGTAGGGATTAAACTACACCACAAAATTATCCGGATGTCCTTGAGAGGACTTTTTCCTCGTACATTTACTGATTCCGTATAGGTAGATAAAGAAATTCTACAGAAATGATACTTACTTAAAGCAATAAGGATGTTGCCACTAGATTATAATAATTTCTTATTATTATAAAATTCTATTTTAATTTGTATTTTACCTATACATTTGGTAAAGTTTTAAAAGAGTGAAATGATTTTGGTTCTAAAACCAAAAAACATTGCTTTGCTTAACCTCATGAAAAGTACATTAAAATATACCTATTAAAATAAAATGTAACATAATTTATCTACAATATTGGATACTAACTGATCTACATCACACCGAAACGAAACCATTACAGTTAATTGCAGAATGAAAATTGCAGATTGAAAAAAGAAATCATAAAATAACTAAACTTAAAAACCCATTTCTAGATATCCGATTCTTAAGACAAGACAAAGCACTGCATAATTGAATTAACACAGCATAGAATAGATTTGTTTCAAATCGTACTTATGATTATGTAAGTGTTGTCGGAGATAGCGTTTCTCTTATCGATGGAGTGTACACGATGTGGTGCAAGCCTGATTTATACCTAGGATAACGTCAGAACGACATCTCAGAGTGAGCCGTGGGCGTCCGCACTAGTGTGTATGTGATTATGATACGCATCGGACATTCCACTAACTTTCGTCTATAACTACACTTGCGAGCTTTAAAATTTTTCGTTTAGATGTCAACAATTTCAACCTGTTGCACTAATTCCTAAAATTTAGGTAGGATTAAATTTATAAAATACAATTATTTTTTTACTAGCATTCGAAAGCCAATAAAATTACCTTTCAAATGATATACCACATTCTATAATTTTATTGCATGAAAATTTTTAAAATTGTTTTGACCAATCCCATCTTCAATTTTGAAGCTCATGGTTAAAACAAAAGTTAGAAATGTCAAGTTTATTTGGAAACTCATCCCCTAAAGTGTTAAAGTAGTGAATGAAACATTTAACGTTATAAATGTGAAAAATTATTTATGCACGATTAGCTCATCGCAATAGAGAGGGAGAGACAGAGACAAAAGCAGAGGGAGAGAGACGGAGAGGGAGAGGGAGACTAATCCGGAGACGGAGATGGAGACAGATACGGAGACACAAATTATAACAGCTAAGAACCAACCAAAAATATAAAAGTTTAGTTAAAATTATTACTAAATTCATATATTGTAACGCGATACGAAATTCGCCGGGTCAGCTAGTATTATTATAAGTTATTTTAATCGAACTGTACGTATTAACGTTCGTTAGCAGCCATACTCATACCGAGATACATTAAACCCAAGAATAAAGACAATATCCTAACTATACTTGTAAAATGGTCACGTTAGCGCAGAACACACCAACAATTCAACTTTCAGGTTAATACGCCGTGAAGGCAATGCAAATATCGGTCTTCAATAACGTCTTTGAAACGGACTTTGTGCTTATCGTAATAAGATATTATATACACCGGTACATCATTTGTGTTGTCGCGAACAAGTTTACTGATACCATATATATGATAATTAATTAATTGCAAACTTGCGTAACCCGACGACATGACGTTTTTAGACCGGATAATCATTGCAAGTTTTTTCATAGTAAAATTAATACAATTTTGGTTCTGTACAGATTGATACGCAATAGTTAATTGCGATCGCGGTAAAAAATAAGATATAATGCAGTACTCTCGGAAACTGTGCCCTACTAAACATGCAAGTTTGTACCACGAGGTGTCAACATTTTGTAATTAGCAATTTGCTATGCAAAAAAAGCGTTTCAGTGTTGCGAGAACTAGTTGACGAAAAATATTGATTACTGTTAAGCTAATGTTGACAATACTACAAAAAATAGACGCAAAGTATTTCCTAACCAAATGATTAATTATTTTAAACTCACTTTCGAATGGTATGGGCGATTATATAGAAACTGAGCGCTTTAAATAGATCAGACGAAATACTAATTCAAGATTTAACTTTGACTGACAAAAGAATCAATAGCATGACGTCATTAAATCGGTGTTTCTATAACATTACCCTCAAGTCTGACGTCTTATTCAGTTTTGATTTAAATATTTTGGCAATAAATAAAAGAGGTAATGATTGACATTACATCGAAATATTAGAGCGGCCTATATGTCTTCATCTATCAAAGACGTAAGATAAATGGTTAAATTTCAAACGCTTGTAATATGGTAATGACAAACGTTTAAAGGCCTTGGGACTGAGATCTTATCACTATGCGTATTTTAGACTATAACAATCGAAATGTAACTAGAATGAAGGCAAATAGTACACGTCAATATAATGCATTATGTGCGATTTGCGATGGTTTTTTATTCCATTTACATACAAATAAAAATTTTATAACCCCGATTGACATCTCTATTTATCAAAATGTTATTAATTAATTTAAAAACCTAATATTTAATGAATATCAATTAATATTTCTAGGTTTAGCAGTCGACTAAAAAAGTTACTGTTAGATTATTTTAGTGATATTAAATTTAATATTATTATTTATAATAAAATATTTAATCTTATATGCATTATGCAGCAAAGATAAATTGATAATAAACTATTAGTCTGTAATAAATTACCAGACATTAACAATAAATACAAATAAAGTTGATTCATGATTTCTTTATGTTGAAAACTAGAACATGTAGATTATATTTTTAGAACAACAAAGAATTAGAGCTTAAAATTCCTGGACAATTTTTTGTTTGTAAATTTAAAACTTACTTCAAAGCTAAGATTAGCTTAGGGCTTCTATCTTAGGTGCAAGTTGCAAAACTATAATGAATATTATAACACCCATATGAATAAAACGGTTCTCTAATTTTTTTGATAGGCAACGCCAATGTGACATCCGTTTTATCGGCTAATGTGTAATGCGAATTTAATAAAATTTTCTTACATGAGAGTCAGAACTAGAAATCTTCATGATACTACCTACTTTATTAATGTCACACCACACCACACCATTACATTCGTTACAAAAGTAAAATTTAAATAAATGCTTAAGAGACTTTTGAAGACTTTTCCTTCATTGAGGATGAGTATTTAAAATGTTGATATTTTTAACCGACTTCAAAAAAGGAGGAGGTATTCAATTCGATTGAATTTTTCTATGTTTGTTACCTCAGAACTTTCAGCTGGGTGAACCAATTCTGATAATTATTTTTTTAATCGAAAGCTGGTGCTTGTCATGTGGTCCCACATTTGAGCGAGATCTGACGAGTAATTTTTGAATTATCCCTAATTTTGAAGTTGGTTATTTTTTGTCAAGAATTATTACCAAACCATGTCTGTCATATCACATCCTTTCGACATTCGTACATGTGTGAAAAGGTCCATAAGAATATAATATATGCCAGACTGTAATAATAATGCCTCGTATTAGGATCCGTTCTTCGGTTTGTTGCGGGAACAGGCCCTTAGAAAGACAGTTTACCTTCAATGAAGTTCTTTTATTTGTATAATAATACAAACAAATGGAACAGTAGATTACATTCGGAGTTAAAATGTGTTGATAAAACATCTCCGATAGTTTCCTCTACTATGAGTATTGTAACACTTACACAAACAAAAGTATAAGTAGATTATGTTTTATAACTCAACAAATTTAGTTTAATTTCTCAAACAATTACCTCCCACGGAGACGTTAACCGCCACGGCACGTGCTTAGCTCTCGCAATGCAATCTAAGAAATAAGCCTGTACAATCAATATAAAAATATTGGTCAACCACCAGATAACGATACTATTGAATCAGCAAGGTCGTCTCAACTGCCCAACTCTTACGAAACACACTGCCTCTTTGTCTTCTAATTCAGTGACATCTCTTTCAAAGGCAACTGTTGTTGATCCATCATCGGTATGTTATTGTATTGTTAGAAGTTATTGTTATGATTATTTTTATTATTTTGTTATTTGGATCACAATGTTATCTGTTTGGGCTTAAAAATCGAAGATGCAAGTAGAATAAATAGAAACCCTATTTATTCTACTTGCATCTTCGATTGTATTACATATCTTAGTAATATTATAAATGTGAAAGTTTGTGAAGATGTTTAGATGTTTGTTCCTTAATCACGCCACAACTACTTAACCAATTTGACTGAAATTTGGAATGAAGATAGCTTTTACCCTGGATTAACACATAGGCTACTTTTTATCCCAGATTTTTTTTGTAAAAAATTGATATCTATGCGTGCGAAATTAAATATCTAAATTAAATATGTATAATAAAAATTAGGATTCGAAACCACTCTACCGCGGGTGAAGCTGCGAGCAAAAGCAAGTGGAGAAATATTTCCCAGTGCCAGTCGTACGTTCAACAAGGGATTTTCGGAAAATTAATTAAATTTAAAAAAAAATATTGTTTATATAATGGTCAAGTAGTTACCTACAAATATAATATTTAACACTAGAAAGACGGGCAGGGGTCAAATGACCCATTTTGAAATTTCGATGCCGATTATTCTGGTGCTTTTTCAAATAATGGCTTGATATTTCTTGACTTTTAATAAAATAGTGTTAATTAACATATTGTAACGTATAAACAGAATAGGAGTTCTGGGAATGAAAATAAACAAACATCTACCTATAAAGACGGCTGGGGTCGTATGACCCATAAGCAGCGCAAGTGTTTGTAAATGACGGTAGATCGATATATTTTGATTATATTATAAGTAAATGTTATTGTACTGGTCTATGCCTCGCCAATTTGATTTGTTTCATTATCCTGGACAATCTCTTGAAGTGAACATTACTATTTTTTCCGTTTTCTTCGGGAATAACTTCCACATAAGAAGTGTTACAATATTTATAATCTTTACCAGAAGTTCAATCAAATAATAAATAAAATATAATAATATTACAACAAAATAATAAATAAAAGCAGACGTGACATTCCTTCCTACATGAAAGTCTGAATTTGGACATGTTACATCAAACTCAATTTCTGAAACCCGATAATAACCAATGGTCGTTGACAGTAAAACAAAAATAAGTAAAAACGTATTTTTACTTAGTAAATTATATAATACAGTACACATAGATGCTAGTAACTCAAAGAAAAAACCTGAAACAGTAAAGTTTTACAATTCTATAATACTAAGTCAATGTGTAGTGTAGATGTTAGCCAAATGGCTAGAAGATGCAGTGTCTAATAAAGTTCTAGAAGATGGTGTATACATATTGTTTACAATATATTAGATTTAGCAATAAAATAAATCCACGGGTTATTATATCAAGAAACTACGAATAAAAAAGTTGTTATTCAGCTGTCACTTAGTTAGTAATTATTCAGAAAATTCTACTGCAGATACCACCTTCACAACAGCAAATTTTGCTGCTATCTCCAGCTGCAGCAGAATCAAGAAAAAGAAGACATTGCTACCGACCACATTGCAAAAAATAAAATTAATAGAGAATGTGACTTTTCTAAAAAACGTTTATGTTGAAGTTGTAATCAGTCAATAACATTATTTTGTGGATTATTGTAAATTAGCTTGTGGTAATTGCAATTAAGTAATCAAAAATACATAAAGTAATAACACATAAATAATTTTATTTTACTTTTATTCAAAATAATTTATATTTGTCAAAAAAATAAATCAGATACCACAGCCAATAGTATTGGGGTCAAAAGACCCCTAGCCGTCTTTCGTGGTAAGCCGAAATTTCAGTCTTTCTAGTGTTAAATAATTTCATACTCAGAAGTATGACAAGAAAAGGTTAACTAATTAGATCAGTTTATTCACCTAGCTAGGCTCAGTATATCAAATTCCTCACCCAACTAAATAATTCTTAAAGTGAAAACTAAGATTGTTTGGCCGTAATGCAGTTAAAATAATTCCAACCCTTTGTGGTTCAAGGTCGATACAAATAAGCATCGAACACAAAATATTTACAAAACATAATCACCTGTTATCAAACTACAGACATTTGTAACAACATAACATATTTTATAACACGTTGACATTTTGCAAATGAGTCTGTTGGCCGTTTTAGGTGAAAACACGACACTTGAATGAGTTCCTAATGTTAAAACATTAATTTTAGAAGATGTCTATAAATTCAACGAAATTTCTACCGACACACCAGGCCTAACTTGATTGTGATTTTATGTAACTGTATTTAGGCGTAATTCGGCAGCCGTGTTAGCGTCGTGTGGGCGATGATCTATTGTAACGTTTCAAATAGCTTTTTTTAATATTTCCTTGTAGGCGTTGACAACTTTTTTATATCAAACAACTTTTGCTTTATCGGCGCCACTTAAGTAGATATGATTATAAATAGCAGGTAATTTTGTGTTGCGATAAAACTGTTTATTATGTAATGTTGGTTTATTTCATTTTATTATGAAAAGTGGTTCCTCAATGAAGTTAATTAGAAAATAGATGAGTAACCGCATCTGTTACGCTTCGGAAACTTTCTTGTTTAAAAATAGTATCCTCACCCAATCAATTGATACTCACTGGTTAAAACTTGTGACTAAAATTGTATACTACACAGAACTTGGCATCCATTTAGATCTCAATTCTTTTTTTAACTTGGCTCTCATTTAAATTTATGTTTTTGATGAGATGTTCAACTTCACTGTACTAAGCCCCCTTAACTATTATCGTTAAGTTGTGTAATGTACGCATTTCGAGACCTTTGGTGTGTAGTCCGCTACGTGATGCGACACAGGGCGCTCGATCTATTACGTGTTGTTCACTAACACAATACAAGGCTTAATTGCCTGTGTAACACTGTTCTTCTATTAATGTTTTCATTCAAAAAGCATCCATATTTGGCGTGAATCGATAAATCACTTTCTTAATTGGCTTTGCAATTTTGCAATCGTACTTAAAAACATTTAATAGCCCAGCCATTAAAGGTTATCAAGTAACAAGAGTCGTCATTTGGATTTTTTTTTATGGAAATAGACGGCAAACGAGCTGACGATCCACCTGATGGTAAGTGGCTATCATCGCCCAAAGAAAGAGAGAAGAAAAAGAATGAAAGAACTGGCACTCAAGCCCCTAGCTGGAACACGACGAGTCATATAGCGGCTGACTCATGCTCAAGGGTGGTAGCTATCCAGGCGAACCCCATGGAGTTGGCGAACCCCATAATAATAGTAATAATGGTATTAATTAACACTTATATGGATTATACTGAATGGCAGCAAAGGTTAGGATTAAACTGATTGTAAGAAAAATAAAAATCCCTCAACAGAAAATTACGTTAAATTTCAAAATTTATTTCAGAGGTCAAAATCACCTGTAAATCCTTTGATGCAGAATAAGCAAACAAGCATAATCAGATTAATAAATTGGCTAAGCTATACGTTGCATTTATGTCAATCAACCTGCCTATTAATCTCATTGTTTTTATTGATTACAAACTCTTCAATTAATTTATGTAGCTAAAAATAAACAGTTTAGACTAATCTCGTCTCACTGTCTTATCTTTTGTTTAACAAAATATAAACGTGCTAAGAACTCTTGAGTAAAAGGAAGTAATATAATTATGTATAATACATAATTTTATTATATTATCATAGAGTTATTGGTACTGTTATAGCGACACAAACGTGACAAATTAATACTGACATTTGTATAGCGTCCCAGAAGGCATAATAGTACGTAGTAGCGTGTTAAAAATATTGTCAATATTATTTGACGTACCTATAGGTAGTCAATTAATATAAATCAATGTTGTACCCCAAATTGATTCAATTTGAAAACATAATCCAAAATATAACTTAGTTATTTAATATAATAAGTGTAATAATTTATTTATATACTTTTTTGTAATTCTAGTATATAATTTTATAATATGCATAGTCTAAATAAACTTTGCCTTTTACGTTGACTCATACATTTTGCTTGACATCGTTACAAACACATATTATCAAATTTCAACTTTATTCTCTATAAAAAATAACCTCTCGTAGGTGAAGCGTTAATGTTGGGATCTGTTTTGCTTGCCAAATTGGATAAATGCTCATTAAATTGGTTTATCTGAAACAGTAACATTAAACTTCAATTCGAATTTAGTTCTTTTTTACGGCGGGGCTTCGCCATAGATGTCGACGGAACCCCGCCTGGCGGGGTTCCTATATTTCTCATAAATAAAATGAGAAAACCTTGTTTCGATTTGAGTATTAATGTTATTGTTTCAGTAAAACAATATTTGGTGAGAATTTATCCATTTTGGCAAGCAAAAAGTATTTTACTTGGTACTTAGTCTTATTGTATAAAAATTATTTTGATGAGCACTTAAATAACGCGTAATATTAGGAAAAGTTTATTCTACAATTAACATAATACAATAATTTCTCTCCCATATTTATGCACAACATTGCACAATACTCTTTATTATAATAGCATTATAAATTTTAACAGAACATCGGTGTAGATTGTCTGCGCCTCACGACGGTCATAATTCAAAAAATATTATCGAAGCTATGCTAACATCTTGAACGTTATATGATCCATACAATGTTGCGACCGAAATTATAAACTTAGCCTAAATTATTAAACCTCATCATATTTATCGAAAAAAATGGTAAAATATAATACGAAGGCATTCCAAAAAAGTAAAAAACTGTTTTTTTAAACGATTTTTTCATTTTATTTCCTCGTATAATGCTTCATTTAGACCTAATTGCAGCTACTTGTATTGAAACTATTCATACATTATTATATTGTAAACAAAACGCCTGAAAATTCTTACATGAGGTAGTATGTTTCTTTAAGAATATCTTGTATGTATGACCAGTGACGTGCAGTTAAGGTGTTCCATCCAAAGCTTTCAATAGTTAAATAATCTGTGAAGAACTTCAAATGCTTCCGTATGAGGTCAGTTCAGATGAAATGACTACTTAACACGAGTTGCACTATGCACCTGTTTACTGTTTTACTATTATATCTCTATGTTACTTTGCAACACTTGTTGCTGTCATAGACAATGCACTTTGGATAGAGCTTTTTATTTTTAACCCCCGAAGAAAACGGAGGGGTGTTATAAGTTTGAAGTGTCTGTGTGTCTATGTATCTGTGGATCTGTCTACAGACATACATGTCTGTCTTTGTCACCATACCGCCCAAATGGATGAACCGATTTTGATCTAATTTTTTTTGTATGAAAAGTGACTGTTCTTAACATGTTTAGTGTAAATTAAACTGTCGTTAGTTTTTTAAATATAATTTAATATTATAGTACCTATAATAATTCTGAAAAATTCAGCCGGTTTTTGTAAACTTCAGAAGGTGTAATATGTATAAGTTCGAGTTTATAATACTTCCGTGAATCAACTTGTTATAGTAGTTAAGTAGAAGTAGTAGTAGTAGTAGTAATCTAGAGGTAATGAATAGAAAAACTACGATTTCATAGACATATGTCCACAATTATATCAGACTCGCCTGTTTAGTGATGTGTTGAACACACAACACATTGTTAAACTTTAGGTGATGAAAGTAAAAAATCATCATTGTCATTGAAAGCAATTGAGCGCATAGAATTTGCTTACAATATATTGTACATAGTCATGAGCTTAAACTTTACTCTATAGCAATCTATACATCAATCTGTATTATTATTTTTATTTCAATTCACTGAAATAGGTACCAATTGAATTTATTTTGTTAGCTCGTATTGTTATCGAGCGTTGGTAGTAACCGACTGACCACTTCAATTCCGAGAAACAATGAAATAGACGACGAATTAATTTTGACGTGCACCAACGCTATTCAATAAACGCAAAAAACGAAGGCCGACTGGTTACAACACTTTTAATTAAGAGTGTGTGGACTCATTGACTTGACAAGACGTGGCATGACATAGGTGGTCAGACGAACTTCTCCACAGAAGGCTTAATAAACTATTCGAGCAGATGTAAATGGAACAGCAAGCCTGCCCGAGGCTAGGGCGGGGTCCGGACAACACTTTCATATTATTACGGCCGCATTGCACGCACACAGCTACACCTCACAAACACGTACACAACCTCGATTAGATCTCGACGGACATGCGCTCGCGCACGCGATCCGACCACTTTCAATGATTCGTTAGCGAAATCATTAGGAGATGTAATGTCGGCGCATTGTAATACGTGTTTATGGTTATTTAAATGATTTATTTTTATTGATTGTTTTTGCCTTGCTCCGAGACAGAAAATAATGATGCTTGTATGAATAAGGCTACTATTATGCTACGGTGTTGCGAAGGTGGTATATAATTTTAACGTTTGGTAATGGAATCTGTAGTAAGAAAATGAGTTGTCAATTCGGTTAGGTTAACACATTCATCATTTGAAATTCGGGCAGCACGCGTGCAGACAACCTCAGATGGGCTCGCTAACCGCTATAAAAAACTAATGATCTACTGAGTGTTAAATTAGACCAGATACAAATTAATCGGGGTCTAATTTAAGTGTAATACTAATATGTATTATCGTTAATGGTGAAGCAAACGGTTAGTAGCTCATTGCCATTGTGCTGCAAAGAATACGTTTGGTTGTCGATCCCAGTGGTTATCGTTCAGATAGCATCATTCGTTAAGACCATACGACACTTGGATTGACCTCTAAATTCTTCACTGATTTACAATGGAGAAGCGTGGAGTACTGAATTATGAAGAACTGTCCGTAGGTGGGTTGGTTGTAACCAACATTCTAGTTCACAGCAGCCTTATTAACAACCAATTTGGGCTCAAGAGTCTTATAATAGCTAAGGAAAACCATTCTTCAGGGCAATAATTGGTAGATTGGTATTGATTTCTTTGTGTAAATAAAAATTTATTGTACTTTTATTTTAATCATTCAATAAACTACTTTATCGCGTTATTTTATTGACTATGCTCTTCACAAATAAGAGTAGATTAAGAAGTAGGATATTGAACCATATTGAAGTAAATTACGTATAAGAATCTTTAAATTATTCCGGTTTGGGTACCAGGAAAATCAACAAACAACTACACTATGTTGTTGTGTCCTTTTTCCCCGGAATTTCTAAGCTGGTACAGAAAGGTATGTCTATACAAAAAGTTGACATTACTCAGAATTTTGCGGTATCAATAACGGATAACATGTTTGTTCGTAAATTCTAATAGTAGACAGTGAATAGCTATCGAATAAAACAGGACAGTTTTAGATGGTATGTTACCTAGGTACTATAATATTTATCATTGTAGAAGATGATAAGAACTAATCGACCAGCGCGGCGTGGTGTAATAGTACCATGCTGGACCGCCGTTAGAAGGGTCCTGGGTTCAATTCGCAGCGAGGCAGAAATTTGAATGATGATTCCCAACCTGGGTGTGAGTGTTCTGTCTTCATGTGTGGTCCATGGCAGCCATGATACAGTGAATCCTAGTGTGGGACTATGAGCTATAAATAAAGACTTTATCCCAGTTAATGCTCTGATATTCATTTCAGGTAATGAAAATTGATCTCCCAACACGGAGGGCCGAGTTCAAGTCCTGCATCTACATTCTACATCTACATCTAAATTTCAAACGGTGCATTAAATGTTAAAGTTATTTTTATGACTTGCTTCAGTGAAGGAAACCATTAAAAGGAAACCTGTACATCTGAGAATTCTCCACACGTGACCAGCGTGGTGGTCTATGGCTTATACCACTCATCGTGAGAGGAGAACCGAGCACAACAGTGGCACGAGGTGTGATGAAGAATCGGAAGCCTTGAGGCGTCTCTACCCCTTTCCACTATCAACCTTTTATATATGTTTAAAATATTGACGTATGGATAGTCAATGTTATATTTCACCCTGCCTGTCATAACCGACGCGACGCCACCAAGTTTGTTTTTACCATACAAGCTCGTGAGTCATATTTCTAAGAAACAAATCGAATTATACGTATATTTACCCGTCTAAAATAAAGTTTTCGTAGTAGGTTGGGTTACTAAATAATTGTGAAATAAAATAGGAATAAGTAGTGCCTTTGTACAAACTGTCTCTTAAATTATTTATCTTGTAAATGTTTTGAGTATACAAAAAAATGTTGTATGTGAAATGGTGGAGACCATAAATTACAATTACAACGATTAGCAACCACCACATGATGATGATGATTCCACCACGCTGCCGCACTAAGGGTCAATGATTAACTTAAATTTAAACTTACAAGCTTATCTATTACAAGCTTATATATTAAGGGTATTAGCCCATAACTTAAACGACAATTTCTTGTATATTTTTTCTGAATCTCGGAAAAGGCTTCAACGATTTTCATGAAATTTAGTACGCAGGGGGTTTCGGGAGCGATAAATCGATCTAGCTAGGATTCATTTTTAGAAAATGTCGTTTTATCCGTTTTCAGGCAATGAAAAACTGCTACAATAGACCCATCCTGACATCTATTGGCGAGTAGCAACACTAAAGCTACTTCAGTAGGAGGCGTTCCGAACAACTATTAACGTAACAACTATCGAAGCTTATCGTGCACTTCGAGCACGTGATCACCAAGTTTTGCCACTAACGGTCATCTAACCAACTCGACCGCGCCCTTAGTTACATAATTGGGCCATTTACTATTGAAAAGCCGTCAATATAAGAGCGCTTCGTAGGCAAAACGTAAATATTAAATAATTAGATTTAACTTGTTCAGAAAACACATTTTTAAAAAATTAAAATTTACAAAGCAACCCGAATAACTACGAGTTTTAAAGAAACTGCTTAATGCGCATACGCAAAAATATTCGTTAAGCTTAATAATATAGCCGAAAAAATCAGTAACATCCCAAGGGCGTCCATATCATGTTCGAAGACATGTTTTCTGCTGTCTTCTTCACACCTTGGGTACTGGCCACCCGTTCATTAAGTTCGCATGTCCGTCCATCACCGAGATTATTGCAATTATTTAAATTCACACCTTCGAAACGCGAAAAAGTCGCTTTTATATTTAATATTTCGTAAGCGTAAGGAAATGACGTCTCATTCGAAAGGAATAATTAGGGACAACCTTGAAGTTCAGGGTTGGACCGGATTCATGCACTTCTGACATTGTGCCGTTGACGTGATAATTATGAGATGTTTCGACACGTATTATGCTTAAAAATCTCCACATTCATTCATGTCGATATTTGCATTGTGCGAGTCATAATTAGGGCTTATAAAATTGTATTGACTTTACTTTTGTTTCACCTTAACGTCATGTTATGTCAAGTCACGGTAAGTCAAGAAGATGAGGTCTGTCAGTCCCTTGAGTTCACTTTTAAATTATAATCACAAAACGTACATAGTTCACAAAATATCTCCGCGATACAGTAAACTTATACCCATTTTAGATTTAATCTAAAATGTCTCTGGTACGCATATCATCCCATAAGCGTAAACTGTCTGAACTTTAAAGTAATTCAAAGTTAATTCGCGGAGCATTTACGAGTGGCTTCCGCCTAATCGCGCCCTATATAGTCTCGAGCATTTACAGGCTTTGTACAAGACTCCGGAATGGACATGATGTAGTCCAGCGCACCGCTATCAATTCCCCGTTGCCTTGGGCACGCCCAGGGCACTAACCCTTGTCGCAATATGCACTATTATGCACCCAGCGCGCACACACGCGCACTGATAAAAGGTGTAGGTGTAGAGGTTCTTCTAGTAAAATAGATGGCTACCCTCCCTTTCACTAGCGTAACAGTGCCACAGTCATAGTAGAGACGCCCAGTTCAAATAATAATAAACATTATTATTTAATAGTACCGATTTAAACTTACATTAGGTACATTAATTTTTATAGCAAAAAGTTCCTTGAAAATACGGAACAAAAACGGCGGTATTTCAGTCCAGATATTTCGCATACCTTAATGTAGTATGCTGCGCATACACCTTCATTTTCGAATGTACATAGATGATAAAAGAATCGCAAGCACCTAATTAGGAAGCGATATAAATTCTAATTCGAGACAAGCAATTCTCGAGCCGTTCTACTGTAAATTGAATCCGTTCCGAACGTAAGCTTCTCAAGGCCGGCGAGCGTACTATAGATCAGGCGGGATCGAATAAGGTATCTATCCATATATTGATAACAGATAAGGTTGTCACCGGCGGGGCGGCGGCCGGGCACTAAATATCCGCCGTGATATACTATGCGACGTCTACACGGAGTTGCGAAATTAGAGCGGTCTGTGCGGTGCGCACGCGCAGCCAGCGCGTGCCTCGACCTGCGTGAGTTACAGCACTAATAAATTCGATATCGGCCTTTAATGAATCGATGCTCGGGGCTTATCCAATTTTTGCTCTTTGTTCACTTTGTTCGACGCCTCGAGACTAACAAGTGTTAACTTAATTTTACTATTGCTATCAATTATTAACGCCTATTAACACTCTTGAGCATTCATAAAGCACCTATTCATGAGCAAAGATCTCAACTGTAATATTTACGAGAATTGGCAAATACGACAATTGGCAATGATGCTGACTGTCCGAATAGGGGTCTCAGGTTCGGTTTACAATGGGATTGAAATGTTATATTATGCTTCGGCAGTAACGTCGAAGTTCACTGTGGACGCACCCTAAGTATAAAGAATTTACACAATGACGAAATATTTCACATTCCACAGTAAAAGTGTATCTCTATTTATACTTACACATTTATAAAAGTTCAGAAACTTGTCACGCTTAGCTTAGTACGTAGTAGCTTAGTACGCATATCTTTCAAAACGATTGTGTGTTTTGGTTACTTACCAATATTTGTTCAATTTGCAAAGTTCCTGGACAAGTTAATTGTTAAAACTGTGGGCGCCACAATGTCTCTTAGTGACTTGTTTATTTAATTTCTTTACGAATAGACATTAATAAGATTACTCGACTTGTTTATTTTACCTTAAATGGCGAAACAACGTAACAAATATTTTCTGATAAGTAATAAAGTTTCAACTTTGTAGCAAAACTTAATTAATTTAACGATATTTTTACTAATTTTAAAACCAATCAAGTGGTAAAAATTGAAACGGAACGGAAAAATGGAAACACGGAAAACGGAATATTGGACGCCCCCCGACCAGGTGGACTGACGACCCAAAGAAGACAGCGGGCATCCGCTGGATTCAGAAGGCTTAGGACCGGTCAGAGTGGCACAAGTTAGGGGAGGCCTATGTCCAGCAGTGTACTTCCAAGGGCTGATGGATGGATTGATGGATGGTAAAAATGGTAAACAAATTTTGAAATTAAATTACCTGTGTGGCGCGATTGTTACCATGCCAGATTGCCGCGCCACGGGTCCAGGTTCGATTCCCAGCGAGGCGGAAATTTCAATGATGAGTTTGAATATCTGTTCTTGGTGTGAATGTGAGTGTTCTTGTCTCTGTGGGTTGTCCATGGCACCCACGACACAGGGAATCCTAGTGTGGGGCTATGAGTATTGAAGCGTTATTAATTAATTAATGTATAATAATTTACGAAATGCGTTACAAAAGACGCCACAAAGATGACGCAAATACAATTTCCCTTATATAACGTGAAAAATATTACTTGAAATAACACTATTAAAAATATTTAAAGGCCCTTTACGTGAATTATATCCTTAACAAAACAGAATCGTACTTAAATTTTCGAAAGAAGATAATATTCATTTAATTGAGACATAAAAAATTTATAAGCCATAACCTTTGTACTTTCCATCGTTATCTTTTCCAATAAACGTTTTCGTCTTCAATAAGTACTGATTTATAATATAGTCTGATCCACTTTTGAATCCTACCTTTTAGGTAGTTCATTACAAAAGTAGCATTTTAAGAGGTTTATTCATTGAATGAATGTATAAGGTGAGTTTAAATATTCATTAGAATTTTAAATAATTCATGGAACAGCCCATAATGACGCAATGTATACGCTAAGATATTCAATAAATGAATAACAATAATAAAAGTAATGAAATTAATTTTGTCTTGCATTCATTATAATTTATTAACTTAAAACGTTACAGTATCTCTAAGCTTGTGAACAAATCTGAGCAATTTTCTTTCTCATATTATTATAATTACACCATTATTAAAAGACTTTTCAACAATGGCGAAATATTTAAATGACAATATCTTAAGTATAGATTCATTTAACTTAAACATTTGACATTTCATTTAAAACCAACTTCAACCGAGTGGGTCACCGCCCTTATACAGGTATGCATTGCTGCTTTAATATATGAGCATCATTATTCAATACATTGACGTAATTAAAGATTGCTTCGATTTTCGGTAATTAACAGAGTTGTCCAAGATTATTAAAGGATTGAGGTCAAGTTGTTCGGACCTTTCACCTCGTATTACGTGAATTAACCGTCCTGTCGCATTATCAATCTGATGTATTGGCAATGCTCGAAAAGTCGAAATCGAACTTTACTATAATGACGCGACAACCAATGAAGTGGAACTTGCATCAGTGAAGCGATTTTGATGATTCTCTCTTTAGTAAAAAACTGGTGCTTGTCATGTAGTCCCACTTAAATTTGAGCGAGATCTGACAAGTAGTTTTTGATTTATCCTTAATTTTGAAGTCGGTTATTTTTTGTCAAGAATTAGGTAAGTAAGTGCTACTTATACTGCTACATAATGAAGCAAGATGAAATTTATCATTAGGGGTAACAAATGAATTCTATCTTACAAGGGACTTCAGTTTCTTCAGTAATAAAAATCTTAATTACCTTACCTATTATTTTTTCTTACGTATTAATTATAAAATATGTAGTTTGAAGATAATTTCAAGTAATAAACATTGCGAATCCTAATTGCATCAATTATTTTTATTACTTCCTAATTGTTTGTAGGATTAAAATTTTGATTGCATTATAGTACTTCTAACTCAAAGCTAAGTATTTAACTAACGATATAATAAGTGCTATAAAATAAATCTTTTACGATGATAACTGATATAAAATAAATCTATTGTTTTTTAGAAAATTAAGGAACTGGTTTAATACATATTAAAAATATCACCTGTGCAAACAAAACGGACTCAAAGATATGGCTAGTATAGCCATGCTACCGATGGGCCACCTTCACTTTTCCGATTTTTTTTTGTTCAAATTTCATTTTACCGAAAAATATTCACTGACGTCTTTTTTGCTATAGGCATTATTTGGCATATTTTTAGATCATCAAAGTATCATGTGTCATAGGTATTATTTTATCGAACTATATTTGATTTGGTCGATTTACAATATAACTTTTTGCTATTTGGCAGAAGGCTCTTTTGAACTTTTTCATTTGCCAAATGATTTATTTGCCATATTTTCACCACACCGAAAAAATATTTTACGGAATATTATTTAGTCACAAATATTTATAGCTGGTTACGTGGCCGAATTTTTAATAATAAATTAAAATTTTGTCATAAAAATACAAATTTTAGTGACAGAAAGGAATTGCTGCAAAACCGACTTCACGCAGTCTTGTCTGCCCTACCCCTTAGAGCGTAATGTAAACCCGCGTAGGCACGGAGGGGCGAGGCGGCCTGCGAGCTGAGGATTAGGTGAGGCAGGCCAGCAAGTCGAAGCTACGGTGGTGAGCGTTAGAACCATATGCGACGATAAGTTCGCGTGGGACCACCAGAGCCCCGTAGCGTTGCCGTAGCCTTGAAAGAAAAAATGCTTGCTGCATCTTGCATGCCTGCTTGCATGCTGCAAACAAGAGACGAAATAATGTGCACAAACTTTCTAGGCGTTTGGTGAAATGAAAATATGGTAATTAAAACAATGGTATAATGAATGTTCGAAAACATAATACTTCGAACAAATGTTATTTTGGCTAAGTGTAACTTCAGTAAAATGTTTTTCGACCAAATGAAACATCGTGGTAACGACAATCGGTCAACTGAAATTCGATCAAATATTTTTCTTCCTTATGATAGCTACCCACTACTGATATTAAGTTTGTTTGGTTTACATTTATTAATTGATTTTTAATATGCGCAAGTTCTCCTCCCATAATTACTTTATTGCATCATAGATTTTAGCTGACATCGAAATTATCTAACGATTAGAACTAAGTAGTATCGTACACCGTTTGCAACGCAACACCTAAGTACTGGTAATTTAATTGCAACTAAATTATTCAAACCATAGATTAACGAGCTAAGAAGATGTAGCGTTAAAAATGATTTTGATATGTCTATATTTGATACTCTCATATCAAAAGATTCAAGCCAAAACGCTAAAATAGAGTTTGGAATCCAATCAATCATTTATTTAAAATGAATAAATCTTTATTGATGTTTACCTGCCTCTGCAATAATTTGTCTTTTTACAAAGACGTCCTAAAAAATTTCCTAATTTTTCTATCTTTTGCTATTCAAATAAATTTATGATCAATGCATATACGGGTAGAATTTAAAAACTCATGATCCGATGAGGTACTCCGGATTTTCTTTGAGATTTTTTCATCTTTGATTCAACCAAGTCCATAGTTAATCTTAATTATTGAACGTGCCATCTCTTTTTTCTTCATTAATCTACGATTCAAACGTCATATATTCCGTTTAGCCACTCCTGTGTCTATTAGACGTACGCAAGAGTCACCCCGTATCATTACCGCGGCCTAAGGTCCAGCTAAACGTCAAAGATAAATGACCGTGTGCACAAATTAAACACCCACGTTGATCGATCGGCTCTCTTCATTTTTGTACTGGCCGCCTTTATTAATCATGCCGTCGGTAATCTTGTGAAATTTATTACCTCTAAGCGAATCTGCCCGTAGATTTATCAACGAAATGTGTGGGCCAAGATAGCCTAAACACTTATATGTCTCCTGGAATGGCTTACCTATTATGTTTCTGTAAATAATTAGTAAAATCGTTTCTCTTAATTAATTTGTAATTTATAATACACATTGTTATTTTGTATGCCTGCTTCTGTGCTTGTCTTTTTTTGTCTGCACCAGTTTTCAAAATTATATTTCAAAGATTGTGTTTTAGAATCGTTTGCTTAATCACGATCGAACACTATTGACACAAGCTTAACTTAAAAGCGTATCAATACGCCATTGACTAGTTTGACTACTGTCTTTCATAACAGAAAAATAAATATAATACGACTAAACTAAACATTAGGTAGCGCCGATAATGGATAATGTCGCTTCCAGGCATATTCTACATCCGCATAGAATAGCATAATAGAGATGGCCGCCACCGACAATTAGCCTACGCATATTAATTACAGAACAGACACAAAATCTATACTTCCGGCTTTCTAATTTAATTTAGAGCAAGTTTTCGCGACAGTTGAAGATGGATTGTGTGGGCGATGAGACAAGCATTACCTAATGATACTTGTATGTTTTATAATTATATGAAAGTAAAAACGAGGAACAATCTGTCGTCAAGTAATCTCTGCCAATACACTGCGGTTTGACAATTTAATTAAACTGATGGATCTTCACACTTTGCCAAGATTATATCATTCATCTAGAGACGTATACGCCATGAGAATGTATACTTACTGCAAAGATAATAACGGATCCGAATAATCACAATCAGGACAATTATACTTAACGGAACTTTATAATAGAACGGAACTATAGAAAATATTAATTTAAATATACAAAATTTAACAATGAAATTGCAACTTGATTTTAGAATTTTCATTTATTGAAATTTAATAATTCTGTTCCAAAATTCTAATTTGAAATTAAGTATACTCAAACTTAATATGCTTACAACTTAAAAACTGTACAGTCAGCCAAGCTAACTTTGAATTTTTGTGAAACTGCACATCATCATTTATTATCTTTAGAGGGAGACTTGGCCCCAAAAAATAATAAATACGTTGTGTCAGTTAGGTTAAGGAATGTTATCTGTTAAATCATTAACATGTTTCTTCTAATCCAAGTAACGAAAAGGAGATACAACGTATAAGGCAAGTATTGCCTGTGCCGTCTCAATCACAACAGTATAACGGTTCGAGTCCGGAATCGAACTCACTACCTTATAGGACGGGTTTGACTCGACCGATAAACAATGCGCTTGGGGAGACAAAGATATCGCTACTAAATAAAACGGTAGCGCGGAATAGATTGAAGATTATGTAAGAGCTTTTACTGTGGTGTACCGAGGCCTTACTACAGGCATGGTTTAAGCACCTTATTCTTGTAGATTGTATCAAATTGGTTACTATTGGTGTTATTTCTAGTTTATTAAAATGTTTGGTTAACTGCCGTGTGCATCGCATGCCGTTGCCCTCATTTTACGCTAAATGTAATTAATTTGCCTTGTTTGTTTGGCGCCGTCTCAAAATTATTTATTTAGGATCATAATCTAAACACTATATGGTTTATTTTATTTTTCGTTTTTCAGTTTTTTCCTTGGTTTAATTTTTTGTTAAAAAGTAATTATTTTTTTAATTTTTAGGTCCTACTTCAAGGTATAAACTAGCCAAAAAAGTTATTGGGGTAACGGGTAAATATTTTCAAAAAAAATGGGAACGACTTCAAGACCCCATCTATTAAATACTCCAAATACCTAATCAATTAAAGAATAATTATCAAAATGAAGCACCCTGTGCCGATTGCTGCGTGATCATACATTAAAAATATAATATAATTTTACGTGTCGAATTGAGAACCTCTTATTTTTTTTCATCGGTTAAAAATATGAAACATGCTCTAGATTGAACCCGGAACTCCTTGTTCGGTTGTTCACAATTTCAAACCACCATCTAACGTTACTCCAGTCCATACAGCCCATACGTATAAGTGGTTTAACACGCAACATTATTACTCAAATAAATACTCTACACAGATTCGGTCTAAACATACCATTTCAGCAACATAGATTAAGTGCCCCGTCAGTGACTACAATGCGTTTAAGTCAACACTACACACGGGGAACCAGTGAAGGATTTATCAAAGCCGGGAGCCGATGTTCCTTAGTTATTTATACCAACAAACAGATGCGCTCCGCGGTACGCCTCGGAATGCCCACGCGCCGCCGACCGCGCACGGAGATTATGGTTTCATCGACTTTTTATTTGTTTTCTATGTGAATTTTAACAAGGTTCACACGTCAGAGAGGTAAATATCTGCAAGTATCTTAAATTTATTGCCGTAAAGGTATTTAGACTTATGTTTTGTAGTATACATAATATTTTTTTACATAACAAGTGTACCTAGTTATATTTAGGGTGATTGGAGTTCAGAATTGAAGCAATGAAGCGACTTAGTATTGAAGTGAACTCGTAAGCTAATTCGTCAGTTTATTCTGCTAAGACTTAATATTGCGTGCAACGTGCAACCTCTGACGAGCATTTTCGAGAAAAGACAAAAATCTGAAACTTACTTTACCTAATTACATAGATATAAATGCTACGTATATTACCAATACGTATCATAAACAATTTTTATGGAAATAGCCGGCAAACGAGCTGACGATCTATCTCATGGTAAGTGGCTATGGTTGCCATGGACATCAGCAGCACCAAAGGCATCACTGATGCGTTGCCGGCCAACAAAACGAGGATAAATAAGTTGAATCCAAAAAAAATTTTTTTTTTAAACGCTTTTATTTCAATTTTTTTTTGATTTTCGTGTATTGTCATCGGAAATACACATGTCTGCCAAATTTCATCAATTTTCATTAAAGGGAAGTCATTCAAATTAACGTTACAAGATTTGATCCTTTGATGCGGGAAGCGTTTACCTTATTGCCGTGTAAATAGAGTAGCATTTTGATCATAATATTGAGTTTGATGCTTTGATGCTCCGAAGTGAAGCTAAATAAAAGCGTTTAAAATAAGTTGAATCCAAAAAAAATTTTTTTTTTTAAACGCTTTTATTTCAATTTTTTTTTTGATTTTCGTGTATTGTCATCGGAAATACACATGTCTGCCAAATTTCATCAATTTTCATTAAAGGGAAGTCATTCAAATTAACGTTACAAGATTTGATCCTTTGATGCGGGAAGCGTTTACCTTATTGCCGTGTAAATAGAGTAGCATTTTGATCATAATATTGAGTTTGATGCTTTGATGCTCCGAAGTGAAGCTAAATAAAAGCGTTTAAAAAGAGAAGAAAAACAAAAAAAAAAATTATTAACCAAATAGTTTAAGAAATTGTTTTCTTTAATTAAGTTGACTTGACACCAACCAGCGTAAAGGAAAATACAATCCGAAATCAATCCTAGATACTATTACTAGCCTAAAAACTGGATTAACACCAACCTGTGTCATAAGTTATAACTAACTTACAAAGAAGCAACATCGAGTGAAAATTAAACCCCAAAACTCGCTACCATACATTAACAATTTAACTTTATAACCTTTTTACATTTTCCTCCTTCATGTTCTTTCTTCTTTCATTTTATTTGCTTTTAGGAATCCAGTATAAAATAAGCAATTACGCTTAGAAGGCGCGGCGGCTTTGCCCTACTGAACATCTGTCGCATGCCAGCCCAAACCGGGAACTGAACTCACTAACAATACCATAAACAACGATACTACTCTCTTATCTCCGGTTCATTATTCTCACATGCCTCAAATATTCTAAGGATGGCTTTGTGCTTGCCTTACTCGGTTTTAACTTTAAAATAATGTACCCTGAATAATAGCACATTCGTATTCCCGCCTGATTCCCTGCATTACGGGTGGTACGGATATTGGACAACAAACACACAAACGGACAGACAAATTAGGCATCACAAACACTAACGAAAACAACACAATATGACACAATTGTGTCACATAAAGACAGAGTGGCCTCTTAATTTGCCAAACATTTTTTTCGCAAAGGGATGATTCATTGCTGTCTCATCGAATAAAATCACGAAAATAGATGATTCTGTGCTGTCTCGTATAATAAGAGAAAAACGAACCAGAATTGCTCTCCGAAGAATACGAGTACGTCAAAAACAAACCATTTCAAAAATTACGTTGAAACTAACTAACTAACATAGAAAGAAGGAAAAACGTTGTCACCTCTTTTTTAAGTTATCTGCGTTTCTAATATTAAACCTAGTTTTAAGAAAACCTTTTTACTATTTTGTAAAAGTGTAACTGAATTACCAATTAAAAGACTGACAATGAATACTGGCTTCTACAAACATGTGAATTCAAGCCTTTTAGGCAGCTACACAGCACATACTTAACTCGGCAATCTACCTAATAAGGTCCTTCGTGACCATTTCTATTGAGATGTTACTCTAAAACGCCGCTGACATACGTATAGTCTACGCACACCTTTTGCAGCTTGCTGAAGTATGTAAGCACATACTATTTCAATAGAATGTTAGTGATGTTCGCAGCATGAAACAAAGGACGGCCACAGACGTTGAGACGGCTTACTAGGGATATTATAGCCTTCGATACTATCTGAAGAGAATGCAAAGTAGCGAGGTAGGTACAGGAATAGAATAAGCGGGAAGGTGAGAAATTGTGTTTCTGCTTTAAATCCCCTAAAGATATTTTATTCATTCTGCTTTGTTGCAACCGACCGGTTTACAAACTAAATGGTATAAACGTGCGTGTGTTTAAAATACTTGATTTATAATAAATTAAGTGCAACATTAAGCTATTTAAGTAAATAATTAATAAGTGTGTTAACTAAAATATGCATGTCAGATACGAAGATCTGCCTATAGCGTAACACATAATATTGTATTAATTCCATCCTACAAAATTAAAAAAGAAATCAAAAAAATAATAATTCTAAATTTAAATGAAATCATGTAGGAGTTGAGCAATGAACTAAGTAGTATATTCGTTCACTGGAGTTGAGGAGTTTTATTTTGTCAATACTTTTCCTAGTTATCCTTCTGGGTAGTACCTAAAAGCAAAATAGATATGTACTATATATGCGCGTATGCGCATATGACGTGTATGTATATGCATGCGCGAATTAATAAATTATTTTTAATTTAATAAAATAATTGGATCTTAAATTAGCAATACAAAGATTTATGGTAGCTTTTGAAGCTGACCTCAGGGCCTCGGCTGATTTGGTTGACACGTTAGTTACTCTTTCATCAATCTACTCGAGAGCAGTATGTGCAACATATTGCAAGACACAATGAGTTTTGCAATACCTTGAAGTTCTAGATGAGCCTAAAAAAGTTTATAGGAATTGCCTTACAATTTTCCCACACGCTGGAACACGTAATTGGAAACAAAAAATAAAAATATCATACGCGTGATCTTGCCATATGTATCGCGATATGTCATATTATTCTCACGTTTTATTAATTATCTATTAGTATGATCAACTGAATTTATTAGTAGTTTCCACTGTAATAGTTCCGACAGTAAAGTAAAGTAAGTCATTATTTAAATTAAGCATTCCCATAACAATAAATAAATCATTATAAAAATAGTTACATATAAGCGGCCGCAGTACAAAGGAAATATTTTATCATTTATCGATGGAGTTCCTACAAAGTAGGCGTGACTGGTTTTTATAAATTCCAAACAATACTTACTAATTTTATTGACATGAAGCTGAACATAAATGAAGTTTAAACAAATTGTTATATTTTATTAAAAATTTTATTTTTTACACATTTTGGACAAAATTCAATATTTTTTGGAAATAAAACGATTTTCTTAACAAATATTAACTTATATCGAATAACCGCTTCCAGTAAAGTTATTGGGCATGGGACTAGGCAAAGTTTCCAAGAAAAGTCTTTGAATTAGATTTATTGGCCGTTCCAACTTGTCGGGTATCGGGATCGAGTACAGTGCTGCCGAGTCGGCAATTGAAGAAATGCCTGGTAACTAACTATTTTAAAACATAAAACTGATTATGCGGCGCCGATTTTTGTCATCTTCGGCAGTGACTAACGACCAGTTACTTGTGGATATACAAGTAGTTTGCAGGAAAACATGTGTGGGCCTCTGGAATCCTGTACTTTACTTGGTATTCTGACACCTTTTTAGGCCACCGAGAGAAGAACCATTACTAACAAGGTAAAAATAATCGCTCCACCCACTCTATCTATTATATTATTCGCGAATTAAATGTATAAATACAGTGAATTAAAACGATGCCCTTGACATGGCGAGACAATCAAAACCGCGTATCTAATCGAGACGTGATCCTGATTTCCATACAGTCACCTTTCACATTGAAAATATATCAGACACATCATTGAATTACCTCACGTTTTACAATGAGATCCTTGACTGTAAAGTCACTTCCAAAAAAAACTAGCTCAATATTTGTAGCGTAAATGTTTTAAACTATCCTTGCTTTTTTGGCAGGCATCGATGATATTTTTGGTGATACTGATTTTTATAATAGGCGACGTCAATCATTTGTATAATGTGGCTCGTCTTTTCGTCAGCTAACATAAAAAATCATACTAGCGCTCTGTCCATGGCTTTGCTCGCGTTTTGGGATAATAAGTAACCTATATCGTATTCTAGGTTATGGTCTATCTGTGTGCTAAATTTCATGAAAATCCGTTCAGTAATTTTTGAGTGAAAGAGTAACAAACATCGATATTTTAATTATCTTTTGGTATTGGTATTTGGTGAATTGGTTCAGTTATGTCCAAAATATATTTCCGATTTCGATTTTCCGACTAAGAAAACCATAATGCGACTGTGATTTTTTTTCTCTCATTCGGTTTCGTTGAAACACAGGGGACCAAATCAATAAAATCATATTTGAAGAATTCATGTTATTCGTACATAACACATGTTCTCTTTTGTTCCTTTCAAAGCAGGTACTAACTTATTACACATATATTCAGAGTACCGGCAACATTTTGATACGTAATTTGTAAGCATAAAATATTCGTATCAACCTAAAATTGCCTAATACGCATACATTCGCTAACGTTCAACGTGACGAAAGCGGTATAAAGATGCGTCGAACATTACCATTATGGTGACTCTGTATAATTCTTAGATCAACAATCGGGTTCAATGACCGCGGCTATTATCAGCCTTCATGCGCAATGTGACATGCATTAGGTATTTTGCATACAAAGAGTTATAAATATTTCCTATGACTAACTAGGTAGATCCAGCCAAAGTTTTGAAAGCTCTGGATGACACATGTCAATACGACTGAGGATGGTCTAAAGTGGATGTAAATGTATGATAAACGGAATGTCCTGTATGAAATATGTATTTAGAAAACATTTCCAACAATTGCTAGTCTGTCCGGCGTACGTAATAGGAATAGTGAGATATCAAGTTCCAAAATAATGCAGTAAATTATATTGTAATTCCTGGTACGTAACTATAACCGTTTTGGTTGGTTATAACGAGAAGATTTTTTGTACAGTTTGTACGTTTGTAGCATCAGAAATTGGAAAAAGTTATAGGGATGTTACGCAAATTTACGAGTGCGAATCAAAACCTCACACACAAAAGGATCATACTAAATGTGTTCAATCTTTACGTCCTTCAACAATAAAGAACGGATTAGAACTTAAAATAAAGTTGGTTAACAAAACACAATATAAAAGACAATAAATCCTAACTACATGACGACTTTTAAAAAGTACGTAATTTTTTTTTATTACAAAAAACATCTTTAAAATTCACCTTACAATAACAGCTAACTATTTTTACATTGATGCTAAACATTCCCATACTCCTCCAGTACACGAACCGAATATTCGAATAGTACGAAACAATCCTCTAAATAACAACCAAGATAACAGAGTTACTGTATTTGCGTCTAAAACAGTTGATATTAAAATAGGTTGTGGTCTGGCGGTACACTTGTACGATTTGACAGGTGATAGCAACACGCCCCGTGAAATATCGTTTCGGACGGAGGCGATACGGCACAGCTGGTGAGAGGCAGGCTCGGTAGGCCACGGGAATCCTGTAGGCACAGTGCATTGTTCTCTATAGCTTGCTTTGAATTGTTTACATTAGTTACTTCATTTGTTTTTGTAACAGGTCTTTATATTTCCTGTGTTTGGACTAGAATGGTTGTGCAGCTATCCTGCGATGCATGTTTTTCGGACTAAAAATTATAGTCAGTGTAAAATTTTTTATTGTTATCCTTCGCTAATAACTAACTTCGCAAAGAGATAAATTTCAATTAATATTATTCTAACTTCCGTAAGTTGTCGATCATTGATTTTATGAAGTTCTATGAAATTGAAGAGAGAATGATTGGTTTAAAAATAATATTACATAGGATCAAAATAATAAACAAAATTATAAAACTGCTATACCTATAATAATAATAATTACGTTTCACACTCATAGCCCCACACTAGGATTCCCTGTGTCGTGGGTGCCATGGACAACACACAAGACAAGGACACTCACACCCAGACCGAGAATAGAAATTCAAACTCATCATTCAAATTTCCACCTCGCTGGGAATCGAACCCAGGACCCTTGGCGCGACGATCCGGCATGGTAACCATTGCGCCACACGGGTCGTCATCTATGTCTTTAACCTTTCTCATTTTGAGAAAAGATCTAAATCCATGAGCAGCAGCTATGATGACTAAATTGATCAAATTAATGGAATATTAAATTGATTGAATTACTCTTTGTGCTTTGATACTTGATGTCTTAATTGGTCATATATTTAAATTTATGGAGATTTAATTTCTTAACTGCAAAGAATAGCAATAAAAAATTGAATTTAATAACGAGCCATATATTTTATTCCAGTTAACGTAGTGGTGTACCTTACATGGTAATTAGAATACAAGGGACTGTCATGAAATTTGCATCCTAACTGTATTCGATTGGCTCTGAGTACACTGAATGCAAATTTCAAGTCACTGCAAGTCTTATAAATTACCCACACATACGTATTGACGCAGTGATGTAATTGGGTGATATAGGGTTTTCACTAAGTGAAAGGACAGTAAGGATATTTTAGGTAGAGATTCATTATAAAAGCTAAAATTTGGAAATCTTCTAATTCCTGGCCTTCGCAAGTAGCCTCAGGTTATTGACCGAGAATAAGTCTGCCTTTTGCAACAAACACTATGTTAATTAAAGATACAATATAAGACTACTTTAAATTTTCTTACTCAAAAAAAATGTCGAAATGACAACATACCCTGATAATTTACCCATGTCCGTTCGTAAACTTTTGATTTTAGTAATGAAAAAAAAATCACTATATTAGTTACGAATTTAAGAGGAAAACTATCACAGGATAGGTAACTCATTCACAAGTGAATGAGTAACATTCGATCGCGTGACCTAACATGCACTTGGCTGATTTTTAATTAGAAGGCTTGAAACACATTAACATTTAACTTTTCTCATTTTGAGAAAAGACCCAAATCCATGTAGCAGTTGTGACATGGAATATGGAGAAGAAAAGCACAAAACTAAAGTAAAACTTTTTGTTGAAAATTATAAGTAGAGTAAAGAAAATATATTAATAAGTAGAATTACAAGAGAGGCAGAGCTCCCACTATATGAAATTATAATGCACTTCGGACATTCACAGTACCATAAAATATTACAAACAACAGCAAAGTTATAACTAAAATACAACTTGAATAGTATGGAGTTTTTGCGAACGACCAATTGGAATTTTATGTTAATAAGTGCTAATTTACCACCGGCTTTTTACGTGTTTAGTGTTTCTTCATTAAAGGTGTGTCCTATGGATCACCTTGTTATTTTTCTTCGTATGCCATTTCGTATACAATTGCACCACTATCCACCCGTAATTCAGCTGTGGTGAAAGCCTCTTCGTCCTACACGCGTGCCTCGGCTAATCGGCCGACCGACGACATCGACGCAATTACACTGATTTGAATATGCCACGCGAAATTAGAATTTGAAATTGTCGTGATTCATTCAACGACATGTTCTGCTAGTACCCTTTGTGAGAGTCTCTTTATTAATTTCAACTTGAAGATGTACCTAGCTTAGCTAGAATCTGCGTGCATAAGTGTATGAGTGTTATCGGTATTAATAAAGATTTTAATTCGAATTTGAATCTGATATGTGTGCTTCGTGCGAGTTTTGCTTTGCGAGCCCGTTATGTCAAATAACGGGCTCGCAAAGTAAATGCGAATTGGCTAAAATTAGTATGGGACCGAAACAGAGACATATAGTGGCAGTGAAAAGAAAAGCTTCGATCCCATAAAAATTTTAACCAACTCGCATTTACTTTGCGAGCCTGTTATGTCACGTACAACTCGCAATAAGTGCACTGATACTTATGAACTCAATTTATTTAATCTGAGCTTATGAACTTGTTGTTTGAGTAAGAATATTTGAGTAGGTTAATTAATTAATTAATTAATAATCAAGTAACAATTAATTAATAATTAATTAATAATTATTAATTCATTATCATCACTGAAGTATATTTTTGAATACGGAATTATTAATTTCAAATATTTTATTTGAAATTTCCGTACAAAATATGAAAAAAAAACGGTAATTAGCAACAAAATTCATTTTACTAGTGTAGTAACCTTTTTATTGCATCTTCTATACTATATCAAAAAACAACATCTGTTATCAGCTAAGAATTAATTCGTAGCTCCACGGTTACAAGCCCGACATAACAACATTGTCGGAGAGGTCTGGACATTCTGGACGCGTCAGGAGATTTGTGTTGCAGCAAACTTAGACTGCACTGTAGACCTCTTTAGACCCGAGACCAGCTTTGTAACGGAACTGGTTACACTCTACTCTAAATTAGAACCTTGCCTTTTCCCCCTTTCTTACATTTCGACCCATACAATTTGTAACGTAACAAGAAACATTTTCGCAAAGTTTCTAGTTTAGTTTATTTTGCTACTTGCGTTGTAGACTACGCCTTGCAGTTGATACATCTTTATGTTGTTACTAGGGTGGTATGAAATGAAATGAAATGAAATAATCTTTATTCATGTAGGTATCACTGATACTCTTATGCACATCATTTTTTTAATCTACCAGCTTTTCGGAAAGGTGCTTTGTCATGGAGGAGAAGAAAAGCCGTAAAGAAACTCCTCAGCACATCTTTTAAAAATAAAACTTATATCTATTACAAAAATAGGTATTCTTTAACCTGTGCAGAACTGGTATTGCTGTCCGTTTTCGCAGGAATTTATATTATTTTATAGTTCAATAGTATTTTTAATTATTTGCAAGTAGTTGAATTGCAGGAAATACAGGAATTAATTTTATAGTAAGTATAATATAATTTTATATCATTGACACAATGTTTAATGTGTGTCGTTACTTTGATTGGTATAATTACAATAAAAGAGTTATGTATTATAATACTAAATTAATTAATTACGTAATGTCAAGCTCGCTGCTGTCTGTATTTGTTCTCAATGCTGTTTCTAAGATATATCAGTACATGTTGAATATAAAATATGGTTTAAACATTTTAGTAGGTAACTAAAACAAACACATAATTAAAATCATTTTGATACCTATTTTATGTGACACTGATGTAATATATATTTTGCTTCAACTAGTAAACTACTCTTAAATATGTATATTTTAATGAGAAAAAGATTTATTAATTTATTAGTTTTCATTAATAACTAGATAATTAAATTAAATATGGAATTATCGACTACCTCACGCCTATAATATATAAATATATAATTATGTGAAACATATTGAAAGAACCTCAAAAATATAAAACACAATATGTTTCATGAATAAAAAATAAATGACTTGTATATAGAAATATAACTCATACAAGTCATAAGTTAATTCTTAGAAAATTACATATGAAAATAACATTTTAAAATATTCACTGGTTGCGGTGAACATACAAGACTGATTCCACTGATACATAATTTCTTAAGCCTAGTTTACACTGAGCATGGATGTATAATCCTTTTATGCCAGCTTGTCTTTTCCTTGTGGTATTCTTGTGAATACTAATGTAGTTATTATAATAAATCTTTATTTCTTAAACACGATAAAAAATATCGTACAAAATTCCAATATATTTTTTAGCATTAAGTCAGCTTTTTACTCCTGTATACGAGTGTAAACCAATAAGGGCTTACTATATTTATATTTTAACACAATTGTGGCATGTACGTAAAATTATTTCTAAATAACTTCATAAATGATGATCACAATTTTCACATTATTAACTTCAAAGTGCTCTTCTGCAAAGTAGCGTTTGGGACTTGATATAATGAAAGAAATCATTACGTGGAACCTGAGAGTTCTCCACAATATTCAAAGAAGAGTTTAATAAGAATACTTCTAATCCACAGTTGGCCTTCAGGTCATAAGGACCTAAACCCTTTCCATTCGTTTCAACTAATGGAATAGTTATAAACAGTGATTATACTCCTAAGGTATAAAATAGATTGCAGAATTGGTTAACTGTCCGAGTTAAACATACCGGAAAAATTCGCATAAATTCATTGAAGTATAATGTCGTAGAACAGACACCTCGAACAAAATGTGTGTCCCGCCCGGGACTTCGATTTTCAAAATTGAGTCCCGGTTCTCCTTTCAAAATCGAACGAATCCATTGAAAATTGAAGACACGTGGTGCCAATGCAGTGGGACATACATGGTGTTCGCGGTGTCGGTTCTATATTTCTATACGCTAGTAATAATACTTCAATGCATAAATTAAGGTCTCTCGTCTCGTGTGTACACGCTTTATAACTTTATGACATGAATAATACTGTTATCTGGCTAAAGCTTATGCTAGAAAATATAACATGCTAAAACATTACACAATTATGAGTAATAAGTAAGATTTATTACTGAATAAAGCGCAAACAACCACTTTGACAGGACTTTGACTCACAACGGTCGACAATAACAGCGTTTATTATAAATGTCACTTCTAAACACAACTCGTATATTTCAATTTGACACATCAGCTTCATACGTGTGAAACATTAACGCATGTTTTTAATGAAATATTAATGTTTACCCTTTCTTGGTGCACGGTTTTGCAATGCCGACATTGCCTTATGCGTATGCGCAGCCAGAAGATCTTGTTAATATTAAAATGTATACGAATCTCTCACAATAAACTATGTTATATTTCTACAGTTACTATAAACTATAAGAAAAAAAGATATAACTAGTACCTAAACCTTGCTCCTCTTTAGAGTTCTTGGAATCTACATAATGTTTTAGCAAATATATTTATTTATACTAGGCAAAGACTTGTAAGTGTATGTTTACTTAAAGATATTATAATTTCTTATAAAGTGATAAGTGATAACTCTAGACTACATTTAATTAAAATTAAAAGTTAATTGACCATAACTTATATAAATAGATACTTTATTAAAAATTAATGATTTATCAAACGTGACTACACACGTAAAAATTTGACAGTTAGCATTTTATTCATCAGCTGATATCAATTAACACTTACCTTTTTTTAATAAAAATAGCCAGCAACCTGGTTACCTGGCTTCAACCCATTAATGGCCCACTACTGGGCACGGTTCTCTCCTCTTGAGGATACCTAGAGCATACTCCGCCACGCTGCTCCAGTGCAGATTGGTTGGTGGAGGGGTTAGTGGCCAATCCGAGTGTCGGAAGTTTTCAAACCGCTTCACACTTATCTGATCTATATTAAAAATTAAGGCTTTTCATTATAATATTATTAAGTAATGTTGGGTACATTACACGGTACCTTTAAAAAAACCTTCTATATAGACATCCCCATAGTCTGGTAAAAACATTGTATAACTTGTGTTCATAACACACAAATTACATTTTACAATCGTGTTATAATTTAAAAATGCGTAAAATAATCAAATCCATCTTGAAAAATCCACTTTCTAATAAGAAAGAATTATAATACTTCTTTCTAATTTCTTTACCATAATATGTTAAACCATCCTATTCCTCGGAACCGCTCATGACTCGTCTTAGCGAGAACAGGCAATAATTACCATGACATCGATACATTAACTATGTGACTGAGGATCGATTTCCCCAATTAGAATCGATTACTGATTACATCGATAATTCACTTCCCAGGAGGATTGCATTTTTGAAATGCGCGCATACTTCAAATGCAGCATGTTTGTAATTGTTACAATATTATTATGCCCTTTTTTGAAAACCTGTCATTAAAATTACTTACATTAAAGACATAAATGTATTTTTTTGTTTTGGTTATGTAGTATATAATTTACGTAAGTACACAATTTAGATATCTGTGAGCTGTTATCATTTACTTGTGAGTTCAAATCAACAGTGTCGTATTACAATTGACACCAATAATTGAAACACCTCGTATCAAACAGGAAAGTTATGAATAAAACAACATGTCGGTCTTAATAGCTGTCCACGGTATTTGATATTTGAAATAAGAGTTGTTTGATGACGAATATCTTCCTTAGACGTTCACTACGGCGGATGATGAAATCAACTTCGCAGAAAACTAGGCGGAGGGAATCCGGAGGAAAAAAATTAGTGCCATCGACTTTATAGAGTGAGTTTTTTAATCGTCTAATTGCAACGCGTCCCTACCATATCAAGATGATGTTTGCTGGTTAACCGGGGAATACAGATTTTAATTATAATGTAATTAAATAGTCTTAGCACTAATGACTGGATAACATCTTTTGGAGAGGCATGAGAAGTTTGCTCTTATTTTTTACGGTTTGAATGTGATACGAGGCAAAAAAGCTGTGGTTAGACTTGAGCCATGCTTGCATATTATACCGTACCTAAGGATTATGTTGATTAGCCTGCGGATACTGCAACACATTGCTAAATTTTCGTAACTAGATCTTTTAAATGGTAGAACGCACATGTTTCGACTGGTACCTATCTTGTTTCACTTTGTGGGATGTTTTTTACGACTGAGTTACTTTTCCACACTACACAAAGTAAAAGGTGTTGCAAGTAGAATAATAACATCAGAGAATGAATTTTGTTTCTGTTATCACATAACATGACAATGTCATGACAAATTAAAATTATTATGCATAATTCGAACCGAACCCAGATCACCGCGCAGAAGACTGAAGAAAATTTCCTGCTACATTGGTGTAGAACCGATTCTTGCTCATTATTCATTATTTTACTATCATCTTTGTCACAAACGATAGTAAAATTCATGAATTTCTTCATCACACATGACACATGAGAAAGCATTCATTTTATACTAACGTTGTATGGACTAACGTTGTATGGGAATCACGGGAAACTGATCAGGCATTCCAATCCGCAGATGATATAATAGGTATAAGCAAAACACGCGACTGTTGATAAATACTATTAGTATTACAATAACAACTAATACTATCAGTATAATAAGAACCATAGTTCACTACGGGTAAAGTGTAACTTCATTAGTTAATATTAATAATCATTATCTTGTTTAAATCTACTTTTAAAGCGGACCTCGGACATGTTATATTAAACATGTTATATACAGAACAAAACTAAACTAGTTACATGTCGCGAATAATTAATCACTGATTGTGGAGTGTGGAGTGTGGAGAGTAATTACTGAGTACTGAGAGGTTTTCAGCACTTATTTTCGTTGCACAGTTTAAACGTTCTCTCTTAATAGTTTAATTACTGTTTTGCAGTTGCAACAAATGTAATTGTATAATGATATGAGAATAATTTTAAAATTATAAAATAATGGATACTTTCGACGTTGTAGATTTCTTGACTTAAATATTTATTTGATATTGAGTTAATACTATACAATATAATTATATTATTGATCATTTTTTATATTCAATGATGCAATTATTCATAATAAACTCACGATACAAAACTCATACATTTTCAGTTCAAATTTGTCCAACTTTTGGGTTTTTTTTTCAAATAGTATGAGAATTCAATGCGTTTCCGCTATCCTTCATTTTGTATCAAAAAGATAAAGAAAGTAATTTACTTTAAGTATCGTATACAATATTCTGAACCTTTAAAAAATGTATAGTATTACAGTAGGTATGTATCTCTGATATTAACGTTATAAAGTATATCCGCCCGCATGACATATGGCAAATTGTTCGCGATTACATCGATTCCTGATCTCGTAGCACGCAATGCGAGCTTACATGTCAAAAATGTTTGCATGAAATTAATTTTACTAGCCTACTTGTACACTTGTATGAAATATAATCCTGCATTGATATCCTGCACGAAATATAGTCCAAATTGAAGTCTGAAAATGATTAATCAGGTTAGATACGTAGGATATGTTACCTCATCAGGAATTTAGATTAATTTGATTTGCGAAGTACCTTTACATCTTGTTTTTGTGCTAGAGATGGCAGCCTAGATGTGACCACTTATTACCACTTACCACCAGGTTGCTGAGTGTTGGTTCCTCTGTTGCTTGCATAAACAAAAAGAAAAAAATAAATAGCAGCAAAATAAAAGCAATAAAAATTATGAATTATGAAAGAAATCCGTTTATCAATAACTAAAAATACAAGATTTTTTTATCCGATATTTAAAAGTATGTCCAAACAAAAGTATTATTAAGTAATTTAAATTTCGAAATGTAACAACAAACACCTAAAATATTTTATACGTTAAAATAAAATAAAAATGACAGCTAATTGCATAGCAAGCTTTAAGCTCATATTTGAATATTAAAATGAAAAAAAGCTTAAGACAAGTGCACAACTTGTCGGTAAGTCACGGACAGGTTGAGCTAGGGTGCCCACATTTATACACCTTAACTACAGGACAGTTACAAAATAAGGTGTTCAGTATTTTAAGTTTCATATAAAATAGTTTATTTTACGGTTTGTCTGAACCAATTTAAATGATAAATTTTTTTGAGACTACATTGATAGCCACTACGGTGACTTTCGTTGAATTAATATGAAATTCTGTACTTAGGTAACTAAGTACTAATAGGTAACTAAATTCACAATTATTCACATTTATATCAATTGCAGCATTGTATGAATTGTAGAGGGAAATAGAATTCTAAAAAAAAGTTCTGATTTATGCAGCACGCGTGGCCACAGGAGCCCAAACCGACAATTCAGGTTTTATTACGTAACGCGTAGCAACTAGTATATGGTTCAATTAGTAAATTTATGATCCACTTTACGATCCATATAACGAATCGATTGTCACGGCATTTTACCTTCGTTTTTTTTTCAAGGTAACTCAATGAGTCAACTAGGAAACAAGTTTAAGGCATGTAATTATATCTTGGTGTAATGTAGATCAAAACTTTCCATTTTATTGTGCCAAAAATAACAAGATGACTTGTTTTCAACAATTCAAAGGACGACGTGAATTTTTGAGTGTTTATTCGTGAATTTATACTGGAACACTGAATGATTCGTATCTGGTTACAGTGTTATTCACTCATTCATTAAATGCATTAAAATAATATGAATATACCTGCAGATACGTGATAGTTGTCATTTAGTAAATGAGACCTACATTTAGTTAATACACAACTCTTTTATACAGACAAATAAATAATATAATACGGGTATTACAAAGTGTAACGCCGTTAATTATTAAACTAAGTAATGAGCATTAATGTATAATCAAAATTTACTAGTTAAAAAGTGGTCCTCATATATGTACATGGTAAAAAAGAAATAAATAATCGCTACTGAGTTATCTTTTTAACCAACTTCAAAAAAGAAAAGGTTCTTAATTTGGTTGTATTTTATTTTTGCTATCTCAGAACTCAATCAATCATCAACCGATTGCAACTTTAAAAATAGGGTAGCAGCACTTTAACAATTAAAAAAACCAGTGGAAGGTGGGTTTGGCCCAACCAGCCATCATCAACAGAAGGAACCTGATACAATCCATCAAGCAGGTTGCACCGGTTTCTCCTCGCTAATAGTGTAGCCTGAAGTGTTCAACCACAATGCTTCAGTTCATTTAGTTTCGAAAGTTGTTGTGCTGCCGAAGACTTCCGACATGACTCAACGATTGCTAAGTAACGATAAAAATCGACACTGACAGCTAAGCGTGGCCCTCGAAGCATAGAACCGCTCATTACAGAAGCTCTCAAGAGATTTTTGCCAGTAGCTATCACTCATTCAACTTCCGACTGCCCCCGAAGTTATTTACTTAATTCGATCAATCATTTACCATACAATCTGTCGTGCTATGGACGATTCGACAATAAAATTATATATGAAACAGCGCTCTGCCCGCGATATTCCTCGCGTTTTCCGGGAAAATTTCATAACGCATTTGGCATAATTCGCTTAATTTATAAACCCCGTAGTTATTTGTTGCTATCCACTGTTTATTAAAATGGCTCCGAGTTCAAATCTTGCGTGAGGCAGATTTATAAAAAGCTGCGCGGACTAAAATCCAAGAACAAATAACAGTAGATAATCTTTTTAACATATTTGAATCCGGGACCTGTCGGAATTCGATATCTAAAGTTAAATAAGTTACAAGGTCGTTTATTCCTTAATCGATTACCACAAGCCTTACTTGTTACCGAATAATGAATAACAGTTACACAAAAAGACACACAATTCCATCATGACGAAAGTTGGGGGGGTTAACGGCAGTGCGTGTCCCCAAACAATATCGATACAATATCGATGCAATATCGATTACCGCACTTCCGTGACTCGACGGTGACGCCGGCCGGCGGTACTAACATTCGAAACGGTTCGGTTTCCTTTTCGTTTCGTAACCGCTTATTGTTATTGGGATAGGTTGCGAAGTAGATAACGATAGCTACACTTGTTAACAACCTTTACTAGTCTACTTTTTTGATATTAATAGCACGCAATGGCCATGGTCTTATAGCCCAGTTTAGAGACCCATCGAATTAAGAGTTTTTTTATATTTTAAACTTAACTTATCGTGGAACATATTTTACTATGATACGGATACTCACGATATTTATTTTTAACCGACTTCAAAAAAGGAGGAGGTATTCAATTCAACTGTATTTTTTATGTTTATACCCCAGAACTTTCGACTGGGTGAACCGATTTTGATGATTCTTTTTTTAATCGAAATCTGGTGCTTGTCATGTGGTTTCACTTAAATTTGAATGAGATTTGACAAGTAGTTCTTGAATTATATCTAATTTAGAAGTCGGTTGTTTTTTGTCTAGAATAATTATGTCCGCTGATATTTTAACACAGTTGAACTTCAGTGATTTTTATTTATAACTGGCGCTCTGCCTGCGGCTTTTGACTTATTAAGTAGACTTAGCAGTTCGACTTATTTAATTAATTAATTAATTAAGTTTTTCGACTTATTAAGTAGTTACCCTATATGTTATTCCAGACTATGGTCTACCTGTGTGTAAAAGATTAAGAAAATTCATTATTAGTACCTAGTCTTTGCGTGAAAGTTTAACAAAGTATCCATAGAGCTTCAATTGATAGTTTGTGTTTCACATTAATCATAAGTACATCTGTAACATTGTAACTAAATGACGAACTATTTGCTATGTGACTCATTTTTTCTTCAGAATCATGGTTTAAGGAAATTAAATTTTTCAAAATAAATATGAAATCATTTTCTTCAAACCCATTAATTATTAACCACAAGTAATAAAATATCGTTATGCTATTAATAGAATTTTATTTTACAGATAACAATTTTAACAATTCTACAAGAATCCAGGATCTCTGATATTTTTATCACATACCAAATGCCATGTGTCATGAGTTATTGCTTTACAATTACAAATTAGTAAATGTAGTACCTGAGTGTAATTACGTTTTTACGCTTTATATCAGTCACTACACCTGGATCAATTGGATCAATTAGAATTTATTTTATTTTCTTTATTAGGCTTATCAACGATTGTTACATTTTAACATACAACATTAATACACACTGTACTTAATGCACAATCACTTAAAGTTAACACTGCATGCTTTGATCGTAATTAAATCTAATATTAATGGTGCATATTGAAGAAGTGCTAATTGAAGTTAACCCTATTTTTTGTCACCTTTCTCGCCTGGTACCTGTGAATTGGCCGTTTAACCAACTTAGCAGGTATGCTGACATTCAATAGGGTAAAAGCCGGATAGTTCCCCCACTTTTCAAATAAGCTCTATTATATGAAAATATGTAATTACTAAGAATAATGCAACATGTATATCAAAACATAGGTCTTTTATCTTGTATATTAGCCTATTTTTGAAAACATAATTAATATTGGTTTTGAGTAAATCATGTTTTATTTGACCTCTCAAAAAGGGGATACTTGCCTACTGTGGCGGATACTAGCCTAACGTTAAAAATGCTTCGGGGGATACTTGCCTCGTGCAAGGATAGAGGCCTCAATATGATTTTTTAGACAGAAACAATCAATTTAAGTAATTGGTCTTTTTATTTACTGAGATCTGTTATTAAGTAATAATTACAATATACAATAGAACGTAAAAAATTGTGTTATTTTCTTATTTTAAACTATAAAAATAAAACAAAACTAGCCTGGAAACTTAAAAGTTACGTAAGTTATTAGTAAAATTACTATTATTTATCACAAAGAGAACAATATGGCAATCAAATTTGGCAGTAGCATTATTTTACAACAAATGCTAGGCTTTTCACTTTTCAATATTTCGGATGTTGTAATAATGTTGGAATAAAATGTTCAGTCAGCCATTTATAAAAAAGATCTGAAGAAATATATGCCGATTTCTTTTGCATGTAAACTTTGGAACAAGGCGGAAGACCCTCAGAACTGTTTAGTTGATTCCTTTTTGTTTTTTTAATTCTTTGAACGCTAGTGCTACACTATCTTCTGACCAGCTAATATGGCGCAGCATCACGCCTGATTTACACTTATACTTGCGAGGCATTTTGGTTAGATACCTAGAATTAACGCATGAAAAACTTACCTAAGTAGGTATTTATTAAAATAGGTTAGAGCAATAATAATAAATGCTAGGATTAGGATAGGAAGATAGGTGGGCATACACAGTAGACATAACAAATAACGTTTGCCCCGAATGGGATTCGCACTCTGAACCTCTCATTCGGCATGTACCTGCAGTAGCGCTGGGCGAGAGAGCCAATAAGTTGGAGACAACATCAAAAGAAAATATTTGTCTAGCTTGTTAAAGAATTTATAGTTATATTATTACTTTTGTGGATAGTTGTCCCAAGGGCGACTATCCGCAAAAGTAAATGAGGCGACTATCCTTTTTGATACGGATACTTGCCCTTTACATTTTCTAAGTAAATAGTAACAAATCAACAGTAAAACGTAATACATACTATAATTTAAACTATAATGCATCCATAGAAACAAGAAGTCGACTAAAACCCAATCAGTATTAAAAATATTCAATAGAAATTACATACCAAAATAATTTCGTCGCCCGTCAAAGTTTCGTCTTGGAAGATATTTGCTCACACAGACAAAACGAATATACTCTCACGGCTTACATGGCACCGAAGCCTGCGGGAGGGGCACTTCTTATTGTAGTAAAGTGTTAATGTTACCAACATCCCTAACATAGTGTATTCGAAACCGGGGCAAGTATCCCATTGAGGCAAGTATCCGGCTTTTACCTACACATAATATAAGCACTACTTGAGGCCTCACATTTTGTCCTTTAGAAAATAAGTTATGTCTGGGGGCACTTACTCTAAATTAATGATTGACAAAACACCCACAACATTTTTGAGCAACCTATGCAGCGATAAGTATCCCACACCATTTATCATCTCCACTTTAAATGTATCACGTAAGCAAGGTATCCAAAAAATTTTTATAATTTGTTGTATAACTTTTTTGGCCTAATATATGTATGTATACATACGTATATCACACACATGTATACAGCTTTCTAGTACAAAGAGTCTTTGAAGTAAGCCGTGGACAAATGAACGATAGCTACAGCAAAAATAAAAGAGTCTTTAATTATGGAACCCTAAAATTATAAGCATTTCCTCGTACCAAAAATTAAAAAATAAAATTTTACACTCGGTTTTGTCCACTTAATCTAAATATTTACTGAGAAGACCATTTAAAAAATTCCCCTTACTACTTAAGATAGGTATTTACGCATCTTAGTCACGCGGTATTTATTAAGGACTTGTGGCATATAAAAGGCAAACTTTCAAGTGTTAATTACATCCGCGCTTGAAGATGTATGGCCGGTCATTCCGCTTAAACTTCCACGCATCAATTACACGAGTGTGATACGGTACATAAATTTTGTTTCGCATAGCTAACAATTACATGCGGTCAACATTTTTTAGTTGAAGTTTAAGTCAACAACAAGTTCATGGTCTCTGTGACGTAGGAACTTACTGAAACGATAGCGATGGTTTACTTTTATGTCCAAGTTTAACCAAAATTAACAACGTTCTTTTCATTGCAAAGACTTGCAGTTTGGATGCAATATAATCCAGTGGAATTCTTTTATTAAAAATTTAAAATAAACATAGAAATAATATTCTTAAATAGTAATTAGAGATTTAAAGCCATCGGTGCCGGTTGATTTCGTAAAATAACAATCTTCAATCCCTGTCAGAAGCCTTTGAATGAAAACTTCCGACACTTGGGTTAACTAGCCCTTCTACCAATCTGCACTGTAGCAATATGATGGAGTATACTCCCGGCCTCATCAAGCAGTGGGATATTGGGTTGAAGTCAATGCCTATAGATACCTATCGTAAGCGACAAATCGGGATGGTAATTTATAATGATTTTGAGGTTTATCACAAATGAAGTAGTAAATAAATTTTAATTAAAATTTAAAAAAACCCCGGAGATATTGATTTACACTAAACACGCTATTAAGTCACCTTTCACACAAAAAAAAACTAGATGTAAATCGTTTCATCCGTTTGGGAACTACGATGCCACAGATATACAAATAAATACTTACACATTAATTACTTACACAGATAAATATTTATATGGCTTTCTCATGGATGCCAGTGTCAGATCTCGCTCAAGTTTAAGTGGGACCACATGACAAGCATCAGCTTTCGATTAAAAAAAGAATCATCAAAATCGGTTCACCCAGTCGAAAGTTCCGAGGTAACAAAAATAAAAAATATGTATATATTCGATTCGAAAGCCTCCTCCTTTTTTTGAAATCGGTTAAAAAGATCTGGCCCTCAATTCCTCAGCCAGAACATGACGATTCAAATGGCGGCTATGTGAAGTAAGATAGTGATAGCCTGGCAGGCTTCACAAATCTTAAAGGCTTCATGGTTCTAAAAATAATTTAGTTCAGACTTAAAAAATACGATATTCTCTTTTATCACAATTATTGCTGCAAACAATCTATCACCACTTATACAAAACATTATCATTGCAGTTGATATTACCGTTCTCGTAAATTAGATCATTCTCTCGTTATGATAATACCATAATATTTATCTATGATATGCCGTCCATAAATAACTTGGCCTGACGCCGCATCCGTTTATTGTTTAACATTCAATATTATTTATTTGAATGGAATAAAAAAACTTAGGTTCAACATAAGATTATTGACCGTTAATAAGAATAATAGTTCTTATGTTAAACTACTGGATTCTCGGCGTGTTTCACTACGCTAAAAATGTTTACATGGAAAAGAAGAAACTCGAAAATGTGCCTAAAGCATTGTTTTAATGGTCTCAAACCATCTTCGCATGATTGCCTTTCAAATGAAACCAGTTTGAGGCTTATCTTTTTGTTCAAAGGTGAGCCATGTGGAGTAAAGTGGCATAAGTAATCTAAAGCGATAAAGATCGTTACTAGTTGTTTAGTTGACTAATTTTCTTTCTTAGTACATGCTAAATTATTTATGATTTTTATGTACGAATATGAATAAAACATGAGACAATAATCATGTAACTACGTGTCACAATAAAATGTGAGTTAGGATTTGAAATTAAAATCATATAACAGTACAATTTACATGAGCACGGTATTTTGCAATGGTTTCCCCTAGATATCCGCAAAGTCGTTCACGCACGTCATACCCTAGTCCAGACTTTAATTAAAACGGATGTAGCTCTTAAATTATCATTTGTAATTTATATGACAGATAGTGGGCGGTGGCTTATTGTGTTAATATAATCAATTGCCAATAGTAACGCCGCTGCGTGCTCCTTTTATGAAACTAGGTGTTCCGTTTTCCTTAACTCTGTGTCAACTTATGGTATGCGTTGTGTTCATAAAAGCATAATTTTCCAGTTAGCTTTTGGCCCACTACTGAGCACGGGTTTCTCCTCTTTAGGAAGCCCAGAGCATACTCCCCCACGCTGCTCCAGTGCGGATTGGTGGAGTTTGTTTCGAGAACAGATATAGAGAATTTAGTTAATAATAATGCTTACAGTAAAAAATATAGCGTTAAGTGTAGTTTATTATTGCATAGAAATTATGAAATAGTTTATAACTGTGAAATTCTTCCACTTTTATATTATAATAGCCAAAATAAATTTATTAATCGTTAATGAATAAATATGTTGGTATCTCACAAGGCTTCATACTAGCATCTCTATAATACTCTATCGTAAATCTATGAAGTAAAACACCTACAAGTAATGATATCATAGTAATAATACATTTCTTATCACAATTATTTAAAACCGGTAGAAACGTAAGTGCCAGTAGCTTGAACACGCGATTAATGAACGATTAATCATGTAATTATCGTATGTGGTAATTTTTTCACTTTTCAATTAGTGCGTTACTTTGTTGATACAGAAATACCAAGTCAAATGAGAACTTGTTTTACTACCGGTTCGTATCAACAAGCATCCCGAGTGTTCGAAGAAACAGTCTCCCTGAGAGCGACGTAAGAGAGAGAATAGAAAGATTTGTTGTAGGTACTTACTTTTTTATGGAAATAGCCAGCAAGCAAGCTGACGATCCACCTGATGGTAAGTGGCTATCGTCTCCCATGGGCATCAGCAACACCAAAGGCATCACTGATGCGTTGCCGGCCAAGAAAGAGAGAAGAAAAAGAAAGAAAGAACTGGCTCTCAAGCCCCCAGCCGGAACACGACGAGTCGTTTGGCGGCTGACTCATGCTCAAGAGTGGTAGCTATCCAGGTGAAGCCCATGAAGAAATAATAATAGCAATCATGGCATTTATTTACAATTAAAATCAATAATACCAATATAATCCCTCAAGGGGCCCTACCACCAACGGGTCGGATTTAGTTGCCTCTTATGACACCCATCCAGCGTGGGATTGGGGTTAGTATTCTAAGCCGCCCCAAAACGGCTAAAAACTACTATACTTCCTTACTAATGGCCAGTACTGCTGTGTTAGTAAGTAGAAGCGAAGGCGAGTTTACAACATTTAGTTATAGTTTCTTTATAAAAAAGATTTGTGCATACCTATTACTTATTAGGTACAATTTTATTTGACTTTTTTAATGTCATTTGTAACCGATAACCAAGCTGACTTCCTGCTGCCACCATCGCCTCTGGACTCCTCTTTCTGTAAAAACCAAAATGATAGTAATGAAACCACGTACCTACATATTTCCCCGTTCTATCTTAAATTTTCATGTTCCTAAACAGTTTTGGAACAGAGAGAAAACAAGTGAAATTGGTGCCTATAATTTACGTGAAATAAATTAATACGAGTATCAAAGTCCTCTGAAGAATTTTTGATACTAGTTTAATATATAAAATTTCTCTCACACAGTGTAAAATGAGAATACTCAGGATTTTATAATATACAAGCTTTTATAGCGCCATCTTGTATCCATTAGTGGAACCTCGACATAAGCATGCCAGCTTACCATAATTATCTACCTACAGTTGCAAACTTGCAAAGTGTGAAGTCAACTCTCAAGTCAATCACAGAAGATGGTTTCTCTTTCTAGTATTTCTGAGGATATAGTGGATTATAAAAATTAGCCAAGTGTGTGTCAATTTTCCTTTTAAATTCATCGTAATACCGAGAATTGTTGTCATGTTCATCACCAACCTTCAAACCTGCTCAACGCTTCCGGGGTAGTCTCAGTATTGATGAATTCCGTCATCGAACAGCTTTTGGAGTGGTCTTTCTTCAGATGTTAGGAGCTTGGTTGTCATTTCACCATCTCTCGGTACCATGTTGTTTTTGGAGGGGATTAGAAAAAATCGTTATATCGAGTAATTTGTTATGATGAGGTTTACTATATAGATTTAGTTAATTGGTTAGTCTGCGATTCGTTATATCAAGGTAAAAAAAATAATCAGCCATTGCAAACTTTAAAACTAATAACAATGACGAACGGCAGCGTTAACTTTACTTAACATCAACAAAATGATTGTCGTACAAAAAATTTAACATTTCTGATAGGTTCAGAAATGAACTACGAGACACAAATTATTGTGAAATTTTGTATGAATAATTGATAGGATACGTTATGTAAAGATTATTGATTAATTGATAGGGTACATTATGTAAAGATTAAAAGTTAAAAATCGTTAACTAGAGATAAATAATACTTTCTGTTTGCATTCTGCAATGATTAAAAATTCACTATAAAATGTTTTTGATAAATTTCTTCGTAATTTAAAGGTATATTTTGTATTGGCTCTTACGGGCAGTTCTAGGGGATTTGGAAAAATTTGCTAAATCAAGGAAATCGTTGTATTGAGGCTCGTTATATTAAGGTTGCGCTGTATTTTGAAAATGGATTCTTGAATGAAAAATGGTCTCAGCAAAACCACCTTTTTCCACTCTATGGAAAAAAATCGTGCAGAAAAATCTTTTACAGGTCCTACTTAACAAATCAAATTAAGAATGAAATTAAATTAAGAATTAAGAAATACTGAAACCTTATTAAATTTATCTTTAACGTTTTCGTAAATAATCGTTAATAGTGAGACCGATATAAAATGCTCACAAAAACTTCTTCGCGCAACAAATAAGGAGCAGACATAATGACAATGACCACAAATCTGAATCAATTTCCTGGCATTTTGTCACATCGCGATCGTGATATTAAAATAGCAGCGCTCGCGTTCTCATGATTTCAATTGAAAAACTCACGTCTCGGAAAACTTAATGAAGTTCTTAACGACGACGGACAGACAGAGAAGAGATTTATTGCCCCCGTAATGACGGGTGGTTAATTGAAAAAATACAAAAATATACGCTACCATTGGATTTAATTGCACAGAGCGGGTTCCGAGCGAGCTACGTATGTTATAAGAAATGAATAAGAGCTCTACAATTCAGATCAACGTTAACAATGATTTCCAAAGACATAATTCCTCGTAAGCTCTCATTTGAATCTTATTTCTTTCGCTTTACTTTTGACGTTACTGAAAAGGGCACTGGATACAATTTGTTGAATGTCTCCAATCTGGCGATGATGTCGTTTAGATGATTTAATAAGCATGTTGCCAATGTATTAGTATTTTAATTCGTGCAAACCTTTTTAAGAATATGTATGCTATATCGCACGTATGAGTATTCGATTTGAATTTTTTAGTAAAATGCTTGTTTATTGCTTTTTGTCGTCATGTTACGTTTTTCTAATACAAAGACGTAACATGACGACCGTCCTTTATTGTCTGTAGTTAAATTCAAATTTACCTTTTGAATTTACCTTACTAAGAGATGTATTGTTAGAAACATTTTTGTCTTTGCACTGCTATATGCATTTGCATTGTTGTATATCACATACTATATTATGTATTTAGGGCAAATGTTTAGTGTAATGAAATCAAAGGCCATACGTGCAACTTCACGTTTCAGATACTTTTCAAAATAAACATTATTTTTATGCAATATTAAAAATATCTCTATGATGACTTTATTGTAATTAGCCCTCTATTCTTACTCCAGTATAAACTAAAAAAGATAATTCATTAGGTAGTGGTATTGTTTACCAACCATGGGGTTCGATTCCCCTCCGTGGCAAGACATTTAGTATGTCCGATGTTTCTTCTTAAGTCTTAGTACTTTATCAAGTCTTTATATAAACATTGCTCGAAATCTAATAAATTCAATATTCAATGTGAATTAATGAATTGCATTCCACGTTAACTAGAACTCATTCATCTGTAGGCACGTAAAGATGTCACAAAACGGACTAATACTTGCGTAGGTAACCTACAGTGAGGCGTGTCGCGGTTTGAACTCAATCGCCCACTTAATCCGCCACTATTACAGGGTACAAAGGCTCTGGCGAATGGCCCGACAACCTCTCGATAATAAGTGTAATTGCCTTACCTGCGTCCTTGCTGCGTCCTTGCTTTCACTGATAACGCCACCGTTCGCTTGCTATCTCTTATATAATATTTGCCACTAACTTGATAAAAATCTCTTGGTAAAGGTCACGGGTTTTTGTTCGATCCACTGATCTTATTCCGACAACCACCTACGAACTCTAGTCTGTCGTTGACTAATCTTGTGTATAAAAATCAATGTTTCTTTGTTTGTTTCGTGTAGACTCGAAATTCAATTGTTCAATTGAGCTCGCATTATGGATATACATATCTACAGAAGTGCTTATAAAAATTGTTATTCCGTAGTACCTACCTATAGTCCTTACTAAAACAGGCCCTGCAAAGCAAACTTTGAGCTTCAAAACATTAATTTACTAATACACAATTCATCAGCACAAAGTACCTTTTTCTTATTAGTGAACATGATAAAAATTACATAAATGACATGATGAATGAAAAATTAAAGATATTAAATATGATATAATATTATTTTTTATCTGACACTGAAATTGCAATCGTATAAATAGGTAAAATAATTTGGTACCTATTTGATATTAATTGGCATACCTTTTTCACGGTCTGGTCTACATTATGCAAACAATCCTATTTGCGATCTCTATCAGATACCTATAAGAGCAGTTATTTTAATAAATAAACTGCTTCAGTAGATGATTAGTAAAACACTAAATAGTTTTTTTTGGGAATTTACAGTTGTTTGTTAGCGGTCGCCGTTACAGCTTCAAGCGAACGGAATAATATTTACTGAAGCAACTTACTTTACGATAAAATAAGCTTTTATTTTAACTTACTTTTGTCTAAACTTGTGTAAACTTAAATTGTTGAAATGTGTCGCGCATTAAATTAAAAACACATTTACCGCGTTCCAGAAGGCTTGGGCAGGTATTATTTGCATGATATTCATATAATATTTCATATCTCCGATAAATGCCATAGATATCTATTTTTATTTTTTAATAACAATTTATCATTGTGCGAGTAAATAGATCTGTTTTTTAAAACAAAACAATCGTCAGTACCTAACAACATCGTATAGCGTAAAAGGAAATATTTATAGTAGCGGCATGAATCGTACAAATAGTTTTATAGAAATAATTCCACCCGATCTTCCTACATTCAAGTTGATAAAATATGAATATTTGGAATTACTCGATCAAGCTGCACCGCAGAATTTATGTTGAAGAATTATTGAAACACTTGCAAAAGTTCTAAATTCTACAATTCTTTACAAGTTCCATATTATTTTTAAGAACGATGGTAAATGTTGAAACATTATTATCTTTAGTCAACCTGTCATGAATTTCTCCGTGCCACCGCAGTTTAGCCTTGACCACGATCCATACAACTGAATGGAAGTTTTGGCGAAATGTACGTAAGTATTCGTGAGTACCCATAAGATAGTAAAATGTATTCAGTCCACGATAAGGTAAGTTTTAAATCATATTAATTACTCTTTTTCATATTATATAATACTAGGAAATCGCCCTCGCTTCGCTTCGGGAAAAATAGTAACAAAATATAATATAGCCTATGTCACCGGGGGATAGTAGCTTCCCAACAGTGAAAGAATTTTTCAAATCGGTTCGGTAGTTTCGGAGCCTATTCAATGCAAACAATCAAATCTTTCCTCTTTATAATATTAGTATAGAAGTATATATAATTGGATAGCTGTGTAAATACAATGAGATAGACTTTGCGAAATCATTCGTATTTCGCATTACCGTGCAATTAATTAACAAGAGCCCACGAGAATTCCCTGGAGAACACTTGAAGCTCCGCCGTGTTTTTATACGATTCGCGTTGTGTCAATGTAGATTACGGTTGCCATGACATGTGACTATTGCGGTTTTTAGGGTTCCGAACGAAAAAATTGAAAAACGGAACCCTTATAGGATCACTCGTGCGTATGGACGACTGCCCTTCTTTCTTAGATCTCATTTTTAGCCTTAGCCTTTCTGATTATAAGAGGATACCCCAGCCTTGCTGTGGGATAGCTGACTAACTTTTGAGCACTGACTGACATCATATTCATTCAAAGTTTTGCTGTAAAATATTATATTTTTTAGTAAACTTTAATTAATTATCGTATTGATGCGAATCATATCAATGAACAGCTGTGACAATTCGCCTCGTATTTATTTGCCAATAAATTATTGACATAAAAGTCATAGCGATGCCCACCTTGGTTCTAAAACAAGAATTTCATTTCCACTAATGTCCCAGAGAAATTACATAATTAATATAATACGCATAGTTAGCCAAATAAAACAAAAAAATAAATTGTACTGGATTTAATTTACAATGCATTACAATATTGAAGTTTTGCGATTTAATTCCAAGGAAGTAAAATAAGTAGGTACAGATGGCGAAATAGACGCAATCATGTGACAATAGAAATCTTATTTTATAAACTATTTTAGTGCAATCAAGTGATAGGAAATATCTAATTTGAAGGTATTGCATTGCTTCTTGAATATATTACAAATCAGATTTTAACATTTTTATAACATCAATAACATTATTAGTTCGCAGAAAATTCTACAAATTATTCATCGTGAATTTTAAAACTAATAAGATATGACAGAAGTTGCTTAAAATTCTATGTGAATATTTAAAATTCAAGTACTCAGAACTTGTTTCTATTCAAGTACTGACCTTATGCAACAATTCCAATATAATATATAGCTAATAATTTTGAGCCTTTCTTTACCTAAATGCATGATATGCTTTGTGCAAACCTCGATTATATTTACAGTAACATGTAATTAACAAATTCAACAAAATATTTTAATGACATTAGTTTTATCTCTGCAATAAAGTAACGACATCTATTTATATGTAATTTTAAAGACAATGTTTTTATATTACGTAGTATTTCCAAACCAAATTAATTTTATCCTAAAAGAAAACTTTGGTAGATTTTTTGACTAAACAAGTGATTTATAGTGATTAAATATTTTCTTTTTGCCAATATATTAACATTAATTTACAGTTTAACTTACAAAGATCCACCCACTGAATGTATTAAACTAGTAATTAACTCCCTTTCCCTCACCTCATTCAGACAAATTATTTTAAGACCGCGTTAAATCCTAGGAACAAATTATTCAATTCATCATTACATTCATTACCCATAACTTTATAATAAACGCTTTGAAGACGAGTGTTACATATTTACTAAAACGTTTTGTCATGTCTTATAGTAATTTAAACGTATGCTTTTATTTCTAATGACACTAACCTATCCAAATTAACCTTCATTCTAGCTAGTCGAGAATTAATATCGTCTTTATTGCTCTCGGTGTACATTTTAAACTAGAGAGTCATATCATCACTGTGTCGCACTTGCACCCGCTCATGGATATCTAACTACATAGAATGCTTACATGAGAACTGTTAAAGAAACGAATTAAACCAGCACCATGATCTGTCATCTCATCATTAATTTTATGATCAGCACTTAGTCAACTCCAATTCTGAACACATTTTCATTTAAAACATTTAAGTTTTGATTCGTTTCTTTACGCCAGGGTTATTCCTAATTGAATTTTATTCGAAAGGATGTACCCAGAGCGGCGGCGGTGGCGGCAACGCGTAGGCCGGCGGCTATGTGGAGATAGCTAGTGATGTTCGCGAGGGGTGAGGAGGGTGAGGGGGATGAGGGGCAACCGTGTGGGGAGACGACACGGGAGGAGTTCGCGGTCCGGGAGAGCACGTAACCTTTCCCATAAAAGACCTGATGTCGTCAAAATACGCATCCTCTCGCTCCGTATCGGCAGAGCTCGGCGAATCTCCTCCCTCTGCCTCGTGCTTCTTCAAGTGACGATCGAGATTCGTCTGCTGCCCGAAACATCTGTCGCATAGCGGGCACCTGAATGGCCTCTCCTTGTTGTGGATGTTTCGCACGTGACGCTGCAGGTTGGAAGAAATGGAGAATGAACGCTCGCAGTATTTACATTTGTAAGGCTGTTCTCCCGTGTGAGTGCGAAGATGTCTCGTCAAGTTTGCGCTGCGTGGGAACACTTTCCCGCAGAATTTGCAAGCGTATCGATCACGGAGCTTCCCAGTGCCGGCATTCATTTCACGAAATTTAGCGTACGCACTCGGTTGCTGGTCCGGCCCATCAGAACCGAGAAGTGGGGATAAAAAATTGAAGGAGCTCTGAACGTATGGCGAATGAGTGGAGAAGCGTCTGGAGAGAATTGAGTCCATCTCATATGGAGGATACATGGCGTTTATGAGACTGTTATTGTGTTGGGGGTGGACGGGCATCGGAAACGCTAAGGGTGAAGACACCAACGGTTGAGGAGAATCATCGCGCTTTGGCTCTACTCCCTCCACGTCGACATCTGTGGTATCATTCTCTGGGGTTTTATTTTCTCTTTCAATTGGACTCTCTGGCGGAGAAAAAGATTTAACCGATGAGTTACGAAAGGAACGATCGTCGTTGTCACCTTCAGATTCCTTGTCACTTTGTTTACGTCCTACTGATAAGTCTAGTGGTTGATCACTCTGATCTTTCTTTGTGTCTTCTTCAACATCAGAATATATTTTTTGATCATTCCCAATAGTTTTGCTTAGATCTTTAGCTAAGGATGGAGACACTGATTTACTTACAATGTTTTCGTTGTTATTAAGCTTAAGAGATAAATTAAAAGGCGAGTTGTGCTTAACATCATTGCTACCGAAACTATATGGAGCAATAGGTGGTTGCAATGGCATCACTGGAGAAGGTCTATGTTGAGAAGTTTCTTCGGAAGATGGGGATTGTTTTATGTAATGACTTTGCGACTTAGGAGTAACCCTATCAGAATTCTCATCGTCCCTCTTGGCTTGATCAAATTCCATTTCTTTGCTCTTTTTCATTTCATCAAGCGATGTCGAGCTGTCCATGCTCTTGACAGACATACGCCCTTCTTGTTGTTTTTGGGCTAACAAATTTGAATTCATAGCAAGATCATGTTCCATTGCTAGCCTAGCACCTTGGACGTTGAAGAGCAATGGATTTAAAAATTCAGGTGGGCATGCAGCCGCTGCCGCAGCTGAGAACAACGCTGGATAGTGAGCAAAAGTGTTATATGGCAAAGGCAAAGCTTGACCCCTATACATTGTAAAGGGATTTGGATTATTCTGCGTGTTCATCCCGACGTTGGGTAATGGAGGAATCTGAGAAAGTCCTGGTGGTAGATGTCCTCTCATACGAACATTCGCAGCCGTAGCAGTATCGCAAAATCTCTTGTGTTTAGTCAGAGAGGCGTATGTTTGGAAGGGTTGTCCACATTTTCCACACTCCACCAACGTTTTGCAGGCGACGTGCATTCGCTTGTGTCGACACAGGTTTGAAAACTGTGTGTATGACTGGAAAAGAAAAGACTCTTGTTATTTAAACATACATATTGGTATACATTTGGAATTTTAAAATAATGGACATTCATGTTTCAATCTGTTAGTTACTATAACGATCTGTTATCAATCAGGACCCCTCGACAAAACTCTTACATTATGGAAGGTTGTTGCACCCCTACCTCAGTTCTTTAAATGTATTTTTGTCCTTCGTTCAAAGGGTTGTCTGGAAGAGATCGCTACTGTAGCGATAAGACCGCCTGTTGTGTATAACTTCATTTGCTGTTAATTTCTCTGTTTTGTAATTTATTAGTGTGCACAATAAAGAATATTGTATTGTATTGTATTGTAAGGTTGTCAACTACCTTGCCAGCAACTACAGAATCAACTGTTAAATGTTTGTACGTGTTATTGTGGTTTCGGAAAATACGATGTTACTGATTTCCGAAAAGGCGGCATAACTGAGCCATAGAACATAACGTCTGAACATAAGAGTGTTACACAAAAAAAACTGAAATGCTCACCTTTAAGCAAACCTTGCACTGGAAGGGTTTGACACTGGAATGTATGTGTGTGTGTTGCTTGAGGCCGGAGGAAGAGGTGAAGGTCTTGCCACACTCAGGGCAGGCGTGGCTGCGCGCGCCGGCGTGTTGCGCGCGGATGTGACGCTGCAGGTTGGAAGGATCGCTAAATGCCTGAAATACCGTCAGGTTTCGGGACGCGTGAAGTTACATGCTCTGATGGCTTAATTAAGTATCTAAGTATGACCTTATCAAAGAGATGCAGCTATTTTTATACGCTCAAGAAGTTGATTGATTTGAAGGTAACAGTTTAATACTTTGCAGATATGAGGGACCATATTATGATTGGGATATTTCACAAAACTATCTCAAATTTTGAATCATTGACTTTTTATGAGCACATAACTAGAAATGATCGAACTTACTCCCAAACTCCCCATCTCCCGTCAATGGAGACATGGGTCCCTAACTAGCATACTCGAGGACAAAGTTCTATGCATACCTTGGGACAGTTCTCGCAAGGGTATTTCCTGATGTCAGTGTGTGCGAGGGCTCGATGACGTAAGAGCAGGGTTCTTGAGCTGTATGCTCTGTTGCACAGCTCACAGTGGAAGGCCGATGCTGGTTGAGCGTGTGCCTGGATTAAGTGGCGATCAAGCCTGGAATAGAAGAAGATATCTAAGTTAGTAAAGAAGCATGTTGCGTAAATGTACTTTAACTTTTAGACCTTTCACGCTAAGACAAGTAACGACATCTCGGACCGATATATAACTCGAGTGGTGTCATAGTTAAACATAAATTAAAATAACACATTATTTAAATTACAATAAAGATTCAGTTGTGAAAAGTTCGAGATACGTATTTTAGGACTCAAATCAATATTTAGGTTCCACTGGTATACACACTACACAGTCGTTTCTTCTACAAATAAATAAACTGTTATTATTTGTGTCTAATACAGAATAATCATTGATTTTCTCATAAAAATTTATTTCACACAAAAAAATTCACTTAAAAAAAGAAGCACCGTGCCTTCTTTACTGATACTTCATAATAATGAACCAATTTATTTGCTGCAGATAATTTATCACTAATCAAATAACAATAAATAAAAGTACTTCTGGCCAGTTAGCAACAGGAAATAATTATATCTGATCAATGAATTTTTAGTTTTTATTTATCATACCAGATACTACGAACTTTGATGGACATAATTAAGTTATTAGACGTAATTTAGTAACGTTATCAGTCGATAACGAAAATATCTCAGTGTTTAATAATTGGACGATTTGAAATTGAAAGCATGATGAGAAAGTGATTAAGCGAATAGAACCATACTACAACACTAATGGTACGGCTTATCTTAATCAATAATAATAATCATAATATGTTACGAATAGAAAGTTGTAGATCTTCGAGTCCGTCATATAGGGTATTCCGACTTTGATGTAAAACGTATATCATTTGCAAAAATAATCTCGGTAACTCTCCTTGACGATAACTGGTCCACTGCACGCAACCCTTGCCTCGGGCGAGTCTATTTCACCTGTCTTGTCTTACATAACACGAGTATCGATAGTATATACATTACATTGCTGGTTTTAAAAGTAGGTATGATCAACAGGCAATATAGAAACAGCCGTGCAACATGTCACGTCCGAAAGCTCCTCGTTCGTCAATATGATAAGGTGAACCGTTTTCACTCTCGGATAGTCGGCCTGCAGCCGTATCTTTTAATTAATCTTAGGAATAAAATCTACTGTCAGTAATGGTTCCGTCGCTTACATGCTGTTCACTCGTCTATTACGTAGTACTAGTCCTGTACTCGATAATCAAAACAGCGGTTAAAGGGATTGCTGCATAGTTACACTGAATATGTTGGTTGTACTGCTTATCTATACATGTATTAAAACTGATCGATGTCTGTACATGAGAGATATTTGAAGCAAACTATTAATGGATTCTGTAAAAAATATGTTTTTTGTCTTTTTCTCTGTGCTTTCCCGCTAAACGGCTTAACCGACTTTGATGTGGTTTACACTTATGTGTTGTAGTAAACTTAGGGCAATATTGAGTGTTTGTTTCACCTATTGCAAAATAGGTTCACAGTTAATAAAATATATGACAATAAAAAAAAATTATTATTATATAACCGTATTAGCATTTTTTGAGTGTGGGTTCTAAGGCATACATAGTTGTCTCGAACCGAAGGCATAAAGGCTTGGCTTTAACCCATTAAAGTCCCACTACTGAGCACGGGTCTCTCCCCTTGAGAAGGTCTATGGCATACTCGTACTCTACCACGCTGCTCCAATGCGAATTGGTGAAGAAGGCGGTTAGGTACTACTAGTACTAAATATACTTTACTTACTACTCAATTTTGCACGTGAAATTGCTAGTAGATAATAATATGTGTCTGCATTATCTGTGTGCAATTGATCGAGCACAAGGTTTGCCATAGACCCTCGGGCGTGATCGCAATAGCTGTATCAGCGGCAGAGATCTTCATCAATGAATATTTTTATTATAACATTAGATATAACAGCGTTTCTCAATCTTGAATATGGGCCAGTTCATAGGCCAATAAGCTAAAATATGTACAGTTTACTGTTAATTTCTTTAGTGTACTGTACGTCTTCAGTTTTTGATATTTTCGCCTTCATATAGATTTATTTTAACAATAATGCGATGAAATAAAGTCGCCTTTACTAGCGAGTAGACTAGATAAAGACCTGAAGCACTTAGTTATTTTTTATAATCCAAATAATCAAATAATGTTCGTGCGAGTTTTACGATAATTTTACAAATTTCTTTCAAAACATTTTGAGCATTTATTGAGAACTTAATTATTTTTATAACTTGGAATAACAATAACTTACATTATTACAACGTCGATAAAGATAAAGCAAAGATTTATTGGAAGCCTAGCTTGAGAACTAACTTAACAAGTTGAGAACCGCTGGCGTGGTGTCACTATTTCTATGTAAACGTTCAAACAGATACCGATTGTGTACTTCTTAATAGCGTATTGCGTAAACAGATAGGCCTAGCTGAAAGTAGGCCGTTTGTTTCTATTATACACGACACTTTTGTCATCCATTTTTATACAGTGTTGAAAGCAAATATTATTTAGTTTCTTACATTGCTTAAATTATAAGCGGCCGCCCGCGACTTTGTCTTTTTTTGTAGTGTTTACAATAAAACAGGATAAATTGTAAGTATACATTACTAATGTACATTGCTTGAGTTGCCAGCGATGACATACGGACCCGAGACGTGGTGCTTTACTATTGGCCTAATCTACAAGCTCAGAGTAGCGCAGCGGGCTATGGAGAGGGCTATGCTCGGTATTTCTCTACGTGATCGAATCAGAAATGAGGAGATCCGTAGACAAACAAGAGGAACCGACATAGTCCAAAGAATTTGCCGGTTACAGTGGCAATGTGCTGGCCACATAGTGTGATGGACAGATAACCGTTGGGGAAAGTCCTCAAATGGCACCCACGTCTCGGAAAAAGGAGCATAGGACGCCCCCGACCAGGTGGACTGACGACCTGAAGAAGACAGCGGATGCTGGATTCAGAATGCTTAAGACCGGTCAGAGTGGCGCAAGTTAGGGAAGGCCTATGTCTAGCAGTGGATCTCCAAAGGCTGATGGATGGATGATACCTACATTACTAAAACCTTTACTAAAATTCCTGTCAAAAAAAATTTGTCGTACATCGTACAATGAATTGGTATAACAATATGACCGTTCAAACTTATATATCTTCTAATGAAACGTAGGGCTTACATCTAGCATTACCTATTCCCGGTTATCATAAATATAATAAATAGTTACCTTTATGCCATGTCGGATGATGATGGTTTGTCCATCCAAGGGTTCGATTGGGTTGGACAGGTTAGAGGTTACCTCCACCAATCCGCATTGAAGAAGAATTAGAGTATACTCTTGGCCTACTCAGTTAAGGAGATACCCTGTAGTGGCCCATTAATGGGTCGAAGCTAAACTTACGTTGTCATGTAAATTTCATGCACAGAACAGGAACATTGGCACTGACAATTATAAGATCTTGATCGCACAATTGATCTACATGTTCACGGATTGATAACATCCGATGAACAACTTTCATTCGGTCCGATCCATTACTCCCACATACGCCACTACTTGCAGCTGCTTTGTAGGGTCACCATACTTTATGAAGTCCTTGTAATAGTTGTAATTGTAAACATCGGGGTACTATTATGTCAATGCATTTATGTTACAATATAAACAGTTGATGATATAAGTTTTATAAATAAATAAAAAAGAACCATTTTATTAATAAAAAGCATAAATAATAAAAAGGGGCAAGGAGAGGTGCGTACAGTAGGGCTCTCCCCCTGCATCGCTTTTAATTATAGTTATTTTCGAGAGAATTCGGAAATATCTGTATTAAAAAGCCTGACGAATCCCAGATAATTTTGAACTGATGGTGGCCCTAGCTGTTTGAAACTTATTACAATTATACATTTCATTATCTACAGCGAAGTAAGTGATTGGATAAGTTAAGCAACAGCGGGTGCGGTTGGTAGTTGGATGGGTGACCGCTAGTGGCAAAAAATTCTTGGCCACTTTTGTACTTCGGAGGGTACATAAGCCCATCGGTCCCGGTTGTTATCATAACAGATCCGTACTCAGTTGTGGGCCATCCGATGGGTTAAAGCCATTATATGAAACGCTTTCAATTTAGCTTTCAAGCTATTTTTATATTTATACTAGGAAATCGCCCTAGCTTCGCTTCGGGGAAAATAGTAAAAAAATATAATATAGCCTATGTCACCCGGGGATAGTGTAGCTTCCCAACAGTGAAAGAATTTTTCAAATCGGTTCGGTAGTTTCGGAGCCTATTCAATGCAAACAATCAAATCTTTCCTCTTTATAATATTAGTATAGACAAATCATTTCGTAGTTATAAGTTTACCTAGGAAACCTTATATGTTTAAGTTATTTAATTAAATAAATTCAGACGTTTCTGTCCTCGCGAAGCTGTAAAGGCTGCGGCCAAAAGCTGGGGCCAAAAGCAACTATCAATTCGAAAAAAAAAATGCGACGTAGCGAATGTCCACGAGCAGTGGTAAGAAGGTACTAACTGTCGCGGTAAGCAATAACGTGATTTAATACGTGAATTTCTTAATTCGAAAAAATCATCAGTTAAGTCTTTATTCGCCAAATACCACTTTAACGCTCCAGTAAACTTCACGTAACCAACAAAGCATTATGTTTTCATTTTTATTTCACTTATAACTACCTAAAACTTATTATTTATTTCGAAAAAACATGTCATAATTTTAATTGTTTATTTTACTAGACGCTCTTCTGATTTTTATATAATATTGGTAATTATTTAAATACGTTCTTGGTTAAGATTATCAGAATAAAATTATTTTGTAATAAGTGAAGGTTAAGTAAAGGGGGATAAAATAAAATTGATAACTTTAATTAATATTGGAGCATCATCTATCTCCATTTTAATAACTTTTTATTGTTATTGTTATACTTGCTATTTTTACATTATTTCAAACAAAAAAGTTGCTGAATTCCTTTGCAATTGTCAACGTTTTTCAACATAACTAGGCTTTAATTCCATCACGTCGCTCAATGGAGCAGATTTCGAAGGTGTGACGATGGTCATTCCAATTGTGACCGAATCGAAAGTAAGAGTGGACGTGAATTATTCGATCATTCGGATCGTGACGTTTATTTTTTGCTTTGACGGTCGATATCATTTGTACGATTATTTTTACTGTTACAAGCCTATGAAAGTAAGTCTTCGTTTTAAGCCTGAGTTCGAATTCTTAACATAACTTATTGTCTAAGTACTGAAGCGACACTTTGTAAGAAAATTTGCGTATTAAATGCATTCAAGTATAATGTCATAGAACAGACATCTCAGGAACAGAACCGACACCGCGAACACCATGTATGTCCCAATGCATTGGCGCCACGTGGCTTCAATCTTCAATGGATTCGCCCGATTTTGAAAGGAGAACCGGGACTCAATTTTGAAAATCGAACCTCCCGAGCGGGACATACATTTTGTTCGAGATGTCTGTTCTATGACATTACTCAATGGGCGGCAGTGATTAATAACAGATCAGTGTTTTTGTGTTGATAGTCTGTATTAAGCGCCATCTTCACTTATTATCTTCAAATTGTTGTGTGGAAAAAGTGGAAAATCGACTTTATCAATAGACGGACGTGCCGAATGCATTGTTTTCGTGGTCTCAAACTACCTTCGGATTATTGCTTTTCAAATGAAACCATTTTGAAGCATATCGGTTGGATGGTTTCAGAGTCTATTAAGGGCATCCGTAGAAACATTTTTTTGCGTTTTATACTTAGGTATATAGATTTTAACTCTTCTCATACTAAGAGGAATTAACAGCGAGTCAAAAAATATACATTGCAACTCCATTCTAAAACAATTATTATGAAATTTTATTAAATTATTTAAGTGAAAATTTCCTTTCAAGTATAGCAAATCAAGCAACGCATACAAAACAGTGAGCATAGATGTTATTTATTTTATTATTTATATACACACAATAATTATAATTATTATAATTTGTACAAAATTACTTGAACAATAATTTAAAAATCCCTTTAACACTAATCGATTTAGCTATGTTACACATTCATTGATGTACATGTCGTTAACACAATAGTGATGGTACGATAAGCTTCGAGGATACGTTAAAACTGTGCATGTCGATAATCTACATCTCTTGCATTATTGACGAGCTTCGACGGCGCTTCAATAGAATATGATGACACATGTCATTATGGCCTTCTGGCGCTTGTCACACAGATAGTCAATCTTTACTAATGTCAAATTGTAACGGGGATGTGTCTGTTCACTAGAATATATTCAAAAATTTTGAAGAAGCTGCACTTTTTATTGACATAAGAACTAAACTAGATTTATTAATTTTATTTTGTATGATGTATTAAGTATGCATTGTTCAATCGTAAAGTTACTTAATAAATTTTAAATAACTCAAGAAACTAAAAATATTGACCCTGGATGGATACCTAATATAATGTGTATAGACTGTAACACTAATAAATAGTAATTATTAATCAGCAGGAAAATCCTGCTCAGTAAAATATGACTATGAACATTTTCTACTTGTCACAAATCAAATGGTTTCGCATAAATAAAACGGATAATGAACTATCTATGAATGAGTTTTTAGGAAAACACCTGAGAAAATGTGTTAGCAAAAGTTGTTTCGGGTACTATTCATAGGCACTATCCATAATCTTAAGGATTTTGAATTTAGGAAGCGAAACGGGATGGTTTCATGAGTTCGAGACATAAACATGCATTTTCATTCGTAATAAAATACTTAGTAAACTGTTACTTTGATTTTATCACATGTAAGTTTAGCTTTTTCGAACGACTTGTTCCTATTTCAATTTTCTTTTTAATTTATTATCTATAAGCCGAGGCTTTTACAGATACGTAAAACAATACTGATTTCAAATTATTTGATCATGAATAATTGACTTACAGGGTGCATTTTACACTCAAAAAATAAACAAACACGTAAAATTGCACCGATCATAAAAAATTAAGATTAATCTAGAAATATGATTATTTTTTCGTTCAATAATATAAATAATCGTTTATGAGGATAACATACATCTAATAATAATGAATATAATTTGCTATATTCACATTGATATAAAAATAATTTTCGACCGTCAAAAGATTCACATATTGGTGATCTAAGCCATACAATAGATGTTGTGGAATCGCATGCCTCTCCCGCAACATATCATCGACAAATACCTTATCGAACTGGCACATCTCTAGCACTAAATAAATCGTTACTGGACCGCTCCTCCGACGACCAAATAGTATTAATGGCAAGAGGTTAATGGTTCTGAAAACGTTTGAAATTGATCGACTTCTGCATCTCACAAGCGGCCGGCTTGAATGGATCGTTCAGATAAGGAACACTAAAGCCACAAGAGTGATTTGAATTTAATTCGACATTCATACATACATATAATAATACGTAGACATTTAAGTTATGAGTTTTACTGATAATTACTTAATAAAATAAAGTGTTTAGATGATTTCAAATATTATTGTATCAGTACAAATAATTTACGACTTAACCTCCTCTTTAACTCTGCAAAAATCTGTTTCATCTAATTTCTATTCTGAGAGCGTGGTTTAGCATGAACTAGTTTTGCTTTAGAGGATGGTTTGGCCATTTCAAGCATCCGCAGATTTCACTTATTTAACATTGGGTTATTGCAAGCAAAAAAATTGTACATGACATTGTGAATGAATTGCTAAAAATATTTTTTTATAAGTCGTTTTGTAACCCTTAAAACGTGGGTAAAGCCGCAGGTAGGACATACTTGTATAATAAATAATAGGAGTCTAATAACTTACATTTCGACGCTTGAAAGGAAAAATTGACTAAGCGATACTGGAGAGAGAAAAATTCAACTTTAAACTGCTCTCCTGTAAAGTTAGTTCAATGTCGCTTAGTCATTTTTTTCTTTCAAGCGTCGATATATAATAGTCATATAATAATAATAACCTAGTAACTTACACGTCAATGTTAGGAAAAGGTGCGTCGCAGAAGGAACACCTGGGATCTGTGTCCTCTCGCTCTTCGTCTTCTGTCTGCTGGGGACCTGAGGATCCGCTGGAGCTGCCACGACCTGGAAAATAAAGGATTATCTTCAATTACTTCATTAAGGTTATGGGAGCAATGTATTTAAAATCTAATCTAAAAAGTTTGGTAGAAATTATAAAAGATGGTTAAAATGTGAGCAATCCATAAAAATTACATATATTTTTCCGTTTATTAATAGCTACAGTAAAATTCTTAAAGTTTAAAACTAGAAACAATGTTTTATGGAGAGCTTAAAAATATAGTCAAAACAAAAATAATAATATATTATGTATGTCTGGTACCTCCCATTAGCAACTAAATAGACTCCACCATTACAGAGAATTACATTATTACAGAGAATTTGTTTTAACGGTTTTATGTCAATAAATGCTGTTCTTTAGTTACCGAATGATGATTTGTTTTCGAAGTAACTGGCAAATCTAGATCAAGTTATTGTTTGTACAGTATCTGCATATCTAGCACAAATGATGTGCCGAAGACGAATCATAATATCTCAGAATTTGCATTTTAATACAATAATAACGCTGTGTGTACATTTATTTGATAAAAAAAATACTCATACCAATAATTGATTTGTAATCATTAATTTAAACTCACAGACGTGCAATTAGGTTCTTTATAAACCCAAGAACAATAATAAAATTTGTAATATGAATATATGATATACCTCGGCAGGGAATTGAACAAGAGGCCCCTGACTCTACTGGGCATCAAAGCAAGTGTCATCTTTATATTTTCATATACTTCAGACTAGACTCTAAACTTAAAACAAATGTAAAATTAACTTTTGCTGTTGCCAGGCTGCCACGCAAGTTCTTGCCAAAAGTCACGACATGCAATTACAATAGTCACAATCTGCCTACTCAATGAAACTTTTAAACATACGTAGGTAGGTACTATATATCCATCCTTCTTCTTCATAAGAACAGATGACGCTTTATCCTCGTCGCTCGAATTACGATTGATCACGCTCGGAAGTATGAAACTATGAATAAGTGCAATATAAAGTGATCTACATTGACACATGCAAAATTAATTCAAGTCACGACAAGTGAAGCCACGCCTCGAGCATTGTCTAACGAGAATCGCGCCGCATCCGTGATAAGGCAAGGCTGTAAATGATATCATCGGAGAAGTATGATTTATAAGAAGAAATGAAGTAATAGGTGTGGTAAATCGGTGGGCGATTGATGTTAATTCTAACTGTTTATTTTATTACGTTTAAAAAAGTACCGTTATTAAGAAAAATACCTTTATATAAATCTAATCAACTTATTTTACAGCCTTTAGAAGTCGACGGCTGTAGGCTTTTTCTAATTGGCGTCACTGGAAATCGTGTATGAATACCGTTACGAAAAAAAAAACAAATATAAACCTAACTTAAGCGATATCATAACAGATTCCAAACTAAAAAAAATCAACAAGAACTCACCTGAAAACCAACTACCTAAATATGTTTGTAACTAGGATGTCACACGATTCACTGATGCTACCTGAAGAGTCAAGAGTTCACCAAACAGTGAGTGATGTCAACATAAAACTGGAGTGTTGGTTACAAATTATCAGGGGGCAAGTCACTCCCACCCCACCTGCCTACGGGGGTAATATGCCCACTTGACCCGACATTCGCATTGAATAAAAATCACCTATGCGTGACAATAGCTCTGTGTGGGTTGAGCTGTTAATTCGGCTAATAGAATCAAATAATCATTGATTTACTCATTAGTGTCCGTAGAAAACGTAAGAAAACTCCGAAATGAATCTTTATAGAGAGGTTTTTGTGGAAATTAAATCAAAATGAACTTCCAAAAGCCTCAAATTAACGGATAATTCATCACCACGGTCAATCTTATTAGGTTTATCTTATCCAGCTTTTTATGACTGTAGCCCTACTCGGTACCGTAACCCTATTGTACCTTGGAATCCCCATTGTAACGCTAACTAGCCTGCCTATAACTAACAGGCCCTTTTTCATACATAACTCCCACTATTACAACTAACTTTAAAACTCTCAATAACTTTGGTCCACTCAAATCTCCTAACGTTCTAAGTCCATTTATTAACGTTAAATTAATTACAAACATTAAGAATAACGCCAAACAACCACATAACGCACTCGCACGTTAAGTTTTCCCACGACGCCACCAAATGGCGTAAGTTCCGCGCACACACCGGAACGGTGACTTACCGATCTTTATAATGAATTTAACGAACCCTCAAACGATGTAGCACCTGTTATTTGGCGTTATATTCCCGTAAAATTAATAACTGTGTCTGTGGTTTTAAACTAATACCGCATCAATACATTATGCCTACTTAGTATTATGTTTTAGGTAAAATAAATTGTAAGTCCTTGTGTTTCAGATTTCACTTAAAAAATTAAAAAGAAATCTAAGTGTCAGCCTTCGATCAAACAACTTATTAGTGATTGAAGTTTAGGTATATACTTAAGATATTTTCTCATTAGACATAAGATAAGTATAGACTTTTTATTATGCATAGAATGATGTGGAATCAGGAATGGGTGAATACTGGTGATTTGTTCAAAATGTTCTACTTATTTATATTCTGAACAGGTCATATTTAAAGAAACTACTATTATTAGAAAGGTATAACCAGCTTAAAGCAGAGGGTATTCGTCTACACAAGTCTATTCATAAGCTACGATTGAAACCTACCCCATAGCGAAATTGATCTATGTATGTACATATAATAAGATTAAGATCTTAAAATATAAATAGAACACATACCACCTACAATACGTACCTAGTAAAAACAAATACTTTTCAAATTCATGATGCAAGACTGACAATATTCAGACCCGATACATCCTGAACTCTTGTCCTCTACCCCCGCCAGTAAGTTTTTACCTGTGTCGCGGGTGGCATGGACGACACATTAAAACATCACAGTAATACCCCTGACTTGAGTACAAATATTTATCTGTCACAAATATGTATCTGCCCGGTAGGAACTCAGGACCCCTCGCTTCGCAGGCAGGGTGCTACCAACTAGGCTACTTCTTCTTCTTCTTTTTTAATCGGTCCCTCATTACTGAGGATGATGATCACTACGAACCCTTAAACGGACAGTCTGTCTCCATCGATTCCGGTCTGAAGTAGCCCTCACCGCATGATAGAATTTGGATGAGATGGTTTCCTTTACTTGGTCAGACCATAGTATTGGCGACCGGCCACGTGATCTTTTGCCTTCAGTATTGCCGACAATGACCAGTTTTTCTAGGTTACCATCCCCCCTTCGCATTATATGGCCGAAATACTAACTATATTGCTAACTATATTGGACATACGCAGTTGGCCGAGCTACACCTCTTAGTAAATGGTCCGAACTGAAAATCAGTGCCGTTTTTATTGCGGCTTTTGCTGAGTTCGGTCCTTTTACGGCTTTGTACTGCAGCACAGATCCCTTTTTAAACGCTTTTATTTACTTTCACTTCGGAGCATCAAAGCATCAAACTCAATATTATGATCAAAATGCTACTCTATTTACACGGCAATAAGGTAAACGCTTCCCGCATCAAAGGATCAAATCTTGTAACGTTAATTTGAATGACTTCCCTTTAATGAAAATTGATGAAATTTGGCAGACATGTGTATTTCCGATGACAATACACGAAAATCAAAAAAAAAATTGAAATAAAAGCGTTTAAAAAAAAAAAATTTTTTTGGATTCAACTTATTTTTCCTTTAAAATAGTTTACTTAATTGTTGTAATATTTTGCGTGCTAGCGTGTTGCTGTGCTTCAAAAGCCGTAATAAAGTTTTTTTCATTTCATTTCATTTCAACTATTACTAACAGTTGAAGGGTCATGAAAATATCTATGAATTAACAATTATTAATATCATCACACAGCTTCAAGATTTTGTTTCTCTTTACGCGCATAAAATGTATTTCTACAACGCTGGAAGGGTATTGAAATGCAATTTACAAACTTTAATACACTCGTGTTTACACGGTCCGGTCCGGTGCCGGACGCTTGAGGGTACGCGGTACGACGGACGGGACGCGAACTGCGACGCATCAGGTGCGTGCGTACCGTTACGCCTGGAGGCTGGTACGCTGGGATCAAAGGTATTCTGTTGTACAGAATACCAGTGTACTTTAAATTAAAGATTTAAAATGTTTACTGTTGTTTTTAACATCCTGTAGAAAGCTAATAATGACGGTTTTTTATTTTTAGAGAAGTGTTCGAGGATTTTATTCTTATTTTTAAGCTAGTAATGTGATAATCTATAATACTAATATTATTAAGAGAAAAGATTTGAAACTACCGAACCGATTTAAAAAATTATTTCATTGTTGGGAATCTACACTATTCCCGGGTGACATAGGCTATATTATTATTATTTTTTACTATTTTTGCCGAAGCGAAGCGGGTGATATCCTACTATATAATATATTTAAATATAATATAATCTAATAATGAGTTTTTAATAAAAATAGTATAAAATTACATATGTAATTCATTTTGGCCCAGTAAACGGTGTTTCGCAGTAGTAACACTATCAGCTATAATAAGAAATACCTGCTTAGTAAAATTGTCTAAAAATACTAATGACAAAATTAAACTACGAGTTGTTAAGTTCTCAAATGTACGATAAAATCATGTCATTGCTATCTGTATATAAAAGGCAAAAGTTATTGACTGATGAATCAACGCAATGGCCAAACCCTTAGGGTTAGAAACTTAAAATTTCGCAAACCAATTCTTCTTATGACGTAGAAATTCACTAAAGAAGGATTTTTCCAAATTCAACCCCTAAGGAGTAAAATAGGGGAAAGCTAGTGAACCAATATTGACTATTGAGATAGCCCATGAAGTATCTATAAGTAAGTTCATTTACTGTACCAAGAATAAGATAGATAAACACGACCTTAATGCAAGCATCCTAGTCAACCTTTACACCGAACTGATAATCTCGACTGCCTACTTTCTTTCGTCCCATCCGCTGCAAGGTCTCAACGCATCGGGCAGACACATCGGATACTGTCGGGCAGAACACATCGGATACCGTTAGGCCCTGCAGGTCCACCGACATCGGACAAGAAGCCGATGGGTAGATGATTTGAATTTGTTCTGGATATAAAGCTAATCTACTTTGAGGGTCAAATATGTATTATAAACTCGATAAACATTTCCTAGCGCGCTTCAGGCGTTGAAAAGGTATTCTGTTCACGCTCTGTACTTCGAAGATTGCATGGTACAAGAACTATAGGTTTATTATGGAACCTAATTTTATAGTACAATAAATTATTATCTATAGTGCAGGACAGAAAATGTACAATGGTCGACGTTCGCGGATAATTGATTTATCTTTGTCGAAAAATTGTTTAATTTCGCGTTACATCTAGATACGAGAAAATCCATCTAATCTGCGAACAAAAAACCAGACAAACGCGCCCATGCCAAATTTAACCCTTCACTGAGGGCGGTGATATTAAATTGAAATATTTCTATTTTATTGTCCGTAATATTTATTTGATTGTTAAATAAATACGCGATGTGGGACGCCGAGCGTTTGTAGTCGGTTTAATGGGGGGTGCAGCCATTGTTGTTGGTTAATTTTTTGATTAATCATTCAGTTTCGTTGGGGATCGGTGTGATTCAGTTACGTTAGATTTACGCAAGATATTGCTATGATAAACTTTCAAAATATAAATTGAAATCATTGTCAATCCTTTTTGAATTACTTTAAAGATTGACTTATCTATTTGTGAAGGATCTAACTATTTTTTTAATAATAAAATACATTATTTTGACTTTTTTATTCTATACTTTACATGTTTTTCAAATAACAAACATATCGTCAAAAACAAAACTTTTAACACGATAGAAAAATTTACGAAAAATAATAATACATTAATATTATTAATTAGGTATTAGGTACAGTTAAGAAGTTTGTATAGAAATTCGAAACAAAGCATATTAATAACATACACAAAGATAATTTATTAATATATAATTCAGCACGTATTTATCTTAATATATGTTTTACATACAAAAACATGAAAATCACCCTGACCATTGCGTTTATAATCCATTATTTATAATTGGTGTTCTAAACAATAGCCTGTCCTATTCACACTTTGCATCTGAACGTCTATAATATAATCGTACGCGTGATAATACGGATTCTGCATACAACAATGGCGCGTGCGCCGGCGACAAAGCAGCGTCATCAATTTTAATCTGCGCGACAATTGCGCGATGACAAATGTCAACGCGACACTCATTCATTACTCGCACGAACGCACGCGGCCAATTCCAAAAAGGAACGCTAATAAAGGGTTAACTTTACATTATTATTATGATCGCTCATAATAATATTTCGTTGCTTAATTTTGACAATGCGAAATTAAGCTGCAACAACAATTATTATGTTTATGTCTTTATTTGTGTTTATCTATTTTACCTAGAGTAGAGTCGGATTTTAATTATAACATTTATATTAATAATAACATTGTAAGCATGTTTAACATTAAGAATACTATTGTCGGAAAAGTAACCTTACCCATAAGTAAAGTGACCTCAAAATATTAAATTCCTCATGAGCCCAAATTGAAAACAAAAATGGTGATCAATCAATTACTATCACGGAAACGGACTTAAGCTTTTACCTTCAAGTTGGCACTTATCTCGGGCTTGTGACGTTGAATTTATTAATCCTTTTGCAAAAAGTGCGTGTTATCGTACGTTTCAATGAGCGAGTCGATAGGTGGCCTCGTGATAAACGCCTCATCAATCATGTCTTGTGCAACTGTACGGAGCATTACGAGTTACGACAAATGCTTGAATGGACCGACTGCAAATCGATTCTAATTACGGATTATATTCGAGAGTCATTGTCGACGTTATTGGAATGTCATGCAACTGATGTTTATCCAGCATCGATGTGGGTGCCCGAAATAGCCACTGCAAATGTGCTGATGCATACTAGACGTATTTGTTGTGGCTTTTGTGTGGTCTATTGAATGTTTAAGCGTAGGACACTTATGATTCGTTTAAAGTTTTTTCTCAACTGAGTGTAGGTAAAGACTGATTTTGTAGCAAATAAAAACATATTTTTATGAACGCTACAAATATGCGTAAATAAATAGTAAATACCAAATGCATATCGACGCTTGAAAAGAAAAATTTACTAAGCGACATTGAGCTAACTTTACAGGAAAGCAGTTTAAAGTTGAATTTTTAGAAAAGTTGTCGTATACAATATAGATGATAAAATAAGGATTCAAAAACAGTAAGAATATCGTCGATAGGAGGATTACAAAAAATATATGATGTTTTTCTAAAAATTCCAACTTTAAACTGATCTCCTGTAAAGTTAGCTCAATGTCGATTAGTCAATTTTTCTTTTCAAGCGTCGATATGCTTATTTACAAATGTACAGTGTACACATGTAAATGCCTTAAATCAGACTAAATTGAAATGTTTATACATCAGAAACCTAGTTCTTATTGTTATGTACACACAAATACGTGTGAAATACGAATCTGAAATTACATTTTTAAACCGTAAACCTCCCTTCGCAGAGAAAATATATAAATTTTTACTGTCATGTACGACTATATTATATATATATTTTATACAGCAGATATAAAATAGTGAGTGGTGTTGTATATGAAACACAGTAATTACGTGCAATCAAAATCGCATATATCACGTGAAGCCGGCTGCGACGTCGTCCCACCGGAAGCTACGCAGGAAGCTTGAGGAACCTCGCTTATAGCGGAATACTTTACTAGATATGACTTATATCAAATAAACAATAAAAATAAAATATATAAAAACAAAAGAGAACAAAATATTAAAAAAAAACTATATAAGAGACAGTCTGACAAAAAGTATAATATAAAAAATTGTAGTAAAAAAATTATAAAAAATAGATAACCAAAGGAGAGTCTTGACGCTTATCAAGTCGCACCCTCAGTGGAAAAAGGCATAGGATGAAAATTGCAATTTTACAGGAGAGCAAAAAACTGTTAAAATATCAGTGATTGAAAGGAATTAACGTTACGATTTCTTGCACAAAACCGTCAAGATAAATGATAAAAATTTGAAAAAAAATAAGCACATTCAGCTTTTGTCCTTCTTTCCAATCATATTAATAACAAAAATTCAAAGTGACACGACTTATGCTTTTTTCCACTTATGGTGCGAAGTATGAACTATAACGACTCGTGCCCGAATTTCATACAACATTCCGGGACCAATATAAAGGCACTGAAAAATTATACATACAGACGTAATTTTTACAACTATTAAGATCCTTGAATTAGGCAACGTTTCAAAGCAAATTTTTATACACACACACACGTTAAATGTACGAAAACAACCGTTCTTAGGATAAGTAAATTTATTTTATTACCATTTCAAATAGCTATTGTAATATGTTAATATCTAAGTTACTAACTGTGTAATCCATTTTTGGCCGTAGTATGTATACTTTAACATTGTATCGACTGTTGTACCTGTAACGCTGTTGGGTTGCCTAATAAACGATTAATTAAATAAATAAATAGAAATCTAATTAGTGTTAGCAGCACTCACAGATGAATACAAAATTTTATTTAAGTTTTCATGAGAATAATAATAGGTCCTAGCCACATCTAGACAATTGTCATAAAACAGTCCCCTAACATTGAAGCAGCATATGCATGATTTTTCACATCGGCTCGCGGCACGTCGCGATTTATCTAAATTAAATATCGCATGCGCGTGGCGGCGCGGCGGCGCGGCGCGGGCGGCGCACCCGCTCAGTGTCTCCGCGCCTTATGATTTCTGACGTAGCATACAGCATGAATGTAAAAAAAATATTAAAATTATACATACTTCTAAACTAATAGGTATTAGAAGCAGGAAATTTTAGATTTTTTGTCTGTTTCTCTGTCTGTTGTCTGTCGATAAACTCAAAAAATACTAAACCGATATTGAAAATTCTTTCACCCATTGAAGGCTACATTATTTCTGAGTGACATAGGCTTTATTTGATTATGATTAATAATATTTTTATGCCATAAAAATATATAATATCGACGCTTGAAAGGAAAAATTTAACTGCTCTCCTGTAAAGTTAGGTCAATGTCGCTTAGTCAATTTTTCCTTTCAAGCGTCGATATGTTGCAGAACAACATTATGCCGAGTCAGAGCAGAGAAAAGAGCAGACGAACCACCTGATTGAAAGTGGTTGAATACATTAGTCACACCAATGAATCACCAACGCGTTGAAGGGCAACAAGGATCCAGAAGAACCACATTAATTTGTATGACCATTTGGAGAAAATTGCTCGTCAAACAAGTAATTAGGAAAGAAAGAATCTGTCTTTATCAAAGCTTTGGTAACGGTGACGTCTCATAAAAGAAAATCTTGCTACTTTTATAATAGATATGAATGTTTGTAAGGATGTATGGATGTTTCTTACCCCTTGATATTAAATATATTTTTGACAATTAAAAAATACATAGTACGGATGCCTATTAGCTCTTGATAAAATAAAAAAATAATCACAAATAAATAAATCATCCTGTATACAGTGCAATATGAGTCAAAAGTCACACGTTAGAGGGCGGCGCAGGTGACTCCAATTAAGTCACCCTGGACATTACGCACCGGAGTGTGACGACACAAACACACACGTGGCCTGCGTGGCAGACACACCGTGATTTCAAGTCAACTATTAGTACTACTACCACGTATGTAAAGCAAAGCAAAGCAACAACCCATAATTGTCCCACTGCTGGGCTCGGGGTCTCCTCTCACAATGTGAGGGGTACAGGCCATAGTCTACCACGCTGGCCAAGTATGTAAATATTCATTAATTGGTTCATTACATCAACAGTTACGTAAGTACTGTAAAGAAAATTTTACCAAGAATAAATAGGTGATTTCAACGTTTCCTTCGATAAGAACTGTAATGTTTATGGTTTAACTTGTTTAAAAATCGCCTTACTCGTATCTTTTATATTTTTCCCGACTGCCAGGAAGGATTATGTTTTTCGCGCGTATCTTGTATGTATACATGATATACCTATACATACATAATGTATGCGTGTAATATTCTTGACTAGCTTTTGCCGGCGGCTTCGCCCGCGGTAGAGATCAATTTTTTACAAATCCCACGGAAATCCGTGCCGTGTTTGAGGAACAAACATCCAAACATCACACTTATAATATTAATAGAATTACCTCGTATCGTCCAATCCGCTGAACGGATTTATATAATTACTAGCTGACCCGGCAAACGTTGTTTTGCCATATAAATAAATAAAAAATAATAATTTAGGGGTGGACTACCCCTAACATTTAGGGGGATGAAAAATAGATGTTGGCCGATTCTCATAGATACCGGATAAGCACATAAAATTTCATCAAAATCGGTCAAGCCGTTTCGGAGGAGTATGGCAACGAAAACTGTGACACGAGAATTTTATATATTAGAAGATATCATTAGATTCGTCTTGATAAGTGAAATAAAAAAAACAAATATGGTGGCTGTGAAATGCCATTGTTTGAAGTATCAAAAAAATCGAATAGGTATGGGTATAAAATTTAAGAGCTCACTATAAGGATTTTAGAAAGGTAAATCATGATAGCTTTTTTGATAGCAGGCGGATTTTTTTAATTTTAAAAAATATATTAGTTTAATTCCCTCGATTCCTCTAGAAAGAAAATTTGTATATTAAACATGCATGTCATTGTGTCCTGCATGCGTAACTCTTTTGCTGACTGTACAGTGTACACTAAGGAAAAGTAAAAGGTCCAATGAAAATCAGCAGCACTCACCAGCCGTAGCATGATCATCCTGCACCAGCAGCAGCGTCCGAGGACCCAGCAACAACTCCTGCCCGGATGGGATGTCACGGATCACTTTGTACCAGATCTGGAACATACATCGTGAAAGTAAAAAAAAACAACAAATGACCGATTGCAAGAAAACAGTCTTTGGTCGTATGTACCAATAACATTTAAGGAGTTTCCTCATTCGGCTGGATCTCATCATCAGAATCGATTTAGAAAAATATGAGTTAAACTTGGTAAAAAACTTGAGGACCTTTTCCTTTTCTAAGGCAATTAAAAATAACATCATTGTGTAAGCGTGTAGCACTGCTTTACGGAGGGTTAATAATCTCTATTTATATTTTACGAGTAACCGCCCTCGCTTTGCTTCGGTTTTCTTTATTTTTTACACCTACATTATTGGAGTTTTATTAAGGATCCCTAATTTTTTTGATAATAATATAACCTATGTCACCCGGCGATAGTGTAGCTTCCCAACAGTGAAAGAAAGTTTCAAATCGGTTCGGTAGTTTCGGAGCCTATTCAATGCAAACAATCAAATCTTTCCTCTTTATAATATTAGTATAGATAAATTCCTGCTTTTTTTTCAATAGGGATGTTGACTAATTTTAGGATTCAATTTTATTTTATAGATATGACCTTAACATTCACGAAAAAAAATATTATAAAAATAATAATCTTCAATTTAAAAACAAAAATTGATAAATAAAAATCATTATCAAATTTCCCACCAAAAACGTCACGTGACGTCACTAAACGATATTCAATACTATCTGTCTGCTAAGTTTGTTGAATTTCCATATAAAATTGTTCCAATGACGTCATATTCTCAAAATGGCGTTTGAGGTCACGTGTCAGTGAGTACAATTTTGAACATTTTAAATTAATGATATTTAATTTATTGTGATTGATTTCAATAAAAGAATCATATTTTAGGCCTTTAAATGTTACCACTAATATTTTAGACATAAATTTATATTAATTTATAATTAGTGTCAACATCCCAATTGTATTCCACCTGATAATAAGAGATGTTGTCTAGGGTGACATAGTGGAATTAGCGGACTAGGCTACAAAGAGCCTGTTCGTTCTTACCTAATCGGAATGGAATACCAATGTTCTACCAGTGAACAGTAGAGTAGTAGAATAGAAGACATAATAGTACATAATTGTAGAAGTAGATATTGTAGAGCAACATACAAAGAACAATATTTTTGAATTTATTTTTCTTTCACACTCATTATTCTTAACCCTGTCGCTGCTGCCAAGCGGTGCAATCGGCATTGAAAAGCTACCAATGATGTTGCCCACTTAGTGGTAAGTTCACCACAGACCCTTAAGTGATAAGTCCATCATTTTTATATACTTGGCTCATTAAAGTATAATGCCATAGAACAAACATCTCGAACAAAATGTAGATCCCGCCCGGGAGTTTCGATTTTCAAAATTGAGCCCCCGTTCTCCTTTCAAAATCGAACGAATCCATTGAAGATTGAAGCCACGTGGCGTCAATGCATTGGGACATACCTACATGATGTTCGCGGTGTCGGTTCTATACGCTAATAATAATACTTCGATGACTTGGCTAGCTTGGAAAACTATGGCCTTTATCATTTTCAATATGCTGTACTAAACATGAACCGAATATTGTGTCTTTAACTAACCGTGTCAAAAAAACATTTCAGCCAGTTTTTTTACTTAAAAAACACGTGTATAAATACCCATAGAAAGATTCAATGTTAAACTAAAATACTTTTTAACAAGGTGAATTAAGTTTACTTACACCTCGGCAGTAGACTCGTGTATAGCTTGCCTTAATCACCTAGGTGAATTTAGGTCTACCGATTTAGTATACTTAATTCACCTCGATCAGTAGACTTAAATCACCTGGGTGCATAGGTGAATAAAGTACACTAAAAGTAGACTTAAGACACCTGGGTGAATTAACTCAGGTGAATAAAGTCGACGGCACCAAACAAAAGCTGTTTTAAACTAACCTCATATTACGCACTGGTTTATATTATTGGTTATACAGGGGCGAAATATCAAATAGCGTTTAACCTGAAGGGTCGTGAGTGAATCTAATCACCGCATCTGTTCTCCCCTGACCGGAAGTGGGACACAGTTGTTCAGCCGACGATTTTCTGTCACCGGAAGTTACCAACGTTCCACATTCAAATTTGATTGGGGTAACACAATGCAAGGCGGTTAATGAGGGCTGTTCTGATAATGATTCGCGTTCCGATTTATTCGGTAGTATCGTTTTGAGTTGAGTTTGTGAGTAACAACGGTTTGTTCATTTACGGGTTATGAGGTTTCAGTCAAACTTAATTTGGTTTATCTTGAATAGGTGTAGTTTGTGATGAGAAATGTGTTCAATTGTTTCGCTTAAGGCATAATTCTAATATTTGATTTCTTTTATCTCTTACAAATGTAAAAAACATTATTAGGTGCTAGCCCGCCTGTTGTACCTTATTTATGAGTGCAATATATTATAGTGTTTTCATTTCATCTCATTTCAAATGTACAAAAAAATTACTGATAGGAACATAATCAACAATAATTTTGAACCAAAAAGTCGTTACATTATTTGTTCAGGAGGAATATTCAAACTAGTTAATGTTCTGAATACAAATCAATATTATCTACGATAGATCATCATTGTCTTTCATTATTATAGGCTGAAACTTATGCTGACAACCCAAATACGAGTACGAACTAAGGTCATAACCCCTTGATGATTCATATTATAGAATCAACCAGTTTATCAGAGACCACCAATTTTACTATTTTTGAGAAAAATTAAGTATGTATTGCGAACTGTATAGTATATAGATAATAGGTACCTTACTTATAAAAATATTTTTAATCGAAAGTTCATACTTGTCCTCCCAGTAATAAATGTTGAACGTTGACATCGTGAGGATAGTTTGAAGACCGGACGAATTTAAGCCAGTTAGTGTTATCCAGCGTGCCATCCAACCAGCCTCCATTTTTGCCAAAGACCTGAAAGAAAATAAAATTATGAACAAAGGAAATTTTATAGTGAACACAAAATTTTTGGTACATTAGGAACAGCGCCATCTAGGTAATATGGTAAGAACTATTTCATCAGCCACCGAAGTAAAAGTTTACGGTTTTGCTTCGCAACTTCTGATGGCCCAAGTTTATTAGGTATTTCTTAACATACATAATTATTTAAGATTATTCAAACCCTGCAGAAACATTACATGGATTTTATGAAACGGTAAATCTTTGATAGCATAGTGGTCTTGTAAGGATATTGATATAAATCACACGAAACGTAGTTAAAAAAAACGTATTGAATCATAGCACTAAAAGCTTCTTGGCTTAGGTATAGCTGTTGTCTGTGTTCTGTGGCTTATAGCGATATTGTTTTTTTTTTTAATTAAAAACATGTGCAGTGTCGAGCGAGCGAGACTGTCTGAGTTTCACCGCAACCATAACTTTAGAAGCGCCCCGCCGCGCCACCTGCCGGTGGCAGACATTAGAGTGGACACCGCAACTCAACAATAGATGGCGCTATTAGTCCCTGTCAAGATGCACCGAGGTCGTCAGCTTGGCCATTTATCAGTAACCTCCCCAAAATGATTTAATTTTCATAGGAGGCGCGTACATTAATCACTTTTTTTATTGCGGGGATGCAACTTCGCGTTATTTGTTTTTTTTTTGACTCATAACTCTGAACTGAACGACCAATTTGGACAATCTTTTTAGTATGAAAGTATTATCTAAAGCTGGTAACTGGTAAAGACTGATTTAATAGTAAACGTTTTAGACACTGGTATTACTAATTAACACCTATTATACGTAAATAAGCATTACCTAAGACAGGTAGGATTGTGTGGACCAATCAGTGCTTAGAGTTTAATTCTAAATTTAAATATTTTAACTGAAAAGTATAGATATTCCTCTATTTTTATAGAATGGTGGTAATAAATGTTTTAATTTCAATGTTGTAAAAATCTACATAACTAAGTATTATACCTAATTATTTTACAGTTTCTTAAAACATGCCAAATTTTATTCTAAACCATTGACCTTTTATACACATAATAGAGTGTTTTACTCTTTTACGTAGCTAGAATTTCCATCTAAGAGCTTTAACCGTCTATTATTTATTCTGATAGCTAAAACAAGAGGGTTATTGGATAACAGGGGTGGCGCAACCTACAATTTTCTGGCAGACACTACAATTCAGTGTGCATACATTCGATTGAGTCATGAATCATGATACTTGGTAATAGGCCGTTTGTCAGGGATGTGTTTCACCGCTGGCTGTACAATTTTTTACAAGCTTACCTACCCCTAAAACAGTTTCAATAGAAAAAAATAATAGTTAAAAAACTAAAAAAACACGCTTCTATAGAAAATCCAACTAAAAAATAGAAAATATATTTAAATTAATAATCGTATAAATTGTAATAATTTATTATTATTTATTTTTTTTGTTTCATTTTTTGAAATGAAATTTAGTTTTTTTCTTACTTTCTTTTTTTAAATATTGAACTGTCATCGGTCCTCGATAAGTCTACGAAATTTTAAAGAAATCTGATCGTTTGAAGTGGGTTAAAATCAAGTCCAAAGGAGTCGGTTACAAGTTACAAACAAACAAACATATATACAACAGGTGAAGCTAATATAAAGCGTGTAAAATGGGTAAGTAGGTAGGTACAATAAACCATTTATGACATAGCAGGTAACTACGTATAAAGTTCTTGGCACATATAGTATTATTGATGTTTATTTTTGTTATCCTTGTGGTTAATTGCATACGTGCAATATACATGCGATAAACTAACAAAAATGTTATGCGTGATAAAACATAATCATGCCATTTTTTATTTACGTTAATTGTAAATTCATAACAATTGCCCATCATAACATCAACAACCCATTTCTAACCACACTCCTAGGCATGGGTTTCCTCACAGAATAAAAGGATGAAGGTTATTGGATTGTAGAGCTGAGTACATTCTACTATGCGCAAGTTGGCCTGGTATAATGTCTTTCACACAAATCAATTTACTTACTTTTTAAATAATATTTTATTTATAAACTGTGTCTTTTTAAATGTCATATTATTCTATTATTTTTAATATTCCCATAAGATATTCGCCGGCGCTGTGACTTTGGTTAAATGATGTTTCCATGTAGAGTTTCGTGTTTAAGCAACGTCAATTGGGGTTCTTAACTTGATCTATTGTGGTGTTTAATATGAACGGTCAATATGGGTAGAACTATCATTTTGATCTATAAAGACATTTTTGTAGTTAATTATATTGACATCGTTACAATGAATAATAAATTGATTGAGTATCGTATCAACCTGGATGGAGTTAACGTTATTTTTTAAGATGACAGCAGGGTAATATTAGTGAGCAGTATATCCCATTTTAGCTTATACATACAAGACCATACATTTTATTATATTCATCCATCCCTCCAAGGTTATTACAATATTTCGGTAATTAAAAACCTTATCTCTAATGATGATAGTTTTTAAAATAAAATTGTTTATTTAATAGTCATTTCATACAACCTGTTAGTAGATAAAGAATGGAACGATAAATAATATCTACTAATAGAAGAATCAAAGAAACAAGGTGCGTAATTCGGCGTAAAATTAAAAGGCGATCCCCTTTCCGTCTACGAAAAAATTAGGAGAAAATCATGTGAAAAATAAAAAGCATCTGTTGCACAATAAAAAAGACGTAACAAGTATACTTGCAGATCACGATGGTAGGTTACCCATTCGATTTTGGGTCTAATGTCCTTGTGATAAGAGTCTAGCGTGACTCGATGGAACAAAACAAGTGTAAGGTATTAATCAAAGCTCAAGTCGGGAAACCCTCCTTACGCGTCAGCGACAAGCCTTTTCCGCAGCATTTATCACGTTATTAAAACTGCGTCGGGTGCGTTCGGTAAAAAAGATAATTATCTTAGGGACCCTCGTCTTCAACAGGGCTGCCACGTTGCGGAATAACTATGCTGTTTAGGGTTTTGTAGCATAAGTTTAGATTTTGTTTTATGATTGGCTTCAATTAATGATGTTTAAAAACTATAGATACGTCATGCCCTTACAGATCAACCAAAAAATCTGTTCCGAAAAGAGCTACAACACACACGTTTGTCTTTTGTTTCACTTAATCAATCGTACTACAATAATACACGAAAGCATTTTAACGTTGTATGTCAAATCTCAAGCACTTCTGATAACAACAAAACTGGCTATCGTCTTGTAATGACAGAGCGACTACGAGCAGACGAGCTCAATTGTCTGCTGTTACGATCTTCATCTTCGGCACGCTAGTGACATATCTAACCTCTTTTTACTTATATCATTGGCTTCAATCTAGTCATTTGATGTTTCGTATCGCAATCGAAGAGACCTTATACTTTAAGGCAGAATTCTGCTATTGTTTTGGTGATGGTAGACTGACGTTCAGCTTGAAAAAGCGGACCTAGCATGAAACTTTGTACAGAAGTTCCTTATTGTGGGGGAGCAATCAGATGGAATTTTTGATTACCTATTTATTTCCTAATGGGGTAAGACGGGTAGATAGTGTGCATATAAAAATATAATTTTGACGAATTCACTTATAACTTGAAATTTTTTCGATTTATTGCAAACCAAAGGGGAATAAACTAGGCAGTAGGTAAAAGTGAAACTTACCTCGGACGGATTTAACCAGCTGGTTTATTTACAAAGATTCAGCGACCAAACGACATTGAACAGTCGCCACTCGCCAGCCCTATCTATCGAGGGTAGCGGATAAGCGATGAGTGGCGGCGGCACATGTCGGCCATCAGTCATCGATTGCGCGGACACTTGCAATGGAACTGGCTACAAGTTACAACGGATCGCATTCATGAGTAATGCTATACTTATCTTGACATCAAACAACAACCAATTACGTTGAAATTAAATCAAATCAAATCAAAATCTTTTATTCATATAGGTCTCACTGATACACTTATGCACGTCATTTTTTAATCTACTAGCTTTTCGGAAGGGTGCTTAGTCATGCAGGAGAAGAAAAGCCGTAAACAAACTTTTCGGCACATCTTTTTAAAATAATGAAAAGTTACATAATATGTTCTTACCTACGCGGAGCTGGATGCGCAATCAAATGGGTCAAATCAAATCAAATAGGTAAATATTTTCAGTCTTATAATGACTCTAGACGTTCAACCGGCGATTAATATTCAAAATTTAAAATTATCATTCACAAAAGGTATCAATAATGTACTTATGAACGTCATTTGTTTTTTTATACCACCATTTCATAAAAGTCCTTTGTCATGGAAGAGAAGAAATGGCGAAATAACAACTACCATCGTACGTACCTACCTACTTACTGATACTAATACCTAATAGGACCTTGTTTAATCCTCAAGAATTAATTGATTCAGTACCGACTTACTTTATGTGCTCTACCTACAACACAAAACAGCATAATAAAAGCTTTGAAACCAGAATATCTGTTCAAGAAGTAATAAATGTGTCTATTAAAATAGTACTCGTGCATAGATATGTAATAATATTATCTATCTAATACCTTTAAACGAGCAATTCTTGTATATATATATATAATTGGAATCTCGGAATCGGCTCCAACGATTTTCATGAAATTTAGTATATAGGGGGTTTCGGGGGCGATAAATCGATCTAGCTAGGATTCATTTTTAAAAATGTCGTTTTATCGGTGTTTTCAGGTAATGATAAACTTCTACAATATACTCTTCCTGACATCTATTGGCAAGTAGCAATACTAAAGCTACTTCAGTAAATGGCGTTATTAAGCAACACTAAACCGAGCAAAGCTCGGTCATCCGGATATTAAGCTTAATACAAGCACATAGCTACTACAAGTAATAGGTAATAAGCATTAATTTAAAACTGTAAAGTTAACAAAACGATTAAATTGTCAATTCGAGAGTACCCCGAGCATTACTTTAATATGGGGCACGTGGAAATGACTGCAGTGCAGATTATTATAAAAACGGAGTTTGTAATTTGAACGAGCTGTGGTAGATCTCATATTGCGCCCCGCTTGCCTCCCAGCCGCCCTGGCGCCCGCTTGCCGCCCGTGTGCCGCCCGTCGCCCGCGCGGATATCGCAATTTCCCGGAATACTTGGGAAAGCTACAAATGTTCGCGACTCGTTCGTGTCGGAAAATTACATTTCATAAATTCTAGTGATGTACGCCTGTTGCTTGCCTTATCGATAGTTTTATTTTTTTTTGGTTTCGCGGTTCCTATAATAGTCGTAGTAGCATTAAAATGATAAGGAATTATATTTTACATAAAATATTGTATGAAAATAATATTTCTTAGTAAATAAATTACTACGTCCTATAGATAAAACTATCTGTTGTGTAGGTTTTCGTGAGTTAGTTCCTGAGCAGGTTCATTGTACAGTTTATTAAATGTATGTACACAATGAAGAATATTATGCCAATATTTCCGCCTCGGTGGAAGAATAATATTTAGAAACGAACAACACATATTAGTTGCCCGACAACCGATAAGAGACATACAAGAATAACTTTTTTTCGTCGGTACGAAATTTATTTAAAATATTATATTATCCTCATATGAAATTAAAATTGATTTTTATCAATTTTTCATTCATAAGTGTCCATAGCCCAATGGCTAAAATCGATCGTAGGTATATTATGATGGACCATGTTAAGCACCAACGAGGGCAGTCAGTTTGTGACCTACACATTGTTTAATATTTGTGTTTATCGTCGCATAAGATAGAGATTTGGCTATCGCTAGATAGGTTATTTTTATTAATTTCGAACGTTAGTTGATATTTGCTTTTAAATTGTCTGAAATACATGCATATACACTTTATTTGATGGATTGTAGAGATTTAGTGAAATCAGACCAAAATGTTTTTAGTTTTACACTGCAAGAGTTTCGATGACCTTAATATCGGTTTGTTTACCTCACGTACCTTCGTTCCGGTTTTTACCTGATCGTCTACTAATAAAACATGGTAATATTTTCTACATTTTATCGGACATCATCTATCGACAAAGTCTTTTATTAAATATAACATTATATTGAAATCAATTTATTATATTTTTAAAAGCTTTAACTTTTTACTTTACTTTGCACCTTCCAAACTGAAATAAACGAAGACATAATTATAGTAGGTACCTAAATCAAAACAGAAACATGTTATTTTACACGCAAAGTGTTACAAAACTTCCAAAGTATCGACATAATATAACCGCACCGCCCTCACTCTGAATCTGAAGAGCGACTTCTACCGTAGCGGTGATCACGCGTCGTTGCGCGAATCACACGTCTCGTTACACAAGATAACAATTTGTGTGCGCGGTTATTTACCCGTACCGCACGCCTGCGCCAAATTGGACCGCTATGTACCCATATAATGTTAATGCATGTTCTTGTGTGGTTAATGCTTAGAAATACAATTTGGGCATCTTTAGCTGATGTTCGTTTTTTGAAAATGGTAATAATCGCAATGCAGAAGAATCAAAGATGAATAAGTACGCTTCCTACAAAATTGATCTTATTAGTAACTAGGAAATCGCCCTCGCTTCCTTCGGGAAAATACTAAAAAAAAAATATAATTTATCCTATGTCACCCAGGGATAGTGTAGCTTCCATACAGTGAAATAATTTTTCAAATCGGTTCGGTAGTTTCGGAGCCTATTCAATGCAAACAAACAATCAAATCTTTCCTCTTTATAATATTAAGTATAGATAAATTACACGTCAAATCCAAGATCATTTTGTATCTTAATATAATTATCACAATGTGTGATTGCGTGATGTTTTATTAATCTACTTCCACTATTACTATTGCATAATAAAATTTTATAAAATTTTCTGTGAAAGAAATGTGTCCTTCCTTAGCCTTATCTTCTATTATATTATTCAAGTATTCATTCGTGATCCAAATACCTAAGCCATGGCATGTAGACCATCGTAGAAAGCCATTACATCCGTTAACACCTGTCCACAAAAACGAGGCCGCCTTATCAACCTTTGTTACATTCCAATCCAATTATTTTTTGTACAAACCTTTTTATTCAAAGTTTCCGTCATTCACATGTAACTATTCAACAGAATCACTTTACTTCTTCATCATTGTCATGTATCACAATTAGGAAATTAGAATCACCTTCTATGGTCACGTTTCGACCATTAAGCAGAGACAAACCGATCTAATTCCTGATACGACAATATATTCACGAACTACTATCATTGCGCAAAAAAACTGAATGAGCGATTTGTGATCTTTGTCCGAAAAATAAGCTTTAAGGTCTTAACTATAAGGTCGCAGTTTAGGATCCCGTAGAAGCTTATGTAGGTGTTAAAACGTCCCATTGACACAGTATTAACGGCACCCTATTGATTAGTACAAAGACTCCCAGACTCCCATCTTTTGTTCTGCGATCGGCCAACAATCCCGCCGCTAACCGTTGTATTTTCGTGTCATTTGCCGCAGAATAAACATAATAGTGCTTTATAATGTAACTGTGTCAAGTATCACTGTTTTATTCCTATGTCGTATGTCAAAGCAATAAAATTTCTAATTAGGTTTATGGTGTCACTTTGCATTTTCTCTATTTCGAAGTATACAAGAATTGTATGACACATTTTTATGTCGATAAAGACACATTATTTTAATTTTTGGTACCAATGAAGTTAGTTAATAATTTAGTTAGTAACTTAGATTCAATTAACATAAATAGGTAACATAAAATAACCTAGACTAGTAAAATATTTTATTATCAGCTTATGCGTAGGTCTTTCATAGGTTATTTCATTCTCGACTTTATCATCTAACTAGCTTTTGCCCGCGGTTTCGCCGCGGTAGAGCCGATTTTTTACAAATCCCGCAGGAAACCTAATTTTTCCGGGATAAAAAGTAGCCTATGTTAATCCAGGGTATAAGCTATCTTCATACCAAATTTCACAAACTTTCACATTTTATAATGATAATAGGATTTAAAAACATGGTTTATTAAATTGATTAGACTCCAAAGGCGAATTGCACATTGCTAGCTACGCCACCGCTACGTAAATGAAAAGACAAAATACTATTTATGTTATGAGGTCTACGACTATCAGCACAAAAGTAAAGCGAACTGGAATTACTTACTAATATCATTGCACCTCTTTATACTTTAATATATTAGTATTCTTATCAAATTCAGTAGCGAAGTGGGCGATAACACCACTTCCGTTTAGTCTCAAGTACCAAAATTTGTGTTGTTGACAAACATATTATTAAACATCTTGTGAAATTTGACGACTACCGGACTCTCCCAATAAGTGACCCAGGGAAACGAGAGGTCCCGGATTACATTCCCGGCACATTTGTGTGATAGAAATATGTTTACTTTTTATTGACCTGAGGTTGGATTTGTTGGTCTTATTTTGGTTATTTGGATACAAGGAAACCTAATGCGAAGGTATAAGTGTGTAAGCGTTAAGTTCTTTTAATTATTGACGGGCTTATTTTCATAATTAAGCAAAGTTTACAATTTCTTTATTGATATTTCTTATCAGCATCACACAACATAATTATCGCTTGACGTCTCTTTGGCTTTAACCTATTAATGGCCCACTACTGGGCACAGGTCTCTCCTCTTGAGGAGGGCTAGAGCCTCCTGAGCATACTCCACCACGCTGCCCCAATGCGAATTGGTGGAGGTGTTAGTGGCCAAGCCAAGTGTCGGGTTTTCAAACCGCCCGAGGGCCTCCGACATGGCTTAACGATTGTTATCTTATGATAAAAACTGGGACCAACGGCTTTACGTGCCCTCCGAAGCACGGAAACGCTCAAGATCACTTAGAATCGACACAAGCCGCCGGGCTATGAACGCTTCATCTCATAACACGTCTCTGTACATAAGTATTAATCGTTTTAATCATAAATTCAAAGTTCTAAATCTGTAGTATTTTTTATTTAAAAGCCCGTAGAAGAGCAATCAAATTCTTCCTATTCGAAGCTACAACGCACATCTGGATGCGTTAAAACGGATTAAGTGGAAGATTACACGCAAAACGCGCAAAAAATGGCCCTTGCACGACACCGACGTCTCGTCACGGTGACAATTGCTGGGAGCCGGAATTATTCGGTTATATTCGGTTTTTTTTTGCTATCATATCGTTCCCTTGTTTGCTTTGGATTTCTAGGTCATATTTTTTCTAATATTTTACTTTTGTAATTATATTCGTTATATTGTCTCTTTCTTATTGTTCATACATATAAATTGAAAAACTAATTCTGCATTACAATAACTAAAAAACTCACCTGTAATTTTCTCTCAAATTGTATTATATTATAATTATGACATTTTATTGTATTCTGTAATGCTGTTATTCTATCTATTATACATATAATTCACTCCTCGTGCGATATTTCTTTTAATTCTTTGGGTAAAATCATAACATTTGTACCATATAAAAGATAGCTCGGAGGAAAGCCAGTAACTGAGTGTATGGTTTCATTATATTATTTACGCATTCTTGTGCTATTGTAGTCCACGCTTTATTGTTTCCTTTTTAATTTAATTTGCATCTGATTTTGTTTACTAACGTCTGGTTTAATCTTTCATTTAGTTCATTTGTAAATGGTGCATTGACCGATGTAAAAATCATTTTTTAAATTCTGTAGAATTGATCCCTGGATATTAGTCGGTTAAAAGCATACCAATATGTTCCATTTCTGCTATTTTTAAAACTAGCTTTATTCATTCATTTGCACTTTGATTTTTCGACGTTAAAATAAATGCATATCTTGTAAAATAATTCACTAAGATATACAGATATTTTTTTGTCGATCTTGAACCTCCAAAACCTCCAATTGTGTATAGGTACTATCTCAAAAATTATTGTTGCTGGACCTAGATGAGACATGAAGCCATATTTGTCTTATTGTCCTCTAATCTTATTTCTCATACAGATTTCACAATATCTGCAATTTTTTAATGTTGTTTGATAAATTTTTTGATGCTTATTAGAGACTAATTGTTTTCTGCATTTGTCCAATTCCAATATGGCATAGATTTGGCATGTAATTTTTTTATAAATTGAATGCTATATACTTCAGATAGTAATTTTATTTCTTTCATTCCAACTTTTTTTAAATATAGTACATTTTTTATGATATTGCTTTTCTTATTTTGTATCTCTTGATTTCTATTTTGATCTGAAACAATATCTTTTAAATTAATCTTTACAACTTTTTGTTGATAAAAGGAGAATTTAATTTAATTTTCAAAACTCGAAAAAAATATACATTTTCTTTACATCCTTATTCCCAAAATCTATCCATACCACATCTGACAGGTGATACAGTAGTTTTAAACTACTAATTGAAAAGGAAATATAATATGTTTATTTTTTGTTTATTAACTGCAATTACTAACTAATATCCTCGCGTGGTCAACAGAATAGAACGTTTGCTTAGTAACTAATATGAAACATTTATTTATTTAAACTTAAAACACATCAAAAGTAGTTTATAACGACGTAACCATTTACTTCCAATAAATCATTTGTAAGCGCCATTTTCGTCTCTTTAAAATGCATCGGTTTAAGAACATTGTTTTTGAAATCGACTGCGGAATATTTACAGCACCGCAGCAAGCTACTTGGCATCCTACGCATCAACAATCGCCTCTGCCGAGTTCTCAGTGTAAACAAGTCTTAACCTAACCCAATAACCGGTGCATATATCGCATTGCTTTCGGGGTATTTCGTTATTTTGTCTACACGGATGCTGGCGATTATAGGGAACCAACCAGCTTACCCAGCCCCCCGCGTATTACGCGCGTCCTCTTTCCGAATCCACATCCCGATGATTTTGCAGGGACGTGGGAGATCACGGAATAATGGTGGTTGTTTAACATTGTGGCGCGAACGTGCCGTGGCTTCAACTCCACGGGCTATTATTGTTCTGGCCAGCTCACATGAAATATTGCCCCACTGTGCACGCCCGCACTGTTTTTGCGAACACGAATTTGTTGGGAAAAATATCGGTGGAAATAAGAAGCCACAGAGACGACTTGTGAGCAAACTTTGCAATGACACTTTATTGCGAGTTCAAATTCGCGAATTATTTAGACTAGGCTAGTTCCTAACGAGTGTTCCAGAGGAAAAGTTACGGTTTTACAATAGGTTAAACATTCACTATGTTGATCCATAATGAGTTATAATTATGAGTCATTTCCAAAACATTTAATTTGTTTCTATAGATACTATAGAAATATATATCTACAATACAACACAACCAGAAGCCGATGTAATGTTTATTGTCAAGTTTTGGTATTAAAGATGTCTTATCCATGTTACCTGCAACCAACCTATTAAGAACAAGTTCCAAATATTAAAAGTATCTAGGTAAATGGTCTGTAAAGACATCGACTACCGTAAAAGTATGTCGGCTGGCTAGGGCTACTATAGGGCACGGGTCCCTCCTCTTGAGGAGGCCTAGAGCATACCTGGAGTATGGAGCACGCTGCTCCCGTGCAAGTTGGAGTCAGCAAACTCATATTAGTTTGTCGCAAAAGCGGTAAAACAACTTACTAACCACCGCACCTAAATTCCGCTTCGGAATTATGACAGCGTGGACCCCAAACAAACTGTCAATGTTTCCGAAACCGTATCGAGGGGTGACAGGACGTGACAATGATCCGTCGATACGCGAAGATAAATTTCTATCACACCCGGAGATTAGCTGCTACTGTACAACGGTGTAAGATTAACTGATAAGTGTCTGCTTGTTAATAATAAAAGAAATGTTTAGATAGAAGGGGAAGCTCCCTCCTGTTAGCGTTATTTATAACGCTACTTTATCAACAACGCTTGAGTATGAAATGAAGATGTGGTTGTACGATAAATTAGCTTTTAGGATCGCTTCATTAATCGCTGCCGACTGATTAATGTGATGATGGAAGAATCAAGGATTTAATTATGATTGTCTCGTTTTGAAGTTAGGATTTGTGTTGTTGTAGTTATTAGGTATTGTATGTTTGGTCATTCCTACCTCGAAACAACTTTTCATGCGTTTTATATACGTTTCTTTTGCATAATTGAATTTGAATTTATGGCTGTGTTCTGATTTCTGAACGCTTTGAAGTACTGATATATGTATTTTCTTTCACCTACTTTTTAGGTACCAAAATTGGATGAAATAAATATATTAGTTACTAAATTTTCATGTGTTACAAACATCAAAGAAGCCTTAAAGTGGTCTTAGAATCGCAGGATTTGTTGGTGGTACGCATAGCGCTAATTAGAGAAGGAATGACAGGTGAATTGATGGATCAGAAGATGGAAGTTGTTATAATAACAAAATTATTACAGAATACTGTCGCTACGAAAACATCAGTAGTATATACATGTTATTGTAGCTAAGCATGTACCATCATTAGATATCTAAAATCGACTCGTACCTATGAATGATATCTAATATTATTATTATTTTATTATACGAATAACAAAAACGATGAGTTACAAATTCTGACCGATCCCAAACACAGCGCACATCTGTACGGTCTTTGTAAGCAGAGATCACGGATCGGATCGTATAAATATTATCAACGGTGGCAATAAATGCTGTAACAATAATATTTTTTATATTTATTATTCCGAATACAACAATAGACAGAAATATCAGCCGCCACCGTAATGAAGATGTAATGGGGCCGCATGGGCTAATCCTTTGCCGAAGGGGGTGGCTACTTTCAAAGGATGTCACACGAATATGACAGATATTTTGACAGTAATGCAATGGATTCGGCTACTGGGAATAAGGTCCGAGTTTTAAGCCGCAAAAATTAATTTTACAGTGCATTTGATTGTCATTTGAAATGTATTCTAATATATAAAATTCTCGTATCGCAGTGTTTGTTACAAAACTCCTCCGAAACAGCTTGAACGATTCTTACGAAATTTTGTGTTTATATTGAATAGGTCTGAGAATAGGACGTAAACTATTTTTCATACCCCTAAGTGATAAGGGTGGTCCACCCCTAAAAATTTATGTGTTATTTAAGAACAAAAAGGTTGATTAAACAATGATCTCAGAAACTACCAAACCGATTAAAATGTTTGGCAGGGAGATAGTTTATGCTTAGAAAACGTCAGCTAAGAACGGATTTTTAGAAATTCATACCCAAAGGGGTTAAAATAGGGGTTGGAAGTCACTTTCATACAAACCAAGTTCGTCAGTTTTATAGTTATAAATACTAAAATCTTTATGTAAGTTTATAGTTATGAACAAAAGTTAACTTCAACACATTTTTTTGGAAAAAACATCCCCTAAAAAGGAATGTAAGTTACTATGTAAAGTTCGTCAGTTTGAAGTTAAAAGGGTGAAAATTTATATATTATACATAATTATAAGAATAAGCTACGGGCTTATCTACTACTACTATCCATGAATCACATGTTCGTCATCTTTCATGTTTTTTTATTTATTGTTATATATTATTATGTATGTATGTATATATGTTTGTATGTATTTATGTGTATTATGATATGTATGATATCTATATGTGTATTTATATCATAATTTATGTCGCGTTTATATAATTACGTTTTTATACCGCCCTTCGTGTGTCTCTGTTTGGCCTGGTTTTGGTTAGCTGGTAGAGAATGCATTAAGCATTAAGCTCGCCAATTGTACCGTAATTTTATATTGTGGTCAATAAAGTATAAATAAATAAATTATAGTTTGACACATAAACCGGACAATTGCGAGTTAAACTCGCGAGGAGAGGATACCGTACGTTGATTTATCTACTTCCTCTAATAATGATGTTTTAAATGTAACCGAAATTTGTCTGTGGTACCTAAAAAGTATGCATAATGCCAGAAAAGTATTATATATGTAGTGTGGGCGCCATTTGAATAACTTTCTTCCCCAACAATTATAATCGGTCCTTCGAGCTATGTGGCCAGCTCATTGCCACTTCAGCCTGTTCGCTGAGCTACGTATGTCGTTTATTCTTGTTCGTCTACGGATTTTATAATTTTTGATGCGATTACGTGGAAAAATATCGAGTATAGCTTTCCTCATAGCTCGCTGTGCGATTTTGAGCTTTTGGATTAGGCCAATAATAAAGCACCACGTCTCGGAGCCGTATATCATCACTGGCACACTGTGTGGCACACAAACTGCTCAAACACTTTCGACTTCAGGCACTGTAGTATTTTGGACGACAAGATATGACGCAGTTTCCCGAACGCAGCCCATCCAAGTTGGATTCTACGATTGAATTCTTTCTCGAAGTTGGGCTTACCAAAGCTTGATTTTCTTCACTGCACATCACGGTAGGAATGGTAAATTTTTGGCTTTAATTTTCGTTCATTCTTGAATAATTTTAAAACTATCCATTGCAGAAATATAACAAAAATATTCATTTGACATACCACACGATACGGTTAGCAAAACAGTTTTTGTTTAATTTTGATTTCGTTAAAAATTTGATTTCCAAATTCCGTTGTTTACTTTATAGTTAGTTTAAAGGTTTTTCCCTTCGTCTTTGGGTCACAAAAACGTACATGAGTGCCAAATTTTAACTCTTATGGTCTTTTAGTTTCGGAGTGAATTGGTTGTAAAGGGCGGATAGACACACGATTGATCCTATAAGGGTTCCATTTTTCGTCTTTTTCGTACGTAACCCTAAAAATAACTGTATCACGATTTTCTTCAAATTCATCTAATCCTAAGGGTATTGACTAATACTAAGGGGTTGTAAATGTTTAAGAAATTTCGTAATTTTTGAACTCAAAAATGTGAAAATTAATACGAGTATGTTAGCTTATAGTTAGGAACAAAACAATTGTAAGACGGACAAGCGGAGGGGGAGGTAGAGGGAGAAGGAGAGAGAGAGAGAGAGAGGAGAGGGCGAAAGGATACGCATACACAAACGATTCATGAATTTGTAGACATACTATAACATATAACTATAAAGAAAGTATAAACTAGAGTTTTAGAACCTATGAAACAAAATGAATCAACGATTATCGTTTCTCTGAAATAATGTCCTTATAAATATTGATTGTAATTTATTATGTAAATACAAAGTAAATAATATTTTTATGTCCATAGACACGTATCTACACTATCTACTAATACTTTTCTATAAGGTAAAACTTAGAAAACTAACTACAGTTAATTGATAAGCTGTGGTACTTCAAATATGTACAAAGTGATATTAATACATACGAAATATGTACAAAAAAATGCTTCAACTATATACGAAGCAAGAGAAGTCAAACAAAACCGATGTTCTCATTTCACAATAACATTACAATCAAAATTATTCGAGTACCGACGCTTCGCACAGAAAAATAAACAGGCATAAAACATTCATAGGCAATTCCCTTTGTCAGGTCCAAAAAAAACATTCCCGATATGGATTCAGTAGAGTTTTTCAATTACAATTATAGAAAAATTTAAATTATAATTAGCGGGACCCATGATGTGCCAATATCGCATCAAATTTGATAGATTCACCCCGATCATAGAATGTAAATTAGTTTAATAATTCATGCAATTTGATTGACATCTCGAGATGATCCCATTATAAGAATCCAGTTTCGAAAATCTAAAATTCATTAGATAAGTAATGACGATGAGTTCTCATGGAATGTTTCGGTATTTAAAAATTAATAAACAATTCCATCGTAACGTATTTTGTTATGAGTTATGACGAATGTACTCGTATAATGTGAATTTTTATGCACATAATTTTAGTTTAAGCGATTGGGAATAACTTTGAGCAAAATGTTAAAGAAATTAAGCAGTAGTTTTTAAAGAATTAAACAAAATTGACAGTTATACAAAGAATTATTATTATTGTTACAGAAGTTTCCATCTTATGTCCGATAAAACAGGAGCGTTACAAAACAGCTAAACCATTCATAATCAATTAAATCTTATATTGGTCAATTCTTCAATAATAAACCACAGTTGATTTCAAATGCGTGTGAAAATGTGACATGAATCTTGGATTTTTATCAAATGAAAGAATGTATACAAATTCTAATAATAAAGATCTCAAAAGGAAGAGATGCATTTGAAGAGATTTCGAGACGATTTCTTTCCCTTAAAAAACTTGCCAATCAACTTTAATTTTAAAAATTCGTACACTGACATGTCGCATTGTTAATTTTACCGTTACCTCGTTTTTTCTTTAAAAAAGTGTAGATTTGAGGTAAAAAAATTGTTGACGGGGGTCACGCCTTAGTCAAAATTAAGGTTTATTCGTACGCAACCTTTTATTGCACTTTGACACGGGAGATTCACATAAAGAATTCTTTGATTACCCGGATATTTTTTATGTTATTTTTTACTTGAAGATTATTGAGATATCGCGTCGTGAAACGGTCGGTGGTTAGATAATGTTACCACGTACGAATATGTGTCACCCCTTTGAGTTAGTGTAGTCATATTGTGAGGATATTGAGCTAATCCGATCCTTTTGTCTGATTGCAGGTAAGAAGGGGTTATCGTTGCTGCCATTCGGTTGAAATTTTGTTTTTTTTTTAGTTTTCCTACCTATAGATGCGAAGGTTAAAGTTGAGCTTAGATATCAATATTTTTGCCGATTTTACTGCAGTAGGTACCTATCGATTTTTTACATGAAATCTACATATCTTATACATATATTTAGAAGGCAAAAGTAATTGACTGATGTATCAACGCATAGGCTTTGAGGAGAGATTTCTCAAAATTCAACCCCCAAAGGGAAGAAATAGGGGATAAATATAATAAGCATAATTTCCGCGTGCAAAGCTGCGGGCAACAGCTAGTTTAAGATATATATAAATGAATACAAATACTATTTTTGTTGTGTTTAATTTCTAAACATGCTTTCATGGAATAAAGTGTAGATAATTTCAAGAATTCAATTATCCCATTATGCACTTCTATTGCATACACAGACTTAAATTCACCGTTCAGAATAATTGATTGGCTGAATGTGGCAATGCATTAAGCAAATCTATAACGTGTCGTCACACGGTGTACACATCAAAGAGCCTTTCCAGTCGACAGTGCGGAAGCTCGGTCAGCGTTCTGTGGTTCATAATGACGTGCCCGCAATTGGCACTTTTACCCTACCGTCACGTACAGAAGCCAGATCAAGTGGAATAGTTATTGCAAGGAAACATACGAAGAAAATTTATTACATTTATGAGATAGTTTTAATATCTGTAAGAAATTTAGATTTATTATTGACAATATAAAATAATACAGACCACAAGGTAAGTTAACTGGTTAACTGGTTGTTCTATATGTTAGTGGATTACGTAATATATTGGCAAAAAACATTTTAAAGTCCAAACGCTACCTACATTTACTTCGCAAATATTTTAAAATTTCAATTCGCAATTCAATATTATATTTATTTTCGAAAATCTATATAAAGGAGAGTAAGATAGTTTTTTTGTAGGTAATCTTATGCCGAAAATAAATCCATGTTCCGTGAGTTACAACGATATGGTTGAATCGCGATATAATATCTGTAGTATCACGAATTAATAAAGGTAACAATGAGCATGTAGTGTTATTTGTTAGCTACAATATTCATTATAAACAATAGGTACATACATATTTATTGTTACCTACATCGTGGTTGCTTTTAAAGGTAGATAGATAAACATTAAATGTATTACCAGGCTTATTCAGTCGATTGTACATTACACTTTTAATTATGTACCTCAATTTGTAGCCGAAATGTAGAGTAATTATTTTGGAAATACTTATTTTCCTATTTTTCTAACAACTGAAAGTTATACACAAAGATTAAATTATTTAATTAATTAAGTAAGAAGTATCCGTATCATTTAGGTTAATCATTTGCAAAATCACGAGAACAACTTTATTTTACCTGGATAATTGACAGCAAAGAAATAAGGTTTCAATTAATATTTCAACTGTTCCACGCTAGTTTTATTATAGTAAACGTTTGGCTCTTTTTTGCACTTAGAGCAGGCAAACGAGCAGACGGGTCACCTGATGGTTGCTTAGACATTAGCAACACCAGGGGCAACACCAACGCGTTGCCGGCCAAGAAGATGACGACAGACCCGCTTCTTGAAGGACCCCATGTCATAGCTTAGAGAGAACACCGATGCAGGTAGTCTGTTCCACAGTTTACACGTCTTTAAATCTAATTCTCGAAAACTAAGAACCGAACACCAACAAAAGGTGCGCTCTAGTGTTCAAACACTGCAGAAATCCGATACGTTTTACTTTTCTATCTATTTAATGTAATCCGCATGCGGATCAAACAATTGATTTCCGTTTCCGATGCGCAGATAATCGCGACACGCCCTCATGTGAGTGCATTCACTCGCACTCCAACTTCTTATATTGTCCCTTTAAACGGACATACGATACGATTCATCAAGCAACCAAAAATTTTGCTTATGAAACCATTTTACAATGTTCAGACATTTAACGTTTCAACGTATGTCTATGCAGATAATAGTATCAGGCCTTATTTGCGGAAATCCATTGTTAACTTAACTGTGTCTATTTTGCAAATAAATAATTTTTGTAGCCGGTAAAAGAGGTAGGTCTAATGCTAAGAGGTCACAGTCCTCAGACTGATTTACTTGCCAAGTATTATGTTGCAAGTATTTATAGTTGACAAGTTCTTTTTTTATGTTTAGTTATTAACACGCTACAATGGCTATGGGCTCCGAACAGCTCATAGCCAATGAAGTATTGGCGTTCATACAACACGCCATTGATACAATGGACGAGATGAGCATCATCCAGATCTGTAAGACCAACTTCACACGTGAAGAGATCGTTGATGCGAAGACGCTCCTGTACCAGTCGCTCGGGAAGATCGACCGGATGCCATCCCGCAGACAGGATGAGAAGGGCGAGAAGAGTCTCCAGGATGTTATCAACCTGCTTAAGGAGACTGATCCTGATGACGTGCCGTCGTTCGTGGCAAGGAACCTCAACAAGTTGCCGCCCGTCACGTTCGATCACGTCGACGTCACCAGGCTACTTAAGGATATAAACATCCTGAAGACAAGTCTGGCGGAAGTGGTGCTGAAGTTGGAGGCCTCCCAAAACACCATCAGTGATTTACGCGCTGAAGTGGCGACTTTGCGCAACGCTTTAGCGGCTAGTAGGTCACCAGAGGCCGATAACATCAACACGCGTCGCGGGGCACATGTAGCCTCGTCAGCGAGTTTCGAGTCAGCGAAACTTGACTCATCGCCGGCCACTGTCCCCGCACGAGTAAGCAGTGACGTGCGCGTTACCCGTCCCACACCTCCACCCCGGAAGGTGTCGCCTTGCATGGTTACGTCTACGCCTCAACGTAACTATGCCGCAGCTGTAACCCGTCAGCAACCCGAAATTCGGATATAGAAGAGGGCAGAGAGGGATAGCGGAGTCTCCCGCAACGAACCCCCTCGTAGTACGGTGCCCACTGGCCAGCCGGACAAAGATGGCTTCATCAAAGTGGAGAAAAAGAAGAAGAGGAAGCCTCTTTGTCGTAACCAATGCGGTACTGCACCGACAGGACACAATCATCTCCTGCGTCCCGCCGTTCCAGTGAACTACATTTACGTCTCCCGTCTCCATTACACCACGAAGGTCTCCGATGTCGTGGAGTATTTGGAGAAGAAGACAAAGTGCCGGGCGCTGGTTGAGAAGTTGGAATCGCGCAACGCAGTCAACTTTAACTCGTTTGTTGTGCGTGTTCCAACCGAACTCCTGTCGGATTTCCTGAAGGAGGAGCTGTGGCCAAAGGGGGTCGTCTTCCGAAAGTTCCGTGGACGACGGCGACCACCGGGAGTCACCGAAAGCGCGTCTCACTTCGCGAATAAGTGAATTAGTTTTTAAGTCTATATTTTTGTATGTATGTTAGTCTGTAAGGTATTTATGTTATGGGCCTCGATGCCTGAAATAAAGATTTATTATTATTATTATTATTATTATTATTATTAACAAAACGCTGCGTCAAAAACGAGCTATTAAAAGAAACTACCGCGCAAGTACCGCCGCGATTAATCTGGATATAAGTGTAGAGCTTATCGATTCGACTCGAGCTTAAATGGAGTCCAATGAATTTAGAAACTCAAAAGTTTCAAACCTTAATTTGTTTTAAATTCAATGTCATTCCATTTATTTATCCATGAATAATAACTCGAACACACTGACGCCCCAACTCAGAGTCACTTAACGATTATTTAAATCGCTCCTTAGTACAGAATCACAAAAATTCACTCTCAAAGTCAGTTTACGGACAATTAAAGTTAAGTACTTACACAAATACCTTTACTTAATTATTTAATGTTAATTAACAATAAAGTTTTTGAATGTCAAGTCAAATCAACCAATCATCATTGAAATTGACGGTTAGCAGTAGGTACTGCCATTAATAAAATAGCCTAACCTTTTTATTGACGTGATAACGTCTATTAAAACCATGCCGGGTGCACGCACGAAAAAGCATGACTCATTTGTCGCGTTCCGCGAGCGAGCGAACAATGGAGAAAGAGCCATGTATGAACAAAACTATATACACAATTAAGTCAGAAAGGAACTTGCTGAAAAAATAGTTTAGTTCAGGAGTTTTAGATGGCGTTGTAGTATAAAGATAAAAGTTTCTTATCTATAAAAGTATGCAATCATTTCATCAAGGTTTTGTCATGACGTTATCACGTTAAACTACCGTCCGTAAACCGACTTTTCAGACAACCATTTTTTATTTTAAAGAAAAAAGCTACTTCGCAATGTTTTTATGTAAGAAAAAACAGTAAATGTATTTGTTGTTATTATATTAGAATAAGTCATAATTCTAAAAACATTAAAATAATTATTATCTTTGATTTACTATCAACCTATTTTACGTGTGGCTACACGAACACTCCATCGATATGATTATCGATAAGGTTATTTGACGCTGGACCGCACTAATGTTACTTAAAGTTGACAATAAGACTCTGAGATGAACTGATACTTAACATGTTAATGTCAGTTACTTATGGACTTCTTACGACTAAATAAACGAACTTTTCTCGAGTTGGGGCGTGAGACAAACACCCTGTTGTTACTTAAATGTGACATGAGTAAAATCAAGACAAAAAACTTGAAAACAAGAACAGTGCTACTTAAGGACATCAATAAAATCCACAGTTTACTGCCCGCGTGACACTGAAGAACCTCAGTTAAAAGGGATAGTTTATTGAGGCCACGTCATCGTTTTCGACACCTTACACTTGATCCCAAATTTGTGTTAACAAGTGGTTCATTCAAACCTCAAAATATTAAGGCATTGACAACGTTGACGGCGTGTCTAATTAAGAATACAAAAAACTTACCTCCCAAGCATACTTCTTGTCTAAGGGATATTTCTCCCATTTTCCATTAAAGGGCCCGTATTTAGTTCCACTGGGTATGTTGACTCTTGCAAATATGCCTTCCGATTTGAATACTAATTCAATAGGTAGATTAAATTCAGGATTCTCTGATAGATCATCGGCTTTCTTTCTTTCATCGTCTTTTTCTGTCGGACTTTTGACAGGATCTAGAAACCTTTGGTTTGGAATGTCTAGAGGCCTGTGTAAGAAGTTCCTGCCGTATTCAATGGAGTGTGGCGGGAAGTAGGTGTCTGGAATGCCGAAGTCGAGGGTTCCGTAGTAATCTTTGATGTCAGTTCCCGGAGCCATGTTCTCTTGTTTGATGTGAACTAAGGTGGGTGCTGATTCCGATGTGGCGGAGTCGGTAGGGCTCGGCGGTGGACTGCCAGATTCTTGGCTGTCTGCTGCTGAAAATAAAAAATAGTCTCAAATAAACTAATTTTGTAAATTGTATTTGTTAATTGGTCCTAACCTGAAACATTCGTTGACATAAACTGTTAATCAAGACATCAATAAAACGGGTCAAAATTAAAAAAATATGTTTCGATTAATTCTAGACGAGTCACCTATAAATCCGATTAAATTTGTTTTAAAATGTGCAGTACACGTCAACAGCCAATGTGGCACTTAGATGTCTTACACCCGCAAACAGGTCGGACTTATTTGCGAGACAAAAAATGGAGGAATGCAAGATGGTGATCGCATTATGCCTCATTTCCGCTCACTACAAAGAGTTTCCGCTTGTCTCTTGTCTCTCAGAGCATCCCTCCGAAATGCAAATCCAAGACATGAAGAATATGAAGATATCATACGGTTTTTGTCTTCCTTTATTCATGGGATGCTATTAAATTTGCCATCGACTTAACATAACCTTTGTAAGTGGTTAATAGACGATTACTTGCGAATACATCGGCTAGTTATTATCATTATTCATCACGTTATTTTATCGTTAAGAGTACTTGAAGAGAACGAAATCATAATCAGTGAATGTAGGCGAGAATATAATTATCATACTTCATTTTTAAACGCTTTTATTTAGCTTCACTTCGGAGCATCAAATCTTGTAACGTTAATTTGAATGACTTCCCTTTAATGAAAATTGATGAAATTTGGCAGACATGTGTATTTCCGATGACAATACACGAAAATCATATTTTAAACTAATTTTCATTGTTTATTTGTTGTTAAATTAAAAAAAAACGATTTTCAGACTTTAGACGCATAATTCTCTATGTTCTATTTTACGTAGAGACTTGAAATTTTCACAACTTGTAGCTAATTTTATAAACTAAACATTATTGAAATAAAAGCGTTTAAAAAAAAATTTTTTTTTTCTAATTTCACTTATGTCAGGTTAAATTCAAGACGGATATCTAATTCTCCCTAATCTTATTTTCCCTTGTCGTGTCTTGAAAGCTAGTTCATAACTGAATTTTATGTATTTCTATTTAAAACATTTGCTTGTTATAATATTATTCGCCAGTAGGATTGTATATCAATAAAATATTTATTTAGAAACACGTTACCAGCTAATGGGTTAAAATATTTTAGTCATATAATATTCAGATAGAGTAAAAAATAAAATAAAATAATGCAAAATAAAATAAAATAAATAAATTGTAAAATGAAGCATTATTTTACAAAAAGAACTCAAACTGAACCACATAAAATACAACAATACAGAGCCTACAAATATAACAAATTACTTCAAATTACGAGCACGTTACGCAAAGGAAACAAATTCATTACACACGACAAAACGTACGCGTGTCATCAATAAAGCGCATCCCCTAGCAAATACAGCTGAAAGAGACACTCCATAAATCATAACCCACCCCATTACTACTAATAAACTTGTTAAAACAACCCCTATCTTGTCTACGTCTTGCAAGCACGTGGCGTTGTAAAAACGCTATAAAATTAAACGCTCGATAGACGTCTAATACAATGTGGTTGAGGTATGATAACTGCTTTACATCACAAAGTGTAGTTCCGCTTACAATACGCAGGATGTAAAACGTGTCTAAAGGATCCTTTTCTGAATCCAGTCGTCATGCGTTCTTTAGTCGGTTGCTATGCCAGCTCACCTGTCGCTATCAATTTGTGTAAAGCTCTTGCCATATTTAAATCGTAGGTCTCTTTAGGCGATTACATAGCGTGTAATTTGCTATTACTTTATATGTTTGTAAGTGAAGTAAATTATTAGTTATCGATACTTGATACCATTATTGTTATGTGTTAGAGATGTGAAGGAATGCTTCCATACACTCTTAATTGGGTTTTTATTTAAAAGCTAGAAATCTTCTATTTGTTTAAAAATTAGGTTAATTATTTTAAAGTTAAAAAGTACCTTTATATTGAAAATCTACTAGGTACACTGTATGAAAATTAGCAGAATCAAATCCGTATTGTGTCTAGCAAAGCAGATTCGTATTCATTGTAGTGATTAGGTGCTACGTGGATAACCAAGGTTTTCTAAAAAAGAAACGTAGCCACGCCTGTTGCAGTGGGCTGAATTACTCAGTTCACCTAAAGAAGTTGTACTTAGAGACCATCGGAATAGCGTCGAAAATTAGAAGAAGGCTATTTTCGGCAGTGGATTTCTAAACACTGATGGAAGGAAGGAAAAGAAATCCATTTTAAGCAAGTAGTACCGTCGACACCTGAGTACATTTTCCGTTGGACAGTCACGCTTAAATGGATGTCGTAAAATTCGAATTTCAAATTCAAATTAGCCATTGCAAGGTCCGTTGTTGGCTGCGTGCACGGACAATACGGACGCTCCGTCGTTAAATCTTCGCTTTCCGCTAAACTCGCGCCAGTTTTAAAATAATACTCACTGGACACAAGAGGAGTGGAGTTGTTCTTTAATTGTATTATATAAAAAATAGGTATATCAAAGGATACCTACGCAAAGGTCGTCCGTTATAAATTGATCAATTACACCCAATTTCATTCGTTTTAGGTAGAGACTTCAAAGACACAGGTACATAAGTTAACATACCTCGTAACTTGACTACGGTAGTCACTTGCTTTTGAATCTAATATGTACATTGTTCCTAGAGTTATACCAATTTTACTAAAATACAATTGATATTAGATACCTATTTTATTAGTACTTTCATAACAAAAACTTTAATAAACTTTGACTAAAACATGATTGTTTTTAAGAAAGTCTACAAAAGAGCATTTAATCTCTATCCGCAGAAGTGATATCAAGAGATGATTGCATTGTGAATTTATATATTCAGATAGTCTAAATTGCAATATCGCCACACTGCATCAAATTAGCTTTGTTCATTATAAACCTTAGTTTAAATACAATTTTAAATTTACATTTGGCAATCCCCACGTGTCTTTGTCCGAAGACCCCACGGAAAGGCGATTTCACGTTTTAGCCACGGAGACTGACAATACCCGCGGTTTACAGTTTACACTGTCACCGCCAGTTCATGGCCCCAACACTACCCATAAAACACTTTCGACTTGTCTCACAACGATATCACATCTCTTAAACATACCTCTCCTTCACCCTTTGCAATAGAGTCCGTTTTTGCTTAAACCAATTTACAATCCCAAATGTGATCTTAAGCAGGCGTGAAAACTGCATGCTTCAACGAAGATACAACACTAAGTAGGTATTCATTTGACGACCGTTGAATAATGTTCGCGGAAAGTCAAGCTTTCTAACTTACGAAGGGATCTGAAGAATGGGTAATTCATATTCATACAAGACATTCGCAGTACAATATAAGTTGTAGCCATTAAAGCTGATCTCTCCGCAATAAATTCATACTGGTACATTATCAACGGTTACCAAATATTTCCTTATAAGCAAGAGCTAACTATACTTAGTTATAAATTATTTCATCATATTAATGACCTAAGTTATGTATTATCTGTTATGAGGAGACCGGTGCAATGTAGTGAACAATAAATACTGAATAGCCTAAGCTTTATTAATTTAATTCTGTTTCTGTCTATGAAACAACAGGCAAACTAATATTATGACCAATTCCCAATTGACCAATGCTTGGTGGTTATAGTCAGGCATCACCGATGCATTGCTGTCAAAAAGAAAGGTTGTTATCAGTTTTAATAGATATGTTGGCGAACCTATGATATTTTCACCATTATTTAGATAGATGCTCCGTGGATCAGATACTTATTTGCAATTTTTGTATCCAGTTACGTAACATACGTTATTTTCATTATGTATTTGCAATATCTTAAATATGTGTAAACTACGTTACGACTGAGTTTATTTAATATCACTGAATCAAAAGTAAAGAGTCGTTTTGTTATGTACTTTATGTGTTACCTTTATGAAATACATATGTATTTCGTTGAAACAATAAGGGCCTGTTGATTCGCATATTAAATATGATAATGACCAGTCATATAGGTAGTCATATTTAAATTAGGTGATAATTAATTACCTTTTATAATCAAAAATTGACCTTCTCATTGAGGTGATCTTGACAACGACACTGCGAAATGATGGCTCGATCATAATTCGTTTAAATTATTTCATTGTTATTGTTAAACATCAGCAGGTTTTCTTTCAAACTTTTGAAATTCTTGTAAATAGGTTATGGAAATGTATTGCGTATACTACGTACAAATAACTAAAAATTTACTTGTAATACAATATTTTGTTTTTATCATAATATTATCTATAAACTATAATAATATAATATTATAAAGAGGAAAAATTTGATTGTTTGTTTGCATTGAATAGACTCCTAAACTACCAAACTGATTTAAAAAATTCTTTCACTGTTGGGAAGCTACACTATCCACGGGTCATATAGACTATTTATATTTTTTTATTATTTTTCCCGAAGCGAAGCGAGGACGATTTCCTAGTGTATACCTAATAAAATAAAACCCGCTCAATAAAAAGATGTAAACAAAAGACTGAACATCAACATAAGACATACGCATTTACCTATCACCCTTTCCATCACAAATATAATCTATATTCCGATAAAGACATTTCACACGAATTTCGCCAAAAAACTAAACCGCAATCAAAAAGGGGCATAATATTTCCATTTCGCACATTGTTGCTGTAAACAAACCGTAAGTATTCTAACCTGTTCCAAACACAAAAAACAAACAATCTTTCAACCCGGCGGCACCCGCCAAAAGCTGACACTCCTCTGACACACCACAGATAAATAATCTTAGTTTTTTTTTTCGCACACCCTTAACAGAATCAGATAGTACCTACTCTCAGACAGTTGGCCTTTTTTACAATGTTTGCCTAACTGCTTAAGTTTATTGGACTCTTGAAAAGATCTACCTCACAATATTTACAACTGAGTTAACTCTTACATACAGATTAAAATAAACTTGACAAGTGCAGAGGGTTCATTAGTTGGCAACCAAGGAACCAAATTTTAAAAAAGTAACTATATCCATACATTATATCAGCCTAACAGACTTAACGAAGATAATTATACAAATATAATATAGCCTACATAGGTACATGAAAACTAACAAAGTCAAATGTAGAGCTTGAATTACATGTTCTTGTGACTAAAATTTTAGGCTTTTCTACACAGAAATTGGCACCCATTTATATCTTAATTCTTTTTTGAACATGGCTCTCATTTCACATTTATTTTTTTGATGAGATAAGGATTAACAGTCGGGACCCATTTAAATTTTACAGGGCTGCTTGGGATAAAACAAACAAGATTTGAGTGGTTGAAGAATGTGTCCAACTGTTAATCCTTCTACGGTGTAGTTGTTCTGTATTAGGTACGAGTACTTTTAACATTCTAAGCTACTGGGCTTATTTTTTCTTTTTAGTTTTTTTTACACAGTCGGATTTTTTGTTTTCCTTTAATAATTTTTTTATTATCTTTATATACCTAGCAGTCTTCAAACTAAGGAACGGATTAAGTCACATCCATGTACTTATATGTTTTAGATGTGCTCTACTTGTGCTCTATAGATGAGATTGTAATATTTAGGAGTAAGGCCATGCGCACTTTGGACACGTTTTCGTACGAATTTTACTCGTAAGTACACGTACGAACACGCACGAACGATCCCGACCTTCCAAGTACTATGGGAGCGCGCACACTGGGTGCGAGTTAGTCGTGCGTATACGTACGTGTACATCCGACGTCCGAACACAATCCGAACTTGTTGGGATTTTAAAACATATTCGTACGTCGAAACTTAAAAAATGGATGTAAAAAAAATCATTAACTATGTTTACGGACATAAATTAATGAATTTTCTTTTTTCATACGTACATAACCATGAAACAGTGTGTGGTCATTATATAAGTCTTCCATAATATGATGAAATTCACCAAAATCGTGTCTTTTTAAATATATTTCTCGCACCCATTCGGTTCTACGACAGCGACGACGCCACCGCAGTCTCCGTGTTATAAGAGAATTATCGTGAACATACAGATTATTCATCGCGCTCCAACCAAAGAAGACTTTACAAATGTGTTGTCACTAGAAAACTACCTATTTGACGGTGAAAAACGTATCCACTGTGCGCACTCAATTCGTACGACCACGATCGTAAGTATACGTACGAGATGAATTCGTATCCAAAGTGCGGGCGGCCTAAGGCACAACTATAATACCATTTGCCTGCGTTTTCCGGGAAAATAAGTGTCTTACATTGAAGTAGAACAGACATAGAACATAGAACAGACATCTCGAACAAAATGTGTGTCACGCCGGGAGGTTCGATTTTCAAAATTGAGCCCCCGTTCTCCTTTCAAAATCGAACGAATACATTGAAGATTGAAGCCACATGGCGCCAATGCATTGGGACATACATGGTGTTCGGGGTGTCTGTTCTATACGCTAGTAATAGTACTTCAATAGTACCTCACATCTTATTCCAGATCATGGTCCCTGTGTGTTAAATTTCAGTACCCGGATGACCGAGCTTAGCTCGGTTTAGTATTGCTTAACAACGCCATCTGCTTTAGATTTAGTGTAGCTACTCGCCAATAGATGTCAGGAAGAGTCTATTGTAGCCGTTTTTCATTGCCTGAAAACACGGATAAAACGACATTTTTTTAAAATGAATCCTAGCTAGATCGATTTATTGCCCCCGAAACCCCCTGCATACTAAATTTCATGAAAATCGTTGGAGCCGTTTCCGAGATTCAGAAAATATATATATATATATATATACAAGAATTGCTCATTTAAAGGTATTAGATTAAAATCCGTTCAGTATTTTTTGCATGAATGAGTAACAGACATCTTTCATACAAACGTTCATATTTATAATATTTGTGGGAAGGATATAATTTAGTAGAATACGTGCAATGTTCCTGTTCTCTTTTTAAAGCAACTCTAGTATTAAAATCATCTTATGTAATCTTTCTATCTGTATGTTATTAATGTAAGTATTTATATATTTATCTTGTTTCACTGTTCAGCATTATTTTTCTCTGTTAATATGTATTATCAATAAAGATTAAATAAATAAAAATAAATATTAAGGTTTCTGACCGTCCCGTCCTATCCTGTCCTTATTTAGAAGCTAATTGATAATCATTCCGCCCACGGACATTAAATAATAACAAATAAATTAGTATAAACCAATTTTACTTTAAATTAAAAAAAATATTTTATCAGAAGTAAGGTAAGTCTCCGTTATGGTAATTGAAATTAAGGATAAGTTATATTATGATAAATCGCCAAATATGTAGGTACTACCTACTTAATAGCTATTTAATTATCGTAATACCATTATAAAATTTAACATAATTATTATCTCTCGTAATATTAGCTAGATTTATAGAAAAAAACAATTGAACACAAAATCAAATCTTGAAAGTCTAATTAGGTAAAGTAGCACACAATATTTTCTCCTTTACGTTTACTTCACTTAATATTATCTTAATTGGTGTTTTATTATTATATTAGTAAATTCTGAGTAGTTAATTAAGTAGGTATTCTTGATAATAAGAACCCTAAAACTATATGACACTTGCATTTAATAAACCCTGTCATAAAAATATATTTACTTAATTTTATCACAGTTATCACAAAAATAATCAATAATCTATTACTAAAATATATCAGTTATAATCTCCCTAAAAGATTATGAATTATATGGACAACTTACCAGACATCTTCATTTTACTATTCAAGAACCAGAACGTACAGCATTGATGGCTAATTAGTACTTAATTGTCCACTGTCCGTACACACTCCATACTAAACTCTTATAAGACTGATCAATAAGACACTCAAATCCGATCCCGTAATATTATCAAAAAGACATCAACGAACAATGGTGTTACAGGCACTTCACATTAAGAAAAAGAAAAAAAAGAAAAATCCAAAAATGGAATATTCTGATTGTCTATTCGAGCGCGTAATTCGAATTTCGTAAGCGTAGTGATGTGCACGTTAGGGATGCAGAGTGCGCGCACGATTCGGTTGCAAGTGACGCGGCCCGTCAGAAGTGCGTCGGCCGCGACGAACGGTGCCAGAGTAACGGGAGGAAGCGAGAGCAGCTCATCCCTAGAATCCCGAATCATACCCTCGCCTGGGCCGCCCCTACCCCCCGCACCCCGCTTGTGTCTTTGTACTACCCCTCTCTCTCGCACGGGTTTCGGGGACGCTAGCACAAGGTTACCGCTGAAAATACTCCAGGATTTTTTCAATGAACGCTATGTTCTATGCAAAAGGCACACAACCGTAGTAATACAAATAATAAAATTTCATGTCGTATTGCTTTCATTTTGATTAAACGGAAACCATTTTATTGTATTGGATAACAGTGATATACCTAACGTAATAAATTATATTTATAATAATTAATCAAAAGGCTTTGTATCCGATCGCTTAAAACAATTGATTCCCTTGATAAACCTTTGTTATCATGGACCTATAGGAACCCATTCAATAGACCAGCTATGTATGTACCTTCCTACGTTGTTCGTACGAGAGCATTCAACGTAGGTGGTCATTGGACAAGGAACCGATTGTGCACACAAAGCTGATTGAATATTTAGCTGAGTGCGCCTCTACATATCAAATGCCTTCTGTTTTATATTATGTCCCATACAAGTTTTCGATGTTGTCATACAAGATTGTTATACATCCATGCAGTAATAAGTTGAATAGTTAATCCTAATCTTGCTTAGTTCTTTTATAATCCACCATTATTCCATAATTTTAATGGACATAAAACTAATTAAACTATTAAATCCACCTACTTACATGTACGAAGGTATGTATAAAAATTACAATCTACTCAGAACGCGTATCGTCTCATCTCAAACGAATCGAAAGCCTAATTTTCTCGCTTTACGTTTTCGAGTGCACCGTACCTTTTCACATTTTCATATTTCCAATGTCTGAAAATAGCTGGAGAGTGGCAAGTGAGACGGCAGACAAGGAGATAACACTCAAGATCTGTACGGACGAGTGTGATTGGCTGGCGAGCCGGGGGGCGGGGCCTCGCGACGGATGCACCAATGGGATGCTCCTCGTTATCTGCGTCTTTGTCTGTCAGCGGATTCTGTGGCACAGGTGTTCTGCGCATCGAGAGGCGATTAACTCGCTCGAGCTACTCTCAACTAAACTCGCCTCCCTAGCCACTCGACGTAATTATACAGTAAAATCTTAAATCTTAACTTAAGTCCTTAGTTAGGTAATTGTTTTATATACAAATAATTATAATTATATACAATAGCTCGACCATGCATGCCGGGGTAACCTATAATTAAGACTACATCCATGACTTGGATTCAATTGTTTTGTTGGTTACTGTAATAAAATAAATAAAATACAATACTCGTATATCGCTACGTATTATCTGGTATAAAGTATCTGTTTATTTGACTGCGATTAGTTGTTGATAAAACCAATCTGTACCGAGTAATTCTTGCCTAATAATTGTCAAGTGTGATCCTATCTGAAAATGATTTATGTAAACGTGAAATGTCAGTTTTTGATTTCATTGTTAGTTAATTATTCAATGAATACTGAATAGAATAAACTTGACGTTTACGACGGATCTTAGTGAGTGGAATATAAAAGTAAAATATATGTATAACCAAAAGACCAAATTGCTCGGTAATTTTTTTATAAATAAATAAATAACGCTTCACACTTACAGCCCCACACTAGGATTCCCTGTGTCATGGGTGTCATGGACAACACACAGAGACAAGGACACTAACACCCAGACTGAGAACAGAAATTCAAACTCATCATTCCTATTTCCGCCTCGCTGGGAATCGAACCCAGGACCCTTGGTGCGGCGATCCGGCATGGTAACCATTGCGCCACACGGGTCGTCAATTATGCATTCCACTTCAATTACTTTCATGTTCTACTCACAGAGCTCCATCGTGGGCCTCTATACTTACCACAGAATTAAAAAATTGTGTGGTTTTATGAAACTACGGTAGGTATAAGTGAAACTTTTTTTCGTATTGTAGACATTTAACTAAAATTTTTTGGATAAATATTCGATTTAGGGTGTTAAAAGATTTAGGGTATTAATATTGGCCTCGGCTGCTCTGTCGAGCGCCTTTCACTTTACCCTCACTCTGCGGCCAACCGTCACGCGACATGCAACACACAAACCAAAAAGTTTGAGACGATGTAATAAAAGTTTCACTTTAACAAGTTCCATATTCAGATGAGATTACCCTACACCCTTTGAAACGTCGGAGGCTTATGCCAGTACCGTGTAGGTAATACGTGCTTGGAGTCTGTTGGCTTTAACCCATAACTTTCCCAACTGAGTACGATTATGTCCTCTTGAGGAAGCTAAAACATACTAGGTAGGTACACCACAGTGACATGCCTAGATCGTCAGAACAAAGCAAGCCCAGTTGTGTCGTACAACACAGGATCTCGGGATCTTTGGCTTATCGGGCACAGCACACGCCATTCCATACGTATAATATTTACCAACAAATAATATGAGTGTTAACAGCTGCAGAGTGATGATAGTAAAGCAATGATACTTAAGCTGGGCTTTTCGGCTTGTATGGCTGTACCGTTAATGTTACACTACGCTGCACTTTACACCTCTTGGACTTGGACTCACCTCAGTTAAATTGCATTGATTCTACTCCCTAATGGCGGCAGGGTGATTTGTTCTACTTGGGTAGCTATGACCTTTATTCTTCTGGATATAATTTCATTCTAGATTTCATAGTAAGAGCATATTATGGTATAAGTATTAAACCACATTATTTACAAACTAACTATTAAACCTTCCTTTCTATCGGACATAATTTTTTTAAGATAACTACCTGTAATATTATCTTTCTAAACTAAACAATACTGGCACTTATCCATCCTTATAACTAATCTATGTTCGAAATTAAAAAGCGAATCAATTACGAGAACACCGTTGTTAATGCAGAAGCAATCATCAATCGTGAAGGTGACAACTAGAATCGATTTGCGTCAGACACGACGTCCGTAATCGATTTTCGTTTCTGATGCGGTATCGGTTTCATGCGCGCTGCGGATTGGCTGAGAGTCCGAGCTAGGACAAAGAATAGTCATATGTGAATGAACACTAAAGAATGAGATAATTTGCGCTTAACGTTCATAAAGGAGCTGAGCTTCTAAACAAAACTCTTTTCCATAAACGCTCATTCCACGCTATCTTCATCGACATTAGGTGCGGAAAAGTCACTAATTTTTCCGCACTTAATATTATTTCCATACATTTAGAAAACGTTTGACGTGAAAAAAGTTTCGTCTAAAGGCTCTGGTGAGTTGGAAAAGCTAGCTGTCACGCATATGAACGAATCAACTAAAGATCTATTCGATTCTTTTGAATTAGTCAGGAGTTTTGTGAAAGATTGAATAGTGTCCTTGTAAGGGAGGATATGTAAAATTAGATAGGTATATAATTATTTATCATACCTAGATACCATCAGTTAATCATTGGAAATGATTTGACTTATTTACAAAGTAGTTAAAGAATGCTATAGAAACGCTTACAGCTCTTTGGAACTGATCATCAGATACAATGCCTATACCTTATGATACAACTACTTAATTTTAAGATAACGTTTGCATTCGAATCTCTTAATTAATCGAGTGATATAAGAAACATTCCAATGACATAATATTTTTATAAGGAAAGGATAAGTTAAATTATTTATTATAGAGAAAATGTAGAGTCTATTAATTAATTATATTTAAAGCCCAGTGCATCAAGTAAAAATTAATAAATAACTATCTATCATAAATATAGGTAGGTAGGATTAGTTAATCACACAGGTACCTAGGTACATGCCAAAAGTAATGCTGGCCATACATGATCAAGTATACTTGTCAAGTCTGCAGCGGACTTGACGCGGCATCCATTTAAATTGACGGTGTATGGCCACGGTATGGCTATCTGATCATATGGCTATCTCATGCAAACTGGATCCCGCATCAAGTCAAACTGCAAACTTGACAAGTACATTTGATCGTGTATGGCCAGCTTAAAAGTCAATATGTAGGAAGGGATAGCTTTACTTACTTAATCGGCATAATCATCAGATCATCGAGTTAATGGACATTATCTGTCACGGACACATAGCTTCCTACCACAAAATAAAAATACTTTGGTTATTATTTATTTTATAATATACTAGGAAATCGCCCTCGCTTCGCTTCGGGAAAAATAGTAAAAAAAAATATAATATAGCCTATGTCACCCGGGGATAGTATAGCTTCCCAACAGTGAAAGAATTTTTAAAATCGGTTCGGTAATTTCGGAGCCTATTCAATTCAAACAAATAATCAAATCATTCCTCTTTATAATATTAGATTTTATTGTTAGTAGGTACATATTACGATATCTACTATGTATGAGTACTTAGTTAGGTACCTCTGAAACAATCAAGAACATAGTTTTGAATAGAATAGACTGACGTAAACTGTTTATTAATTGATGTATTAATACGTAGGGACTATACCTAATAATATGCTATACGAATAAGTAGATATTGAATTCAGTCAAGGGTACCTTGGTAAAGGTATTGACAAAGTTATATTTGTGATATTTGTATTAAACTTTACGTACCTACCTACTTTAAAACAATAGTGTATAAATGTAATGGTAACTAAGAGAAATAGTAGTAATATAATAGGTAATTAGTGACCACTTGCATGAAATAGTCGCCATCTTATACGGACACTAGGAAATCGGTAAGTTAATCGGACACTAGTAAAAAAAATAATATAGCCTATGTCACCCGGGGAAAGTGTAGTTTCCCAACAGTGAAAGAATTTTTAAATCGGTTCTATAGTTTCGGAGCCTATTCAATGCAAACAATCAAATCTTTCCTCTTTATAATATTAGTACAGATTAGTAGAGATAGTACTTTAGATTAGTACTTTAAGAAAAACCTGGAGAACCCTGAAGACAAGTTACCTGCTACACTCATACCTATACTCCTTTCCATTTACAGATTTAGAATAATAATCTAGTGGCACACCGTTTTCAAGCATTATGTAAAGTATGTGTATGTAAAAATGTTATAAAGTAACAGAACAAACATCGCGAATGTTTCGCGCCGGGAGTTTTATATTTTCAAAATCGACTGAATCAACTGAAAACAGTAACCAATTGGATACAGACACCGCAAACACGATGTATGTCCCAATCAATTGGCGCCAATAGGCTTCAATTTTCAATGGATTCGTCCGATTTTGAAAGGAGAACGGGGACTCAATTTTGAAAATAGAACCTCCTGGCGGAACACACCTTTTGTTTGAGATGTCTGTTCTATCCATAGGTTCTATGATCTATCACATTACACTTCAATGTTTCCAACCTACATTTTACAATCGATACTTAAATCAACTTTTATATCAAAAAATATGCTATAAAAGAATAATGTTCTAGAAAGACATCTTTCTTAATACTGACTCTACCCTTGTATCGCATAAAGAAAATTTAAATTCATAACACGTATGAAAATTTATATCTTGTATTATGGCGTCGGTCGCATGAATTTATTAGGTAGCTTGTGTCACCGCCGCATTTGAATTTATAATATGAATAAAATAGGTTTTTCATTATAATCGTGACTTATGACACGATTTGTAAGGTGTTGGTACAAGTTAGTTATAAAATAATTACGTACGTTCCCCAAATTGTTTATTTGCTTTTGTTGTGTGAATTTGTACCTAATTAAAATTTAATAACCTAGCATATAGACCAGCCTCAACAATTTAATAAATCATCATCATCCTGCCCATTTCCCAATTTTATTTGGGGTCGGTGCAATATGTTTTCCTCTTCCACATTTCTCTATCAGCCGTCATCTTTACACTAACTCTCTTATCTTTCATCTTATCTTTTATCCTAGGTCTTCCTCGTCCCCTTCGTCTATCTATCACAATCAACAATTTAATAAATAATTATAAAAATATAATAAATCCTATTGAACACGCACGTTTTAATGCATAGATTTAGGCGTGGAAAGTACCTACATAGGTAGGTATTAGGGAATCGCACTCTGAGATAAAAATTCTATAGTAATTCAATTTGCCAAAGGCTCATGCTAAACTTCTAAAGTAATCCAATTGTGATACTTATGGCCGCACTCAGAGTGATTAACAGTTAATTAAACTGCTCCTTAGTACAGAATTCGTGTTGTGACTCTGTATTAAGGAACAATTTAAGTAACCGTTAATTGACTGTGAATGCGGCTGTTACACATTTAATTAGATAATATTTGACTTGAGGTCACAAGTATAATATAAATCGTATAAATCTCATATATAATATAATAAATAAAAATTATGAAATATTATTATATAAAAAGCCAAGCCTAGGGGGACTCTATAAGACTGAGCTCAACCTTGTAGAATTGGTCAAACATGTAGTTTTAATAGTAAAAGCATGGGAATTTTATATTTCATTAAATGTTTTGGTTGGAAAAATATTTCAAGATAATTTCCACAGAATGAAGAATATAGAAGAGATAGTATAAAATTATAAAAATAAATAGGTATACGCACTTTTAATTTAATATAGCTTTACATGTCGTATAGAAATTGCAGCAAATTAGAACAACGAGAACAAAGAGATATACAAAACAGGAAAATTTTCCATTTTCCTACAATCAAACTGACTACATTATGCTTCAGTTGACTACGTGACTCGTAATCCTTTCCCCAAGTCCGTAGCACAAAATAGATTATTGCATAATTTCTAAAACCGTACTTCACAGTAGCTCCTATTAACCGACGCAATGCAACAGTATAGTACACCTCTCCTCCACGTCCCGGTTCCTGAATATTTGATCAACTCGCCAACTTGCGAAACTGGACACTACCGGCCAAAGTTCATCAACACGCTACACAAATAGTTCAGCACAGCAACTGTTTGCGTAGGTATACCTACACTGGCCACCTAAATAAATTGTGTATCGAAACAAAGTTCCAATCGTCGAAAAGAGCAGGATCTGTGTTGAATTCCAAATGACCAGCGTACGTGGGTACCCTCACGCGATGCTGCTAACTTTTGTGGCGACAATTTTATTTGCCAACTACCCCACACTTGGCACCTCCCTTTGTCGGCGATTTGTGTCTCCCACTGAAGGGTTTCACAATCGGCGAATACACGAAAAGTAATGTCTTTTGCGGCAGGTGACGCATTTTGTCTTTGATTACTGATATCTATGGAATACGATGGCCACTTACGAGGTGGCTTGTTTGCTGGAATGTCGACTATTTACATAAAAATGCTACGAATTTTCATTTTTTGGGTGTGCGAAAAATAATGGCAATGTATTTTTTATCTCACTGGTGACGCATCTTGTCTTTGGTTCATCCATCCATCCATCAGCCCTTAAGGGTCCACTGCTGGACATAGGCCTCCCCTAACTTGCGCCACTCTGACCGGTCCTGAGCCTCTTGAATCCAGTAGATGCGCTGTCTTCTTCAGGACATCGGTTCATCTGGTCGTCCTATACTCCGTTTTCCGAGACGTGGGCACCATTCGAGGATCTTTCTTCCCCAGTGGAAGTCTTTGGTCACTGATTTCTAAGCGGAACGATGACCACTTACTACCTATCAGGAGCTCATCTGTTCGATTGACATACAAATTGTCATTTCTTTGCCTTATCTTTTTTACGTAGCTCAAGCCTTTGATGCCAGATGTTTTCATTGGATACTTACCTTTATGGCAATATGAATCAAGAAAACCGGCCAGGCGTTGGTAAATCTTCAATAGATAGTTATTACATTAAACACAAATACTTTTAAGTCGAACCCTTTCATCCAATAACTTTTGACACAAAGCAAAACTCCTCCTAGATCTCTATTGATAAAAATTAAGATTAAATAAAAGAGAGATGAGTGGTGGGATAATAAAATCCATGCGTGTCTTACTTATTTCTGCTTATTTGTCTCCACTTTTGACTTGACTATGCGTATTTTCTCATCAATTAGTCATACAAAGATTCACACCACATTGCACAGTTGCTCATCCAAAATGCTACTGTAGCCTAATAATAAATTTTCGTCGTATTTTATATATCGTTTCCCAGCTAACGATAGGACAAGGCTATAGAGGTGGAATGCTTGAGCAAAAAAGTTAGTTGCTAGAAGTTTTGCCGCGAGTTTTATGCTGCTACCACACTATAACTCACGTCGCATTCGTACTAACAAACACAGCCCTGTTTCTGCGATTAGTGTACACGCTAATCTACAGATTAAGAGGTAACGCAAATTATGGCCTATATTCATAAGAAGTTCTCGACAGAAGTCCTTGTTTTATGAAATATCAAGCATTTTCGAATAAGAATTCGAGATTTATTTGGTTTACGTTTGGCTTTCGATGAATGAATAATTGAGGCTGTGTAATCTATTGTTGATTTCTTTTATTTAATGTTTTGACTATTGATATATATATATATTGTTAATTAATAAATATTTAATATTATTTCTCCATGGGATAGCCACTTACTATCTGGTGGATCGTTAGCTCATTTGCCGGCTATTTCCATAAAAAAAATAAGTTTGTGCTACAAAGAGGTATCAAATTCAGAACTAAACTAACTACGTTTTATGAGTAGGTACGTACCTGTTTTTAATTAATTTTTTTAAGTAAAAAAATGAAAAAACAGTCTCGTAAAGCGTTGTTTAGCGATGTTATGGAATGTAAATTATCGCATCGTAGCCCTTCTGAAATTGGCCCGACACGTCGAACGCGGCACGTACTTTTATTGTAACATTATACCAAAAGTGCGGAGTGCGCCAGGCCTGCTTAAATACACATAATTTAAATTCATCCATAAATGTAACTGACTGAATAATGGTGACGATTGAATACCTCAATCTTGACAAACGCATCGCCATTCCACCAATCACCCTCGGTACCCGTTTAAACTGAATGACCGCCAAAAGAATTGCGTTTAAAATGTTCCATTTAAATTGCTTCGACAAAGGGGTTCGCCATTTCAATTTTGAGCGAAGCGAGCTCTAGGGCTCGTGTACATAGAAATGTGGATTTCTTTTACTATCAATGAAAAATATCATTGAATGTCTGAATTCTATAAAATTTTTAGAACATAACTCGCAGTCTACCATACAGAAGAGGGTTGCGTTGGCCAAGTTGCTTTTAAGATATGTTTTAATAGTAGTTTACCTAGTATTAAAAACTATAGTACTTTAACTTTAGTAACTTTTTTTTAATGTATAAATAAACTATATCATTCTGATACTCATAAAGAAGTAATAAAAAGGTATACCTGATTTCAGTTATTCTCATTCAGTTGTTGACTTTTATTTTAAATTTGCCATCAAAGCCATCGAAGTGCATAGTCATCGATGTGCCAAACACAGCTTATTATTACGGGTACGCGATATATATTTTTAACTCGTATTAAGTACCTAGTTGAGGTGAAATACTGTCGTGTGTACGGACCCTAAATCGAAAATCACGATAGCCACTCGCTAAGCGCCTCCTGGGGCGATCTATCGAATTTATATCCGTAATAAAGTAGCATTAGAAAGTAGCAGTTACTCTGTCGCTAGCCCATAGACACGACTGGACTATTGTCGAAAGAAAATTATGTAGTTTAAGATAAAACTACGCTTTAAAATGATTTACTAAAGTAACGTTTGACGCTAACAAGAAGCTGAATCTTTTAAAACAACAAAAAAATTTATAGCAAAAAAACTTAATGGAGAAAGATGATGACAGGATGATAATCGTAGATAACCGATATCTCAATAAAACGAGATTGTTTCACAAATGTCTAGTTTGGTGTAATCAAACCCTATATAGGTGGTTCCTTTAATCTTTGTCTAGACGAAGTATATTTTTTAAACAATACAACATATTAAAAACGTGACCGAGCCAAAAAAATACTATTGTGCTACTTATAGACATGGACATCACTCAGCAGTAAGATCAAATACCACCAATAAATAACCGGCCAAAAAGGATGCAGGAAAACCGCTGTATTTCTTGCTTTGTTTCGGCCGAGACACGAAAAAATTCGACGACAACATTAGCCTTGAAAGCAAAACTAAAACGTATTCATTAAATAATGATATTTATGTACCTACTGTCAATTTATAAATTTACCAAGCACACAGAGTTTACTGAAAACATTCGTCACGAAAACCGGAAGCTGTTAATTTAATCTGAATAATCATAACCGATTGGTTTCTTGCATGACGCCCCATCGAGATAACGTCTAAACTGTTCAAATATTGTTTTCTAACTTGATTTTTGTAAATAAATCAACAGTGCAAGACTATTCGTTTGTTGTTTTTGTCGATAAAGAAGAATTTTGATTATTTCTTAAATTAAGCAAATTTAATTGTCAACTACCGTAACTACAATGTATTGTACAATTGGCCTTAACTTCTTTATTATTTAAAGAATCCAAATATGTATCATTTGTAAGGATCTGACGTGAATGACGTGATGTCAAGAAGTAGGTATCCTTGCCGCTCAAATACAGGAATCTGGGTTCGATTCTCGGTCATCGGTGGTTGTAACGAGTAGATTGCGTGAACCAAGAACTTTAGATATACATCTGAATGACAAGCTTCGAGGAGGTAACTGAAGAAGGATTACGTGACATTTGATGAACGTGACGTTGGATGAACGATTTTGACAAAAAATCATAATCCTGATTGATTAACCTTAAAACTCGTAGCCAATCGTAAGATCGTCAGTGTGTAACTTTGACCAATGATAGAGCGCAGATATTCATCATTCATACAAAGATTCACCAACACCGACCGAAAATATAATCATCGCAAAACAAAACCGTACGTTTAATCAATTTGTCCAATTACCATGTTGCAAGGCGCGAACTGAAGAAAAACTGTTGGGAAACTTCACCCTAAGCGGGGAGCGTCAGGTTCAAAGTATCATGTCAAATTAAATAATCGTGTTGTAATTGAGCCGGCGATCGCGAAACAAGGGCGGCTCATCAATCAACCCACCCCACTGTCCCTGTACGAAGTGCAAGGGATGAGTGCTGAGCGGCAGAGATACCTATTATAATTTTTACTCTACAAAACTTTGCACACGCACGAGTACGAACAATGAGACGACATCCTACTTCGCACATACACTACAAACGCGTTAATGAAGGGAATGGGGACAACTAATTAAACCCTTATAGCCCAGTTGGTAAGGATGTTGTCTGTAAGTAAAAAACATCAGAAGTTGCATAGTGCCTTATGAAGGTCCGCGGAAAATGAAAGCAGACGGTAGTCACAAAACATAATATTTCTGTTTTTTTGGAGACAAGTTATAAAACTATGAAATATTGGTCAGTTTATACACACACTGATGTCTATAAAATAATAATCTATCACGGTCAATAACGCAGTAGTTCAGCGTATTTTTTTATGGAAATAGCCGGCAAACGAGCTGACGATCCACCTGACGGTAAGTGGCTATCGCCGCCCATGAACATCAGCAACACCAAAGGCATCACTGATGCATTGCCGGCCAAGAAAGAAAGAAGAAAAAGAAAGAAAGAACTGGCTCTCAGGCCCCCAGCCGGAACACGACGAGTCGTTTGGCGGCTGACTCATGCTCGAGGGTGGTAGCTATCCAGGCGAACCCCTGGAAAAATAATAATAGTAATAATGGTATTAATTAGCAATTAAAATCAATACTACCAATATAATCCATCCGAGGGCCCTACCACCAGCGGGTCGGATTTAGTCGCCTTTTACGACACCCTTCCGGTGTGGGTAAGTATTCTGAGCCGCCCCAATACGGCGTGTAGCTATTAATTAAAATATTTGTAATCGTAAAATCATGGATTATTAGAAGGTAAAGAAAATCGCGTTATCATATAAATTTGCACCACGCCAGTGAATTAAAGCCACTTACGACGTTATCCTCACTTCAGTTTTAGTAGTCATTAGAGGAAATCCAGCTAATGCGTCTTGGTGATGCTGTGGGGAGGCCATTACACAACCGATCTTCCCAGTAAATCTGTTACGGATACTTATTAATGATCTTTATACTTTGAATTAATGTATAATGACAAGTTGGTGTGTCTTACACGTGCTTTTAAAGGAGTAAATGAGTTCAATTATAGTTTGTTAGCAGACTTCAAAAAACTTACAATTCGACTGTATTTCTTTTATGTTTGTTACTTCAGAAGTTTCGACTGGGTGAACCGATTTTTATGATTCTTTTTTTAATCAAAAGCTGGTACTTGTCATGTAGTCCCACTTAAATTTGAGCGAGATCTGATGAGTAATTTTTGAGTTATCCCTAATTTTGAAGTCGGTTATTTTTGGTCAAGAATTATTTTACACCCATTTTACTGTGGTGTATTTTGTACTACTACCATTATACCTAGTTACGGTAAGATGGATGGATTGTGTGAAAGATGATAACGATGATAATTATGATTTGGAATAATTGACGGCTGATAGGGACGTTTGGAAGAGAAAAACATACTGCACAGAACCCAAATAAAATTTGGAAATGGGCTAGATGATGATACCTTGTTACGGTTTTTAGTTTTTTATACTGGTTTTTTATACTACTGCATGGTTTCATTACCAACTATAATAATTTAAAGAATTTGTTTCTTAAACCTTTTTAATTTGATCATAATTAAATAAATAAGAAACAAAAAATTTAACACATGATTTAAGTGAATCTTGTAGATACAAGATAGGTAGATACCTATACCAGAAAAATATAATAGGCTAGCAGCCATTGCCTGCTCCATGCAAGCCTAGCTTAGCCTAACCTATAAATCTTATCAAAAAAGTTACACGACTATCAGACGTATAAAAAATTCAATATGTTGATTAATAGTGAAGTTGAATAATAATGTTGATTTCGTTCGACCCTAAATCTTACAGTTTGTGTTAAAAAGCTCTTACAAGGGATACTTCGATAAGGTCACAATAAACTCTCCTATTGACTTCTATACAAAGGCACTGCGCAAATTACATACCAAGCCAGCAATTAGGCCCCGTAACAACAGATAAATTTGTATGACAATGATCAACTTTTTTCATGAAACACGATATCGTTTTTCGTTCAAATTGGAACGAATCGTGCGAATTTTTTCGTGACTGAGTCATGTCAATATTTTTTTACTTACATATTTATAACTTAGCGTTTGACTCAATATTGTTCGAGATGGTACTGAGTTTTTGTAGATAGATATCTATACTGCATCTATACTGAGTATATACATAGATAGATATCTATAAATACTCAGTGCGCTAGCAGTAGGTGCTATCTAACAAGCAATAGTGATGGTAAGTGGTCATCGTCACCCATTGACGTCACTAAAACTAAAAATAATCAACTCGTAGCCAGCCAAAAAATAAGGGACCCGAGTTATTTCTGGTTCTATTACTTTAACCAAACGTTTAAGAAATACGATTGTCGAATACAAAAAACATATTGATTACCTTGGAACTCCGTCAAAACACTTAGCCACAACGATAGACCAAACCCCACCTGAATCTGAACTAAATTCAACTGATACGGAACACATTAACTTGGGGAACTAAACCGCAATCCCTATTCCGATACTTTTATACGGATGTCACTTCATGCGTTCAATAATGCACAGACGGTGCAACATGGTTCGTTACAAGAAAAAATATATGGAATAGATAGTATATCTGCAGTAACAATGTATTAACACAAAAAAGATAGACACAGAAGGCTAACTCCATACAGAGGCGCCTGAGCAACGCAAACTCATACGAGCAGGAAAAAGAGTGATTTGTTCAAGATTTGCAGCTTACTTGCATCTTGTTTTGCAATACGCAAACGCGATGATGCTGCTTTATGGACATTATTTCGTAATTTTACTGCGGAAGATGCAAGCAAGCGACAATTGATCGTATATTGTATGTGCCTACGAAATCTGTCAACGGAGCAGCCATTGCATATGTTTTATTTTGTAGCTGACACGTAATCATCAAATGGAGCGCTGTGGACAGTACACAAGCATATAAATCACAAGAAAAAGCTTATAACGTGAAAGTAGGAAATCTGTGTGTTGCTCAAGTGCATTTTATATGGAGCTGTACTTCTGTTGTCTCTTTATTTAGTGGTATAAAGATGACCTTCCGCCTGGAATCTCTGGGAACTGATAGTTGTGTCGGACGGACGCGACCTCGCAACCTCGCTTCCGAACCGCTTCACAGAATAGGCCTTTTGTCGCCGCTTTTAATTAATCAGTCTACAATTTTATAGCTCTTTGATGTTGTCGTAAATATCACTATTCAATGTAAATGATAGTGATATGGAGAACATGTCGAAATACGTACTTTAATTGCGTATTAGAAATTATTGTCACTAGTTTCGGTGAGTGACTCAGGCCAGCAGCTATGGGCAGTTGAAAATTGTCATGTGATAATGACAAGTGTAATAAGGGGACATTTTCAATCTTGTAAGATAATCGACTCCAGTAAAACACTAATACTATACTCAAAATTATCTAAGAAGCCATTAATGATAACTGCCATTTATTAATATGAACCAACCTTGTACGGACGTCTTTGAGCAAAATGGAATAATCATTTAATTGACATGAATAGTTGGTTACTTACGAACAAAGGATTTTGCCAAAATTTGTTAAAAAATCCCTATTTGTTTTCATTGACGTTATTTATAAATCATATTAAACGTTATAATCTAGTAAAAATCCAATCACATCATAATTTATAATATAATATTATACAAAATTAATAAAAAAAATAAGGCGTCAAATCAATGTTACATGAAGATGCCAAAACGTACACTGACGTTAAGTGATGTGTCGGCTTGAAATCACTTATAAAACCAATCATAATCGATACATTACTATAATCGAAACATAAAATATAAATGAATTTATTTTATTTCTTTCTTTGTATTTAACAATTAAACATTTTAATTTCTTCTAACTTCTCTGTAGCTCAATGGTCAGGACGTAGATACTTCTTCTCTTCTATAAGAACATAACCAAAAGTGTTTATTACGATAATCTCTAATCGCAGCCATTTGAACTAATTAGAATAGGGTTAGAATATTCATTATTCAACCGAAACCCAAATTTCATACGCTGGATGCGGCGCGGACGAATTAGCAGTGAGTTTTTTAGAAAAAAAATATTTTATTACAGTCGTAAATACTAATTATTGGTAATAATTATTGGGCGTATAGGTACGGTAAAGTAACTTAAGTAGCTCAATGGAGGCAGTATCATTCCAGTTACTTGTGGATATCTAAATGTTTCGGTTTTTAGAATTTACAATTTAATTATTGAATCGATTAGAAAGTCTTACAATTTTGAATCGATTTGTTGCATAAATTGGTTCTTTTGTGAACCGATTTTTTTGTACATCTCTAGTGTCACTGCGATGACAAACGACAAATATGGCTTCATAGTTCGTGGCGACTATAATGTAACCCTTATTTTTATATAGCTCATAACTAAAACATGAAATCTTCGAAAATCAAATGCATCATAGTAGGTCTAGAAAACCGTTAGTGTTACAAAAACGGATTAGACCGGTTCCTATCAACTGTGTGATGAAAATCCCCCGCTGGTCGATTAAATTCGCGCCGACAAAACCCTTTGACGCATTCGTCGGTGACAGAACTCAGTCGGAACACAGTTGGGGACCTATCGGAGCGCTGACGGACCCATTATCATCTAGCACTCTCTTTATGGGGTCGATTTGTACATTTTTTCAATTTATACGGCTGTTGCCAACGACTTTAACATTTTGAAGTCTATCTATCCTTATGTCTGCGTAAGTTTGGTCGTCTTGCAAAGCCTCTATAATCTATACTCTATACTAATATATAAAGAGGAAAGATTTGATTGTTTGCATTGAATAGGCTCTGAAACTACCAAACCGATTTGAAAAATTCTTTCACTGTTGGGAAGCTACATTATCCCGGGGTGACATAGGCTATCTTATATTAATTTTTTTTCTATTTTTCCCGAAGCGAAGCAAGGGCGATTTCCTAGTAAATAATAAATAAGAGACTCTATAATTTGGTCCTTAAGATCCTAAAGTTGTTTTCGATTCCTGAGGTACACATTTACACAGATAAATCTTTGCTCACAGGTAGAGGTTTTCAATGTCTCATTTGTATACGTAAAAGTAATCCAAGTGTAAAATTGTTTAAGTGTTTTTCCCCTCTTAAATTTTGATAAGATAAGATAATCAAATCAATAATCAATCATATTTCACAACACACAGTCTTACAACAAGGGAAACGGTTCATCTGTTACCCTCGTAGGCTGGCGCCGATCAAATAATTACCTTCTCGATAAAATATTAGTTGAAGTTCCCTCGCACCGCGCTCCCTGCGAGCCACAACTGTCGATGTCACCTTAATTTACGACCTTCAATTATAAATTTCACATCTTCCAAAATCATAAACCAACAATCGAAACTCGCCTTTAATCTTTTGCCTTTAGAGTATCTAATAAAATAAAGAATTATCAACAGAGTACAATCGAAATTCAAATGTCGTTCGCCTTATCGAGGGAATGAGAATAATGTAAAAGTAATGTCCCAACTTCGTAGGTCAGCTCACGGGTCTGGGTGGTTCAATAAATATTGCTTATCGATTTTTGCTATAAATAAACAATATTTTCATGATAAATGTATTTAATGAGGAGACACTAACGCTATTTCCCGTTATTAAAAACGGGTGTAGCATTAAAATGATAAAACTGATGATTAGAATACTGTTAACTATGTGTTTTTATGACGCCGTTAATATTACGGAAGGGTTTCCTCTGAGATGACCTCTGGCACCAGATAATTCTGCTAATTAAGTTTAATGTGTGGATGAGGAAGTTGTAATGATAAATGAATTAAAGCATAATAAAGACTTTTATGGAAAAAAGTGTAAACGAATCACTATTTTCTATTTGATTTTCCTTAGAGATAATATAATTGGTATTTTTTTTTAATATCCACTGCATGTTGAAGTTACGAATCCTATAACTCAAAAAGCCTACAGCAGCACCATGCTGCTGCTGAAGAGATTAAAAATAAGCAAAAAGGGCAACTCAACGCAAAGGTCTCACGAAGGTCTTTTCTAGGACATACCAAGCGCGCTCTGAAGATATAAAATTAAACCAATGTAGCGTGCGATACGGAAGACTAAAGCAACCATCAAAGCTCATCATATTTCGCCACTAACGGTCACCCATCATCGAAGTATTTACCATTATCTAATGACTGAAAACGTCTACCGTAGCGAATGCTCTATAGCTACTCACGGACATCCAAGAGATCCAAGTATTCTAAGCGTGACTGTTTTCCATCATGCTGCAAATCCAAATTCAGTCAAAGTTTAGATAAATAGACCACCAAGTAAACTTTCTTGCTATGCCTGATATGTTGAATAAATATGTCTTCTTCTTCTTCAGTATAGCTCAGCTTACAGTTACCTTTTTATGTGAATACCAGACAAACTGTAATGCCAACTGATGGTAAATGGAATCACGGCCGCAATCACAATCTTGATCGAACTAAAATTAATTTACACAATTAAAAAAAAATACCATTATCCTATCCACTTGGAAGAGTACATCGAATCTGAATACAAAGATATGATTAAACTGCCAGAAGCCACGGGCTTTATTTATAAAATAAAAATCATTTGACGAGGGTTTGCCATTAATTTCGGCGACAATGTGATAAATAATGAGCGAGGTGTAATGCGGGGGCGACATCCCTCTAAAATGTTTCTCTTACAAAAGGTTTCACCGTCGACGATACGAGAGCATCTTTTCAATTAACAAGTTAATAGTTTTAAAACTAAATACATACATGATTTTAAAGTATCAATGTACTAAAGTAATGTACTGACTACAAACTACTAATGCATTGTCATCAGAACTCAAGCAATATGTAAAATTTCAACTCCTGGAAGCTATAACTAATAGGCTTCTAATTACCAAATATTATTTAATACATTCATTATAATAGTGTGCCAAACATCTATATCCAATTAGCCGTTTTTGCGTGATTGCATGACAAACATCCAAAGATCCAAACTCACAAACTTTCACATTTATAATATTAGTAGGATTACTAATAAATAATCACTTATCGAAATCCCTGGAATAGATCAAAGACTTTAATTATCAGCGTTTTCATTGAATTTTTAATTAAATAATGAATTCATTTATAAGTAGCTGAAAGTTCGTTGATAGTGAGACAAGCGTCAAAACGTTGCTTTGATGGCCTGAGTTTGAAGTTTTGACGGCTCACATCCTAATTTTCTTTCTGACGCCCGAGTTGTCCCCATGGTTGCCACTTTCAAATAAGAGTTCCCTTTGTAGCAGTATTTCGATTTGAAGTTTTTATAAACCTCGACGTTATAGCGTTTATGAAAACAGAGAAGTAAATGAATCTTTCATTTAAGCGCAATTTTTTGCGAACGTTTTTCTTGAAAGATTGGACTTTGAATGAAATATTTATCAGAAGTGGGATATTTAAATGTTTTTAAAGTTGATCGCTTCCTAGATTGCCTGAATCAATACCTACTAGCTAGATACTTAGTGATGCATTTATGGCACCACATAATTTCACATATGACGTATAGTCCATATCAGAAGTCAAAATACAAAAATGACCCCGTGTCTTAAGCTGCCCATACACGATCAAGTATACTTGTCAAGTTTGCGGCGGACATGATGCGGCACGGCATACACCGTCAATTTAAATGGATGCCGCATCAAATCTGCTGCAAACTTGACAAGTATACTTGATCGTGTATGGCCAGCATTAGTTGGTAGTGTGTAAGTAAATTGGATGTATCATGAACACATAAACGATCAAACGTGTCATATTGGAAACATCAAAGGACGTGTCAAATGCATCTATTGACCTCAACATAGCCCTGTATTGTTTGATACTGTATACGATATTAACTGTAATTTATGACATTAACAGTGTTAAAAGCACTCGTCACAATGTTCAGTGTATTTTAATTTTGACGACTCGCGTGGTTGCCATGCTGGGTCGCCGTTCAAAGACTGGATTCAATTCCCAGCGCGGCAGTTTGAATGATGAGTTTGAATTTCTGTTCTTGGTCTGGACGTCTTTGTGTATTTTTCATGCTACACACGACAATGGCAAGAATTGATTGAACCCCTCAAATATTTAGGTATACGTATGTATTATGCTTACATATATATTATATATTTTATAAATGGACCTCTATGGAACACTTTTACTTTATAGCTTTTTGGTAAAAATGCCATTCATGCCACAGAGTAATTATTATTTTACAAAATAAACAAAACGAAACGTGTACGTATACTTAGTTATCAGCAATGACTATGTTAGAGTTATCTAACCTTGAGTCTATCGTCATAAAGAAAAGATAATATTACTGATATCGCTCTTTCTGCTCGTGCGCAAGATTAAAATGTAAGATTGATATTGACGTTTTACGATATAAATATTAACATGCATAAAGCAAAAAACATACTATTTATGTAAATAAATAAATTACCTTTTAACCTATATAGATAAATTTATCTGTCACATAAAACATCACACCTTTAAATGTATAACCTTTATTTCTTTTTCTTCTCTCTTTTTTGGCCAGCAACGCATCAATGATGCCTTTGGTGTCGCTGAAGTTCATTGGCGACGATAGCCACTTACCATCAGGTGGATCGTTAACTCGTTTGCCGGCTAATTCCATTAAAAAAAACAAAAAAAGGATCGCAGTGGTACCTACTAAATATTACGCAGCAAAACCATTTTATCCATTTTTGACCCTGACTGAATATACGAGTATATATTTTTTTATTGGCGTTTTATAATATCGGATTCACAAATACACCGACCTTACTAATTTGAAGCATCCAACGAAATATATCATAGAGCGATAAAAAGCAATAACTCAAACAGATATTGCTTGCACATTTGGGCTCGGTAAATCAAGTTTAAATTCGACTTGGCGATTCATGGCGGCACGGCGCGTGATCCATGAAAAATTGCTTATTTTAAAATGGTATTTTTCCGTTCTGCCACCGCGCTGGTGTATCAGTGTGATAACGGTACGTGTTTCAAATGTGAAACGACAATTAAAAAGTATATATTTTAATTAGTGTTGTGAACTTGTGATGTTATTTATTTAACTATCCTAAGTAATTAAGTAAAATAATAGAGTAATTTTCGTCAATCAGCCTTTAGAAGTCCGCGTAACAAAATAATTCGTTAAATGCAGATACTCTCTGGTATGGTACCATCTAAGATAAGTATTAGAATTGGCATATTATGATGATGAGCATCGTACTTTCTTAAGGTATAATAATATAATAGTATAATGAATAAGTACCTGGCGTAGGTATATGTGTAAAGTCCTACCGTAACAAAAAAATATCCTACAATTTTTTTCTTGTGTTTCTGTGGTGAAAATTAAATTAATTTTGTACTTTGATTATTTTTTTATTCTTTAAAAATCTTCATAACATTTTCTAGTTTCGGTTTCGGTTTTGTTACGTAAATGCTTACTTAAAAAGTAGATTTTAGTTAAATTTCATTTTACCAAAGACTTTTAGTGACTATACTTTGAGCTAACACCTAACTAATTTAAACTTCACTAAACAAACTTAATTTTATGAATCAAAAATTGTGACTTGTCATCGTCCTCCAAAATAACATTCGGTATTTCGCGAACCCTATAAAATGTAGCTCCTTTATTAGCAAAATGTAGCTGTACGAAACTCCTGTCCATATATCATGCACTGCTCATCACGTTTTTAATAAAACTCGTTGCCATCCATTCCGTATGTTTCCTCATTGATTTTTGTATTGTTTTGCATATGAATAATAATATTTTGAGTGATATTTATTTCAATTTTCAATTACTGTATTTTTTTATTAATGCGGATTTTTTTCTCAAATGTGTATTGATTTGGTCATGCCTTTATACCTAGTACTCACAAGTAATGATGTAAGGTAACAGAAGATGTATGCGTGATTAGGAGTAAATGTAGGTAAAAAAGAATTATCGTGTCATAATCATAAAAATAGCAATATTTCTGTACAGTAAGTAGGTTCTAACGTCATATTCGCGAAAACTCGTTACAATTCACATTTATTTTGCAATACTAACATCCAACTTGGTCGAAAGGTGTTCATTGATACTAGAGCGCTCCGTCATCTGCCATCAAATTATAGTAATTATAAACCATGGGCCCACTTCAGACCTCTCAGATTGCTGTCCAAATATACGTTAGGGTCCGTTACGAGTCTTACAAACCAAAGAATTCAATCCGCGTAGTTGGGCCCCATATCTATTCTTTCCTACCCCTGTACCTTGAGTTTTTATAATACTTCCTACACAATCTATTATGAATCTTATTTGTTTAGGGTAGAGTTTGCTTTGCAATGTATACCAACCAGGACATTATTGAAAGTCGAGTGTCTACGAAAGAAAATCGTCAATAAACAAAGGTTTAGTTAAATTAATGCTTTGCGTCTCGGCTCTATGACCGCAGGAATAGTGTGTTCATTATTTATATTCAATGTAATGCAAAAATCTTATCATTCATACATCAAGCCTTCTTTACTCTGCATTTCAAAAGACCGTGTATTAATATTGTATAATATGAAAAGTTTGTGTTTGATGTTAATATTATATTTACTTAGGTAGTTCAAAACGGATATTTGGATTACATATTGTATCTTCTTGAAATAAAATATCAAGAATATGCCACCCACGATACTAGTAAAAACCTACTGCAAGGTATGAGTGTGTAAGCATTTATTATAAAAAAATACTACGTTTTAGACATAAATAAGAAAAAATAGATACAGCACCACCAATCCGCACTGGAGCAGCGTGGTGGAGTATGCTCTAGGCCTCCTTAAGAGGAGAGACCCGTGCCCAGTAGTGGGCCATTAATGGGTTGAAGCCAAGATAATACACTTGCAAAAGAGTAGATAATTTTTGAAGACATTTAGCCGTATATTTTAACTCCGAAATCCAATAAATACATATCAAAGAAATAACTACTAATAGAAACATTAACTCAGCGTACTTTAATAAAGGAGCTCCATTTATATAAAGAAGAACAAAGCTTACCTCACTTGATAAAACTCTTGAAATAATAAAGCTATCCAGACATTTTGTAAGTCAGCAGGCCGATCGAACGTTAGTTCTCATACCTTTGTTTTGTACCCCAACCAGCCAACGACAAAAGATGGCCTGATAAAAATCATACTTCTCCACAGTTCATTTGTTAAATTGGTTTATTCCTCACGCCGACTTCACGGAGAAGGTATAATAAAGCTTTTCGTATTTCTTTTAATATTATAATGATGTCCTGCTGTATTTGAAAACGGAGGTTTTGTCGAGCTTGTTTGCTTATAATTTAAATAGTATAAATCATTTAGGTTAACTTTTGTTTTAACTTAAACTTGAAAAAGGTATACCAAAAAATCGCAGATGCAGAGCACAGAAGGTCATCCGTGTAATCCTTTATTTTAAATAATTGTGTGTCATTTTAATATCATGGTATCATACTCCTTTATCGGCTCTACAATAATAAAATCATTGACACTTTTAGCATCGCAAATATTCGTTATATGACGAGTAAAGTAAAAATTAATCCTTTTGCCACATTTTTTGGCAAAAGGATAAAAAATGTGACTGCCTTTGTTATAGATTTCACACGGTTCGTTATAGCAATCGGGGTGTCACGGTTTATTTGAATGTAACTAATTTTAGCTGTATAAACCCTTTAGAGGTGACATCTACAATGCAAGTATCTTTTGAAGAAATTAAAGGTTTTATCTGTTGCTCTTGCTACCTGTCCCCGATGTCAAGGGTTGATCCCTTTCCTTGACCTCAAAGGGGCCACTTTTTTTGTAAAATGTGTGAATCTGCGGAACAGATAGCTAATTAGGAGTGTATTGTTGACGAGTGATAAAGGTATAAGTTATATCTTATATCAGAGTTATTTCTCAAGTATTGCAAAATATTAACTTTCATTAATTTTATTGCGGTATCTTTTATTGCAATAACAAGAAAGGCAAAAAGATAGTTTATAACAGTAGCGTGAACATTGTTTTAACATTCCCATTGGTTATGGGATGCCATTGAAAATTCACTGGACGTTTCTCACAACTGAAATGGAGTCAAGCTTACTCTAAAATTCTGCTCGATTCCAATGCATTTTCGAATCATCATTCACAGATAAAAATTATTATTTTGTAATAAATTTTGACATACCTAAATTAATATAATTATTTTCCATGATAGATATTAGTAGTTCACAATTAATTACCACTTTTCTGTACTTAGTGTACTTCTGTTCTTACTCAGTGAGGAGTCTGACATAAGGAATGCGCTTGCGCAGCAAACTCTGCAATCGTAAACTGGCACTGACTTCACATGCCGTCCTCATTATTGTATAATATTTAAGTAAGTAGGTTGGTAGGTATAGAGATCATACAGAAATATATCATGAGAATATAAGAGTTTTCTTACCTAGTTTCTCGTACTAATATTGCAATCGATGAAATGATTGCAAACGTAAATAGTTGTAATAATACATACACTCTTCTCCCTAACAACACTTTTCGGTGTAGTGTCTTGCATCTCTATGTATTTATAATTCTCATTTGTACATTGACTGCCCATACAACTCAGAGATTACAAGGAAAATTGTAAAGACACCTGCTGAGACCCTTAGGTGTCCATGTTTTGTATTTTAACTTAAGAACTAACTACATTAACGGCATTCATAAAAATACCTTAACACTACGTCATAAGAATCGTTATTAAATGTCAAATCTATTAATAAAATGCGTAGCCATAGGGTGTATCTGTTTTGTCAAGGTAGTCATGTGAATAATTCCTTACAAATCCTTTTAGCGATTATCATAATGACAATAAAAGTCAAGCTGTAAGGGGGTTCGACAATGCTTGAAACACAATATAAAATATACAAAAATGGGTGAGTTTGCATTATGCCAAATGTACTTAGAGTTAAATCATAACAAGGCCGCATCAACCATTTACTTATGGTCGTTCCCAATATTTTATCCATCTATAATCCTCGGCAAGTCACCTTAACACTGTCAATATGTCATATCTAAAACGTTGCCTGCAAACTATGCTTTAACAAAATCATTTCAACAAGCTAGCGATAGCGTACCGGTTGAATGTTGTTATTCAGAGCAGGAGGTCCTGAGTTTGGATTCTGCATGCATCTCTAATTTTTAAAAGTTAGATGCATCGTGTCTTGAGAGGAAAATCTAGCCCATAGTTATGATTGTCTTGTGATGATGAATCTTGCATCTAAAAGCAATTTACCTAATAACTATGTGGATCATCTCATCCGCTCAAATGGCGAGTAGAACGTCAATATAAGATTCCCTCACCAAAAACTAATAATAGATTGTTTGAAAGCAATACTAAGTATACTTTGAAGTCTCACAATAAAAGTTGCTTGATACTTGGCGTCAAAAGGTCATGTGTCGGCTCAATAGACGTGCGATCTACGGCGTAGGCCGCGTAGACACAGATCGATTTGCGGCTACAAGTGACAAAGTTTTTCAAGATGGCGCTGGGGGTGTATCGGGGGGATGCTCATATTTTTTACTGTCGCCAGGGTGAGCACTGAAGCCGATCGCAACACCACTCTCCACTCTCTCGGCCTCTTAAAAGCCGACTTCTAAGGGACTGAGGAATATGTGCCTATACGCGTAGGTAAGCGTCTATGGTAAAGCTAGAAGGGATGTGTAAATAGCAGATCTGTGTGTGTTGATGTGTGTATGTGAGTGTGCGGATGTATTTATACAGTAATTGCAAACGAAACACGATCGTCAGCGTTTTATGATGTCAATTATGTTTTTCTTTCTAAACGGCTGCACAGGTTTGGATGTCGTTCTTTTGATGTAATTATATGTTAGTTCAGTCTTTGAAGTAATTAAATACAAGTATCATGTACCGAAATTGCTGTTGAGAAATAATAATGGAAACAAAATGTTTAATGATATGCAAATTGTCAGGAATGTGCAACTTTCAGTCTGGATATGGATATAAATACAAAGACTATACTAAGACTATAATAAGTAAATGACTTTATCAAATTATATAATGTTTTTTCACATATTCGATAGTTTCTAATGAACTAATGGTGTGACCGATTCCATTTCTTTTCGAAAATATTGTACCATTCAAATCATTTTCATTCCGCATTCGATAAATAAGAATTACTATGGAATAAAAGTCTAAAACCTTTATCTAAAATTGGGAAGGACTTCAAATAAATACTTATTTTTAATTTCAAAGATATTTAGAGTGAACATAGTAATATGAGAAAACAAAATAAATCAATCCTGCGGTTAACATAATTAACCATTTTGGGTTAACCACATTTGTATGTTATGCGCTTTGTTGTGGTTACCACTGACGAGATAGGTAATTACAAAACGAATTATGTAGTGATTAATTTCCAAGCAACCTTAAAATTAAATGATTCGGTAGGTACATATTTTAATTGACGCAGTAATACAACATGTGCATACAGAAATACAGTGACTATGACGTAGAAGTCTTCAAGTAAAGAGTGAATAGGTTTTTACTAAGTTAGTCCGTCCATGATTATGCTTGAGCATTAACTTATGTCTGTCTCAATCTCAACAAATAATAGCATGTAATGGTATGTCAATAATATTCTGATTCGATTATAATTTGAGCGGCTTCTTGGAAAGAGTAAAGTCAGTTCGCTTTACCACCCTAGTAATCCTACATATATGTGGATCTTACACATCTTTCTTACTATAATATGGAAGAGTATGCAAGTAGTAACTTAAATAGAAAGTAAAAAAAAACAATAAACAAATTAATCTATACTATTCCAATTAACAGACAATTGAAAAATTCAGGAAGATTCCAACTCTGTAAGGTTACAGTGTAACATAATCAAATATTCGTAATAGTTATAGTTCAACCACAAATATATGGTTGGGTTGTAACTGTGGTGGATAACGTGTATACAGTCGGCTAATACAGTCGACTGCAGCCAACACCCCGCGGGCATGTTGTCAGCGAGGGGATGAAGGGATATAATGTTATACTAGATTGTTAACTCGATAGACAATCATTTTTTAATCATTTTTTTCGGTTTACATACATTTCTTTGCTTTGCTTTCTTTTTCTTCTCTCGTTCTTGGCCGGCAACGCATCAGTGACACGTTTGGTGTAGCTGATGTCCATGGGCGACTAATAGTGACTTACTCCGAAATTAAACAAACCCATGAATTGGTGCGCGTTTTTTATGGATTCTTCAAGATATTATTGGATAGTATTTTAGTTATTCAGTATATTTAGGGTACTCACTAATCGCATAGCATGTAGACTTAACGACTTCCATCTACCGAACAAGCCGGATTCCGGAAAGGCTATAGCACCATGGACCACATACGTACACTCAGGCAGGTGATACAGTAAGCCGAGGAGTACCTATATCCAAGACCTGGTCTTTTACTGTTGGCCTCATTCGAAGGCTCAAAGTCACACAGCGTGCTATGGAGCGAGCTATGTTAGGTATTTCACTACGAGCTAAGATTTGTAACGATGAAGTCGGTAGGCGAACAAAAGTTGCTAACATAGCTCGTAGAGTTAACCGACTGAAGTGGCAATGGGCAGGCCACATAGTTCGAAGGGCAGATAACCGATGGGGTTGCAAAGTCCTTGAATGGCGGCCACGTCTCAGTAAAAGGAGCGCTGGTCGTCCCCCGACCAGGTGGAATAATTACCTAAAGAAGACAGCGAGAAGCGTCTGGATTCAGAGGGTCCATTACTGGTCGGAGTGACGCCAATTAGGAAGCCTATGTCCAGCAGTGGACTTTAAGAGGCTGTTAGACAGTCTTTTATTTTATAGGACGCCCAACATCTTGGCCACTTACAATCAGCTGGGATTATTTCAAGCATAAATTTATTAAGCATTATTTTAATTTATTATATTACTTTAAGTAAGCAAAAAGGCATTTTAAAATTATGCTAAAACTGCGGGACCAAGTAACTTCTCTGTTCGTCTGTTTATAAAACTAACAGTTAAAAATAATCAAATTTACAATTAATTACATTAACAGAGGTTAACTATAAACGCAAGTTAGGGGAGGCCTATGTCCAGCAGTGGACCTCCAAGGGCTGATGGATGGATGGATGGATGAACTAAATTAAAGGTTATCCATACCTACAGTACACCTTTCTACAAAAAGACCACAAACAATATATCTGGGTAGGTTGGCTCCCTTGCCCCTCAGACCAGTGTGTACAAACCGTCGAAATTAATTTCACATAGCCCGCGGCAGAAATCATACAAACTTGTACAGACACGTGCTATAAAATGGATAATCAAGTTAATATACAGATAGAACACACGGCTCTAGGCTGATCGTAATTGTATTCACTAGATAATATTTACGCATTACGCGAGGTTTTAATATTAGTTTAAATATTCGCTATTTAAAAAAACCTGAAATGCTACCTTTTTATTATTATCATTTAACGTGCTAATCTTTATATGTATAATATTATTTCAACATTAAATTAAAAGATAATTGATGGAATTAAAGCTTTTACAATATCTCAATTCAAAATCAATACCTCAATTCAGAGATCAATTAGCTTTTATCTTAATTTTTATTTTCCTATTAATTTTTGTATGGGTTTGGGTTTGTATTGGATTGGGATGAGTGTGTAAGCGTTTTTTATGGAATTAGTGGCCGAGAGATATTAAGAATCCTTTTCCCTGGCGTTGGATACTATAATAAAATAATTATACAAGGCTATACTATAGGAACCGACTGATGATAAACCAAAATTACCATCCACAATAATTTAAAATGTTCGTTGCTCGTTGTATGTGCAAAAGTAAAATTAATATCAAACATAATAAACTCACAAAACGCTATGGGGATATTATCTGTTCCCCATGGGAAGTATGAGGGGGCTTGAAACAAAAGGAAGGTGAAAACAATGGTCACAGTTTAATGTGAGAGTTCACCATTATGGTATATGGGAAGAGCTCACTTGAAATGAAATCATTGCAGTTGTACGAGGTTTGCTTCCCCATATTTACTTATTATTATTTTTGCGTTGTCAGAACAGCAATAACTGGCACAATGCCATCTATAATGTTCGGTTTACATGTATTATGTAGTTAGGTAGATAACTAAATTTTAATTAAATAAGTGATTAATTTTTAGTGCACGTCCAGACGTAATAATTTAGTAAAGCTCTTTAGTTAATTCAAGATGAATGGTCAACAACGCAAGGAACTCTTAAATTATTATTTACATAAAGAACGACTTTTAGAAAATAACCCCTACACAATACAAAAGAGACCTGTCTCAATGTTTTTTTGTTCGAAAATATTTTTTTACATTAAATATCAGTGGGGAACATAATATTATAAATATATTGCCTAGTGTTTTACTCTACATTTGCAGTTCCCTGAGCTTTTTTACCCACTACTACTATGCATAGAGTTGTATTTAAACTTATGTAATCATGGACACTACCAATTTGTAATGAAAAAGTGTGCTCACGAAAAAATCGTATCTACCCATTTATATAAGTACAATATTGTACTCGTAGACTAAACATTTTATATGCAAACGGATACACATGATTTTTTAAGTATCTTAAAATCATGAGTATCATTTTCATTAAAATGTATTGTGTATTATTTTTATTATACATAGAAGTCTTACAGCAAAAAACTAAAATTGATCAGACAGCTTATCTCGACTACAAGCAAGTATATTCACAATTTTTTTATGTCAAGAGTACTCTCGATTTTACTTAGTAAATTTTATGCAAACACAGAAATCGTATTTGTAGAAACTAAACATTTTAAACACAAACTACCCGTTTGTGTATAAAATCAAATACGTTTATATGCACATAAATGGCGAGCATCAGTATCATAAATATTAATAATAAATAAATAAATATATAATTAAACTATCTATTTGCATAGTCACTGCAAATAGATAGTTCACTCAAGAATGATCAACGACACCGCACAGCAAAGAATTCATAGTCTTCACAACCTACTTAATTACTTGCATTTTACTAAATTTTAACTAAAACATGCCAGTTCAAACATGTTAAGTGTCAAGCCCCGCCCACCGACTTAACAGAAAAATAGAAAATTTTCTGAATTATTTATTTATTTATTTATTTAATCTTTATTGACCACAATACAGGATTAAGGTACAAATGGCGAGCTTAATGCTTTATGCATTCTCTGCCAGCTAACCATTAGGCCAAACAGAAACACACGATGAGCGGTATAATAAGCACAGAGAAAGAAAAGAAAACATAAATAAAAATTATAAAAAAAAAATAACTACAAGAATATACAAGAGTACTACATAAAATAATAATAATAATACTATATAATTACATATTATACAATACATACATATACATGCATATAAATAACATACATACAAAAATAAATACTGTATAAATAAATACATAAATATACATATAACACATGACGAACAAGTGATTTATTGGTGACGATTCAGTAGATGAGCACGCAACCTTTTCTTAAAGGTTAACTTTCCAGCGGGTCTTCTGATATACTCAGGAAGAGAATTCCAGGAACGGGCGGCCTGAACAGAGAAAGAGTTAGATATGAAACCAGACCGGTGCAGCGGAATAGAAAGAAGGTAAGACTCACTAGAGCGAAGCTGCCGGTCGTGGGAGGAACATAAATAACGGAAAAGGGATTTCAAATAATCCGGTGAAAGGGGATCAAAGAGAATAGAGAACAGTGAACAAAGCATCCGAAATCGCCGTCGCTCACGGATAGGCAGCCATTGAAGCTTAGAACGATAAGAAGAGATGTGGTCATATTTACGTAAGCAGAAAACGAAGCGAACGGCATTGTTAATGAGACGATCCAGCTTGTTCAAGAGAGCCTCACTCAGATCTACGTAGCACACATCACCATAATCAATGATCGGAAAAATGAGCGCCTGAACCAAGTAAGCCTTAGTGTTGGTAGGGAGGAAGTTTCTCAGCCGATTCAGGGCACTCAATGTAGCGGTTACATTGCGGCAAACTTCGGTTACCTGTTTCTGCCAATTAAGACCACTATCAATAAAAATTCCAAGGTCCTTGACATGCGAGCAGAAGTTAATGGTGTAATCTTCGAACTTGACAGGTGCCACCGAATCAACTTCAAACTTGGCGATTTGGCGTGGACTCCCTACAATTATTGCTTGGCATTTTCGGGGATTGATGCTAATACCAAACTTATGCGACCAGGTTCTGACGTTGATCAGATCCTTGTTAATTTTGCTAACAGCCAAGTTAATGTTAGCTATATCAGTATGGGTGTAAATTTGCAGGTCGTCCGCGTAAAGATGGTAAGAGCAACCAAGAAGAGGGGTAAGAGAGTTGATAAAGATAGAGAACAGTATAGGCGATAGAATACCTCCTTGTGGTACGCCACAGTTGAGATCACACCAATTAGATGACTACTTAGATTACTTGTTTATTTGCGTACTAAATTTTAAGTACTTACTAAATTATCTGTTTACATATATTATTTAACTTAAGATTTAGTTAAAATTTTGTTATCTTCTTAACTACTTAATACGTGTAAACCGGACTTAACAGCAGCTTGAAAAAATAGAAAACAAACAGCTATTTTATACACCAGGGCATTTTCATGAATAATGGACCAACAGGCTGAAGTTGCTTTATCTGAAGCCAACCGTGGTAGAGGCAGTCAGCTCATAATCGATTTTGGAACGAGCTATCAAAAGTTAATACGTACCAAGTAATTATAATACATTACATACGTACATACGTACATAGTAATACGAGTATAATTTTATGTATGTGCTGTTAACCGTTAAGGAGTTTCCTCGTCTGGAGCAAACCCTAAAGTATTATCGGGTCCCGCTTATCATAAAAATACATTGTCATCGGAACCATAGCAATATGCAAAATTTCAGCTTCTTACTATGAAAGAAATTAGTTTAATAAATTAGTATTAATTCAGCTTGCAAGATAAAAATATATAATAACTTTGTAAAAAGGGAATGGTAGTACAGATTCCAGCTCCGAATCAAGGTTCTACCGAAACTGATTTTACTTTCCAACTTTGAAAGTCATGTGGCACATAATAGTCTTAACGCCAAAACCCTCACTGAACATAAATGAATTACAAAGTTTCCACGTCTACCATTGAAACGTTCACTGAAACATCACATGCATATCATAAATATCTAAATATGCGGATCCTATTAAATCAGAAATAGGTATCCAATCAGTGGCTCCACGCTTCAGTGCGTTTATGTAGTTGTTATGGCGGTAATATTCATGTTCTTGCCGTCCCTCGACTCGAGTGGATTCATTCGTATTTTTATCTCGATTCAACATTGAGTTGTTGATAGAGAAACTACAGTATTCCATAATCATGCGTAGTATATTTAATATATTATTTTTCTTTCGACAAGTTTCGATTGTCTTCATGTTTTAGCTATCGTTCTATGTATAGGAAAATACACATACGTCACTAAAATGGGCGCGCTTTAAATTTGTATTCAAACAAATCGAACTTAATCTAATTATTTTTATCAAAATGAAATCACCTAAACTCAAGTAAAAATAACACCATTGTCACTTACGCGTTGCCGACTAATAATAAAAACCCAGTGACTAATCAATCCATTCCCATAATTTACTCGATCAATAATTATAACAAAATTTGCGAACTTAAGCATGTCTACAAAAGCTTTTTTTAGTAGTATTTAATTGTGATTCTATTTAATTTAACCACTATAAAGCAAGTATTTCAAGTATATAATATATTATGTTATATTTGTAGCTACATGACCCGACAATTTCCCGACGTGCACAACATTGAAGAGTTGTCAAAACGAGTCGCGTTCCCCCACGAATTGATAAAATAGCTTCGGCTCCCAAATACCCGGCAAAACGATAGAAAAATCTACAAAAGGCCGCGCACTCGACGGCTCTCACCGTAAACGCTTTAACTATGTCCCAACCCCATACTTCAGGATTGCTCACTCCACTTGTCTCCAAAAACCCGTGAATATTTTATTGGATTCTCCGCCTAATGACAGGGGCGGAAGAGCCAACTTGGCGTATCGAGGTCGAGATAATGATGGCACTTCAGCCGATGGTTGTGGTATTGCTTCTAATTGGTGGTAAAACTGTTGCACGCGCCTCCCCTATGTAAAATATGTGGGAACTTATGTATGTAAATGGTAGCTTCATGTCATTTAGGACCTCTACCTTATCCATACTACACAGGTTTCAAAATATTTTTCTACATAATGTTTAATACACTTTGATGTACGAGTACAATTGTGTAACCCATTGGTGTGTGACTGACATCTAAACCACAAATCCGAGGTTCGAATTTCAGGATGAATACTTAATGAATGGTTGTTTTCAAGCCTTGGATGTTTGTAATGTCTCATTCTGTCCAATCACTCACAACATACGATATTCTAGTGTAGGGCATGAGCTGTAAGCATAAATTATTAAGTATAACCGAGCATTCTCTGATATAAAGAAATAACTAGCAATATCTATCATTCTCACACGCTCCACCCAAATGACAATAAGATAATGCTATTAAAGATTTTTTGATAAACTAACAAACGATATAAACGAAGATTTCTTGTCTTTAATTATTAGATTGATGGATAATTAATTGCAATTAGTTATTATTCAGTACTGTTTCTAAATGATTTTAAACACATAGCTTACAAATGAGGAAGCCTGGATATTATTTCAATTCACTGCTAAAGCAACCTTAGTTGTAGGCAACCTGAAGCAGAAATATCGTCTTATTTCGGTACTAAATAAAAATATTCTTTTAGCAGATGTCCTCTAAACCTAACACCTGTATAAAATACTTCAAGACGCACTACGTTAAGACGCACGCACATAACACGCGTTTAAGCAATTTGATCATAAGCAATCTACCAACTGTGACGATAACGTATTATTTAAAAAAAACAAATACTCGCGAATTTTGACAAAAAACAATCACTGACAACAGACTCAGCAGCATTTAAAACAGAATGAACTCAAACCTTTAAGTAACAGTAACAGTGTACCTAAACGCTATTACGGTATGTAAGAATAAAAATTAATTCCCTGCGTTTTCTGAAACAAAGACATTATGGGACAATGTCGCTTTTAATTAGGTACCGCGACTAATGACGTCTCGAGAGCGTCAAGCGCGAGTATGGCGCGGGCGCGGTGCTTATTTAGAATCGGGAAAAACCAAGAAAGGTGCTTGTCACAGTATAGTATAATCCTCAGTAATTAACTAATATTCTGTCAGCTTTAGTTAAGTTTAGACCGTCAATTTAACAACATAAAACGTCACTGTAACAAAATAAATATATAATAGTACGAGTATAATAGTATTGTACGTTGTCTGAAATAGCATTTTTGCGATATTCTATGAGGCAAAAGTGATTGACTGATGTATCAACGCATAGGCCATACCCATAGATAGGGATAGAAACTTAAAATTTTGCACACGTATTCCTCTTATGACGTAGGCATCCACTAAGGAAAGATATTTCAAAATTCAACCCCCAATGGGGTAAAATAAGGGATAAATATGATAAGCATAATTTCATTTAAGTTATTTTTTATATGTTTGCGCATTTATGTACAATAAAGAGTACGAGTATTACGAGTAGGTATACGTTATACGAGTATTACTCTCGTAATATGTGTATTGATATGTATGTTAGTCTATCTATAAGGTATTCATTTGGATATAACTTTGGTGTACAATAAAGAGGATTTTGTTGTTGTTGTTGTTGTATTTGTACTATGGGCCTTGTTGCCCGAAATAAATAAATAAATTAAAATAAATTAAATATAACGTTAGTAACTAGTTATCAATTGAGATAATTGAAAAAATATAATAATAAACATTAATGTTTGATGTATCATATTTTTTGTTAATTAGGTACCTTCTATTTTTATTTAGTTTTTCTTTCTTATGTGCTGTACCTATGTATTTCTTTGTTAAATGTTGTAATTGATTGCATTTCATTTTATTTTATTTGTTTTAATTAATTTTCAATAATGATATTAACTAAAAATATCATAATTATTAATAAAAAATACCAAACACTCATTATTTTTTCCGTGAAATTCGCTAATTGTCGTCAGTAGGTACAACAAGTGCCATTCACTAAATAAAAGCTGTTTTAATACTATTCAAGTTCGCGGTTCCATTTGTGTTTTAGAATCTCCCACCACACGTCGTACAAAAGCGTAAGGCGCTGAAGATGGAACGAAACTAAAGAAATATAAATAACCACGTTAATTCCGCATTGACAGGGTTAAAGAGCCGAGTGGTCTTGGTTCTTGTATGCGGTGCTTGGTTCTGCTTCGCAAACCTTGACATTCAGTTCTTTAAACGACGCTCACGGTGCGACGAACTCAGCTCTAAGGTTTCAGCTATATTATTCTCTTTAACCAACTCATTTTATGTGAAATTATTGTTTCATCGACTTCGCTGTATGCTATATTGGAAGTAGCTGAATTCATTATTATGCATACGTAAAATGTTATCTATGAATTCAAAATTACAAATTGTAGGATGACATTACCTAAAACATCTATTTTAACATCTATCTGTATCATAAGAACAGCTTATTTAGAAAAAACTAATGTAGACTAATTTTTGTCCCGAAAATACTGATGTCAAAAAAATATTATTGTGGACCTCCCGAGCATTAAATATTATATGTATTACCTACCTACGTATATGATAATTCCATTATGCTACAGTGCACATATTGTTTAAGGGCATTTATTGTGCAGTTCATTACTTCACTATCTATTAGAGCGCCAAGCCAAAACACGAAGAAACAGATCTATAAAGTACTTAGTTGCATTTTAATTCAGTTTCAAATAAATAATTAAACATTTTTCGTCGTTTATTCAAACAAAGTAATCATTGACCAGATTCTGCACCCTCAGTTTTATAGGCATAGTTTAAATGCGGTATTTAATGAGTTCATTACACAGCAAAAAAAAAAGCAAAGCAAAGCAACAACCCATAATTGTCCCACTGCTGGGCTCGGGGTCTCCTCTCACAATGTGAGGGGTACAGGCCATAGTCTACCACGCCGGCCAAGTGCGGATTGGTAGACTTCACACAACCTTTGAGAACATTATGGAGAACTCTCAGGTGTGCAGGTTTCCTCACGATGTTTTCCTTCACCGAAGCAAGTGATAATTAACTTGTAATACGCACATAATATTTGAAAATTAGAGGTGCGTGCCAGGATTTGAACCCGGGCCCCCGCGTTCGGGAGACCAACGTTCTAACCACTAGGCTATCACTGCTATTTACACACTGCATTACACAGCGTATTCAGTTAATTGTGGCTTAGAATGGTGGACATCGGTGGTTTATCGTGGGGCGTGCCTCTCGTCGCATTCCAGTCGCAGCGACCCACGACCGCTGTTTACGACCGCATTAATGACACGGTTACGACCGGGAAGAGAATCGATTCACGACCCATTTTACTATCGCACTTGTGGTCGACCGTCGTGCTTCGATCGTATGTAGCCGAGGATAGAAAACGGTTATACAGAGATATGTTATTGTTTATGGTGAAGGGTTATTATGAAATAAAATTCGGTCTTTTTTCGACCTAATGATAGATACCCGTTTTGTGGTTTATACATCTTCAAAAGTGAAGTTTAATTCGTGGCTTCTTCAAGATTAAATTTTATAATCTACAAAATAAATAACCTCTGCACAATACGAGTAGAATGAGTATCTGGATTTGTGAAATATCTTGAAAAGTAAAATTTTAAACCTACTTAATTCTAAGCACAAAACCGAATAATATAGTAATATCTCTACGTCAGATACAAGATAAAATTAAGATATGAGATATCACTATAATATTAGCGTTTATTTTATCAAAAAGATAAAGGATAGCGATTAGGATGTATAATGATGTCACAAATCATAAAATATAATACATTATTATTATTATTATTAGAAAATTATTATTTTGTGTAAGTATACTGTATTACTTATGTAACATACACAATTTTACGGAACATTATAAAAATCAAGAGTTTCAGATTATTTCTGTGTCCCGTGAAATATGTCTATCAATATTTGTTCCGTTTTAAACTAATTTTAAAATGATGCATGTTATCAAGATTATCCTATTCAACTAATATTACAAATGTGAACGTTTGAAAAGATGTTTGGATGTTTTGATGTTTGTGTTTTTATCACGTTCCTTTCCATTCGTTGTATGGATTAAGATGAATCACACAGAAAAAAGTAGTTACACAGACAAATCATACCCAGGATTAAAAAATAAGATTTTATCCCGATTGTATTTTATTTGTACGTTTTTGTTTCCTTTTTATTAAACCGGACTTACGTGGGTTTCCGTGGGTGAAAATTTGTATGAGAAAAAAATTTATGAACTAACTACATTCAATATTTAATAAACCTTACTGTAAAAAGAAATAAACTATGACATAAAAAACTAACGGGTTTTATCTGTGCTTTTACTACATTTTTATACCTAATATTTTTTAAATATAGCAGTTAATAACTAAATGCAATATTCACTTACCCCTCCCAATACAATCCTAATATGAACTTTTCGGGGAATTTTTGACACAAAACTACACTTTCACAGTGTGAAACGCGCGGCTAACTTCGGTGAAACAAATGTATCGAAGCAAATGATAATCTTCCCTGTTTATCTGACAACAATTGTAGATTAGGCAAAAGATACAATAATAAGCGATAATTGTAATCATCCTTTAAAATTTATTCGCAATCACGCATACAGTCGATCATTGATTGTATAATCATTGATCGGTTAGCACCTCACAAGCAGCAATGTTATATTGACGCTGAATTATGTAAACTAAAAATGTGATATAACGTATTGCTACATCATAGAATTTATCATTTGTAATTTACTATCATACATACAGAATTCATATCTACCAAACACACGAATGTTATATTACTTAAAACGCCAGTCAGGCAACGCATCGGCGATGATTTTAATATCACTTTAGTTTACAACCTATAACAATTTTTTGTCTTATTTTAGTTCTTCTTTTAACTGATAATTTTAGCTGAAGATTCTGGGTTTGTATAGCCTTGTAGAGTCACGACATGGAGAGTTAGGGGCTTGTCTCTTCATATGATCAGATACCTTTTTTATACCAATAAGTGCTACGAAAGTGAATTTGGCAACCTATTTTACGGAAATACTTTTTGGTGGCATGGTGGTATATAAGAAATTTGTACTTATTGTCGGTTTTATCTGTAACTAGTGGATACCCAGCCTGTTCCACTACAGTAAAAAAATTCTGATGACAATTACACATCAGTGTTGACAGTCTGTATTATGTGCCATCTTCACATATTATCTTCAAAGTTTTTCATGGGAAAAGTGGAAAATCGACTTTATCATTGGACCGAATGTGCCGAATTCATTGTTTATGTAGTCTAAAACCACCTTCGGATTATTGCTTTTCAAATGAAATCATTTTGAGGCATATCGGTTGGATGGTTTCAGAGTCTATAAAGAATATCCATAGAAACATTTTTGTGTTTTATATATATAGATTTAACATTACGTATTTATTGAATACAAATCTAATCTAGAGGATATCTGTTATCATACTATCTACTTGACATTGTTATTAAACTTTTTATAGGAAACTGAATTAAAACATCAAAACATATCTAACATGTGTTTTAGCTTAGACTGGAGGAAGGATTGACAGTAGTTTGGTTTATGTAGGTCAAGGACAACATTTAACACCTAGATCCTATCATTCATATTTCCTATCTGATTGTTAGTAGCAGTAAAACAGAATGCTGCGCGCCTCACAAAGAAAAAGAAAGAAGAGCTGGCTCTCAAGCCGGAACACGACGAGTCGTTTGGCGGCTGACTCATGCTCGATGGTGGTAGCTATCCAGGTGAACCCCATGGAAAATGATAGTATCTATGTTGTTTTATTAAAATGCCAAAATGTAGTTAAGTTCAATCAAACATTTAAATTCACTGATTGACATAGACCTTCCCTGACGACGGCACTCAAACCAGCCCCGGGGCCACTGATTCCAGCGGCTGTTGTCTTCTTTAGTTCATCAGTGTAGTCGGGAGGTGACCTGAGCTCCTTCTAACGAGGGGAGGTCTATGGTTTCTAAACAGACCAGCGCCGATACCGTTGAAAACGGTAAAAAGTGAAAAAAATAATAGTAGGATGAAATTTTTGCAATGGGTTTCATCCTACTATTATTTTTTTGGTTTCAAAAATTATCGGCACTGGTCTAATAGTAATATACATAGAAAGTTATATTATTATATCACGGATGACTCCCAAAGGCTTTTTGGCACGTATTTTTCATAGATGATGCAGATAAAACAGGGATTTTTTATATCTTTGTTATGAAGTATCTGTTGATAGGGTGATAGGTTTTATCAAGTATTAAAACTTATTACCTCCGTTATCGTCATCTTTTGTTAGAGGATCGCCGTCTTCTTCATTTCCTGAAACAATTAAAATAATTTCATTAGTGAAGTGAGATACTAAACTCTTTTTACCGACTTTTATAAAATAGAATACATTTATCAATCGTTCATGTTTTCAACAAAGCAATTGCTAAATTAATTATTAGGTGCCGTCGACTTTATTCACCTGAGTTAATTCACCCAGGTGTCTTAAGTCTACTTTTAGTGTACTTTATTCACCTGTGCACCAAGGTGATTTAAGTCTACTGATCGAGGTGAATTGATATAAGTAGACTCAATTCACCTATCATTTTAGTCAATGCAATTTATGCTAAATGCTAAAGTGTAATGGTACGGACAAGTTCAGTACCAATCGCTTCTAATATTATAGTTCTAGTGAACTTAATTAGTGATACGCTAACCCCTAAATTAATAACAGTGTCTAGACTATTCATTACCAAACAATATAAATATTTTCAACACGTCATGTATACAGCAATTTAAAAAAAAGTTTTGACAATATATCAAAGATGTTAAATCCTATTAATATTATAAACTAGCTTTTTGCCCGCGGCTTCGCCCGCACCAGAGATCATTTTTTTACAAATCCCGTGGGAATCTCGAACTTTTCCAGGATAAAAAAGTAGCCTATGTGTTAATCCAGGGTATATGCTGTCCTAGGCATTCTATTGATATTATAAATGTGAAAACTTGTGAAGATATTTGGATGTTTGTTTCTCAAAATCGATTTGGCTAAAATTTTTAATTAAGATGTAAAATTTGATAGCCTATACCCTGGATTAATATACAATCTACTTTTTATCCCGAAAAATTTCAGGGTACCCGCGGGATTTGTAAAATATCGATATCCACGCGTGCGAAGCCACGGGTTATCACGGGTACATAAATCTAAAATTAATTAAAAATTTCGTTTCGAAAGCACTCTACGGCAGGTGAAGTAGCGGGCAAAAGCTAGTAATTGAATTAATATTCAACAATGCGATAATAATGCGATAATAATTTGAAATATTGAAAATATTGAAATATGTTTATTTCACCTAAACTTCTTGTACAATTATTTTTGTAATATATAATCTAAAATAATCTTTAAAGCTAAAAGATAATACAGGAAAAGGGTTCACGTCAGCTTAAAGTCACAGAAAACCACAGCCACAGCTTTCCGAATTAACCCACAATCATTGAATAAAAAAATATTGATAAAGTTCATAAAATCCTAATATTCAAAAATATTAGACACAAATAAATGTTGAATAGAAATTAAAGGGACATTATGCAATCATATGCACGCTATCAACAATCGACCAAAAGCGACCGCGCCTAGTCTATCAAAACATCTTGAGTGGCAACAGAACAGTTAGAACTGAACACCTTTCCACCTACTTACAGTCTCAATAATAGATCGAGGCACGCGACAGGACACCGGAACAAAGGCGCAATGCACTACAAACCATCATTACCAAATCGAAGAAAAAGAAGTCAGGCCCAGCTGCCTTCCTACTTCCTTTCCTTACAAACCGTGTAATATAAGATGTGAGCTTTGTACCCCCGGTTATTTTAGGGCTCATTCATTATGGCACTCAATAATAATTTGGCGCGTGTTCTTATCTGTGTGCTTATAGAAACCAGTTTGGATGTCTGTGTGTGTCATGCTTATGAGGCGCGTGCCCCGGGAATTCTATGATAGGCGGAAACGGGTCCTAATAATTTATACTTTTAAAGTCTTTAAACAAAACAAATTGTCGATCTGCTTGAAAAAAATTGTAAAAATCTTGTTTGCTGAAAGCGTTTTACAAAAAAAAATATCATGTTTTCATAAAAAAATTACACAAAACGTAAAAACATCAATTAAGCATATCGAATTCGAAGCCAATTTTCTCCCCAATCGGCTTCCAGATAACAAGCGGTGAACGTAGACTGACGAAAGGCACAATCAGACTTGATTATAATAGACCTTCCAAAGAAGAGGTCAATAAAACTGCGTTTATTAGAAACCAGTTTCAAGATGGCAAGCCATCTGCTGAGGGCGGCGCGGCGTCTTCCGCTGCATTGTGTGCTACACCCGCCGCCGCACGCGCCGGTTCCATTCCTGTCTGGCTAAAGGTGAAGGGAATGCATTGAGACACTGTTTTATGTCTGCGGTAAGTAGACACCACCGCCCATGGGCTCTAAACGGATCACCGACGCGTTACTGTCTGGGAAACCGATGTTAATATAACTCAACGACTGCAGCCGAAACAGCTAAATATTTTTTTACGGTAGTTTTTGCAGAGAAATAACATTTTTATTTCTGTATTAATTAAATTATTGATGTAACAAAACAACAAATTGTCTGCTTAATTCTTTTCTAATATTAATTACTTTATAATATTTTTTGAATCTTCATAAGATGGCGATGCAAGAATTTAATCGTTAACTTAAAATTCCTTAGATTAAAAATGTATTATTTATTATTTCCTTAAATTCTATACTAATATTATAAAGCTGAAGAGTTTGTTTGCTTGAACGCGCTTATCCCAGGAACTACTTTTTCGAATTTAAAAATTCTTTTTGTGTTTGATAGTCCAAAAATCGAGGAAGGCTATATAATATCATATATTTAAGTAGTTAGTTTTTTTCCACAAATTAACGCGAGTAAAACCACGCGGCACAGAAGTACATAATATACTAAAACTTTTCACAATTGAATTACATATTATATTTGTACAGGAGTTTATTTACCTCAAACAGTAAAAAGCAGAAACAATTTATTCCCCATAATTGACTAGTCATATTTATCTTCAGTACCAATGGCATATTCCAAACCAATAAAGTAGTAACCCTCAAAAGCAACATGGTGTCATTCGGGCCCACGTCCCCTGTTTGTTCGGAAGCTAAGCCGATGTAACGGTGTTTGTCCTCACAAATTTATGTGTGTCATTACCGTGCTGTCACAAATCTACTTATCTACCAGAGCATGCGTTCATAAAATGAACTATGGAGAATTGGACATGTGTGTTCATAACCAAACAAATCTGGTCATTTATTGGTACCTACCGACCAAGATGATTTGCCAGAGAATTAAAAGTTTCAAGAATTGAGTTCAATGAATGCGGAGTAATAAGAAGTATCCAACGAATGAACTAATACTATTATTTTATTCATTTCATGGTTTTGGATTCGTCTTTAGATATAAAATGCAGTCTTTTCACAAAGTCAGTTCTTCCACGCAACATTTTAAAATGCCACATATTCTAAGGAAAAAAATTGGTGGTAGATAAATAATTTGTAGAAAACGGAATAAATTTGTAGACACATTTACCGCTTCGGTAAGTGCAAAATGTAACAGATTATATTTTTACTTTTGAAGTTCAACATAAACATTTTATAAATAAATTAAAAAGGAATGATAATTAAATTGCTAATAAAACCAAAGCCTTCTAGAATTACAGCTGCCATTCGAAAGCGTTCTATTTAAAGTCAATAACTGAGAGTCAGAGTTTACAGCGGCTACCATAACATTTGTATTGTGTTACACAATGTGAAAGCAGTATCGACACCCACACAGACAAACTCTAGATGAGTGTATTATCGTATCGGAGGTACGGGCATTGTCCATTGTGTGGACGCCTTAGCCCATTGTTCTCTTGTATACGTACCTTATATTGATTCCCCTATGTACACACTAAATGACTTTCCTTACGTACAAAGCAGTATCGTAATCATATAAAAAGGTATTTTAAGACAAGTCGTGATTGTATCATAAGCATAAGGCATGCTCCTGTATCCGTTTGTCATGGGTAAGTGAACTCTGCGATAATTCTTAATGAAAATTAAGTTCTTAAACCAGGTAGCCTGGTAGATTCCCGATTTGATTCCCGAGGTCATATAAACGATACAAACAAAGTACCATTAGTTATCTCATTTAACTACATATATCATAAAATAGCCACCCGCTAAACTTATGCTTTTGTGGGAGTTCAAATGTTGTATTTGTAAATCTCAGAACGTAATGCGGAAATAAATCTTCATATTTATGCCATCCTAATAACCACGTTTCAGTTGAACATTGTAAATCCACCCATAGACGACATAATTCTGTCAACCCAGAATTCGGATTTCGGCGCCAAATTAGATGATTTATTGTCATGTCGGATCAAGCCAGCAATATTTGCACCCCATACTGTACAATGTGCTCCTAACTCACATTTAGATTTACTATGCAATATATCTTAGAAATATCGATCACAAAAGTCTACACACACCTAAATATAAAGTTTAAATATAAATTTAAATTAAGAAATTATTGAGTTTCGCTGTTTTCCGACTCAACATAAAAGAAAAACATTAGTTCGAAATGGAAGGGGACAATATTGTTCACAGATATTATATTAACGTATGACGCATTATTGTGAATTTGACAGTCCGCGTGTCCTACCCTCGGTTAGGGGTTTAAGGGTTAATACTGCGCCCCCGAGAGGGTCTTCTTCGTAAACTGAAAGGATTATTTAAACAATTACTTCCCGAACATTTGTCACTTTGTCAATAATTTTCCGGAAGATTAATAAAGTTTTGATAAGCTATTTAGATAAAAGGATTGATGTATCTCTAAGTTCATTACTTTGAAAACTGCATTAATGAGATGGGATTATAAGTTTACTACGAATTAGAAAATTGACGAAAGGTAATATGTGATATTAGTTATCGCTTCCTTTGTCGTTGATAACATGTCGGTGAGGCATCTGATGTTAAAAATGAAGCGAATCGGTAATCATGCTGCTGTGGCGACTGCTACTTCAAAAGCTTTTACGGTAATGTTAAAATGTAATTAACTGATATTTAGATATTTGCGCATCTAAAATGATACACATTTAAACTATTTTACTCTTTCCTAATAGTGCCTCAGTTTATATTTCCTTTAGTAAACTTTAGCAGTAAATCACATGTTCTGTGTATCATATCATATGATAGCAAATACATATGCTATCATAGTTTTATGAATGTAACTAACCAAGACATTTTCACCAATACTTGTAACAGCCCCGGATCTAAGGGGGGGGGCGGGGGGGGAACTGGGGCACCCGTTAAAAATTTAAAAAAACTGCCCCGGTTCGAAAAAATCGTAGATCCGGGGCCGACTTTTAAGATATAGCAAACTATTGAAGCTGGAGACTATTTCCCACTGCATTTTGCACTACCACAATATTAACTGCAATCTGCACCCCAAAACAATTTAAAGAAAGCAGCATTTCCTCCAACACGTATTAAAGTGACGGGAGTGACATCAAACATGAATTAAGTTTCTGTAACCCTCCCTCGCTATCAATCGCAAGACACGAACACGATCCGTTAAGTGGTCGATCGGACCCCGCGGCGATTTCATTCACTTCTCATGCGACTATCCAATCTATCAGGGTTGCCAGATAACAAAGGCGAAAGAAAATGCGATCAGTTGAGATGATTTCATACTAATATCTTAGAATTCGACTACGATAAAGAGTTTAGTAATATTAACTGTACTATTCGTAAAGAAAATTTATTAGTGCGTTTTGGGAAATCAGGTACGTATAAAATTTACTGGGTCCTTTTATTCCAAACTGTTTACTTTTTCTGTAAAAATGAGTACCATATTTCTTACGATATTTATTTATAAGATAAATAAATGAAAATCTCAGATGAAACTCAGTCTAGAAATCGAATCCATTCGAAGTAAGCCAAATATTTCGTTTGTGAAATGACAACCCTCAGTGGGGGCGATAGAGACGTCCAGGGATTAGAAGGCACGCGACTTTACAGATATTGTCGATTTAGACGAGATACGCACGAGTAATGATGCCAGCGTAATTGTTCACAGGATTAGAGAAGTAACACTTGGATCCATTAAGATTGATTGCTTCGGAAAATATTATTCGCTTTGTAAGCTACTTTTTTATTTGGTCGCATTATTATTAGAATGCAATGTAATTACATACATTTTAAGTTTCTTGGAGCGAAGTTCCTTATGGTTCTCTCTTAGTGATGCCTTTGGTGTCGCTGATGTCCGTGGTGGATCACCAGGTGGATCGCCAGCCCGTTTGTCTGCTGTTTATGTCGTTTTGCCCTTGACCTTTCTTTCTCCCTTTTGATTTACAGAGATCAAATTACTCAAATAGAATAAACTTCGAAACTTTTTGCTCAAAATACGTATATAAAATCTTAGCCACAATTTAGAGTAAAAATACAATATTTTACTATTATACAAGTATTCACGATATTTATTTTGTACTTCGATATTTCGACCCAGTTGCATTGAATATATATCGTGAGTATAATATAATAAAATGTGTTCCGCCCACAATGAGTTAAGTTTAAAAATACAATATTATTTGTAAAGTCAAACAACAAGAACTTTACCATCCCGTCCTCTAAATACTATGAAACTTGGTTGCGTCGCAAGCTTTTATTGTACGGCCTGCAAACATCAGTTCTGCATTGTTTCAATCACCTACAAAAAAATAACTCGCGAAACTACATTTATCCGAACATTATACGCTATAATAGAGACGTGGCATTTTTTGCTCGCTGGCTTTGTCCGTGTGACCCTCCCCTATACAACAAATTAGCGACACATTTTGGAATCTAATAGATATCATGACGATATCATTAATGCACGTCGATGTCGTCTATATCCATCCCAAATAAATAGATATGATACTCAATGAAGATATTGAATAGGATCATACTGAGGTTTGGTATTTTATTAATGAACGTCCTCATTTATTCGAATTCAGTTGCATACATACTGCATTATACACGCATTACGTACTCATTATATTTTTCCAAAGATTCGTTCGTGTCGCTTAGCTATAAAGCAGTTATTATTTCATTTCCATTGAAGTTTCCACAGTAAAATTAGTCCATAATTAATCATAATTTTGAAAGTAAATTAAAGTCATAATTATAAAAGTAAATTATAAAAGTATATCAATACTTTTTGAAGGTTTTTTACAGTTTTTGCACAAAACACAAGTAACATCTTTATGACCCTTAGGAATGTATCTCTTTACAATCCCAATTTCCGAATAAAATCACTTCATTTGTGTAACGAGTTTGACAATTAATGTTTTAAAAATGTTACTTTCTTCACTTGCCTAAAAATTTTACCAATAATTTCTTCCATTGTAAAAACCATAACAATATTAACACAATACTATTTGGAATTATATGAAAACGAATGAAACTATATCTATTGTCTACATTCGTCATATGCTATATTGATAGCTCAATCAATGAGTCGCCCTACCGTGGGGTTCCGCGGCATATGTTCGAACCCACTGACAATATTTCACGCAATTGTGGGCTAAATCCCGCGCACAATAAAATTATTGAGTTACACATGTCTCGGGGTTTCGCCTGCGCAAATACAGATATATGTTATAATGGCTTTTCGCCATTATCTCTAATGACCCCAATGAACACGGGAGGTGTTAACTTTTTATTGCAATCTATGATATATTTTTTGCTTGGTTTAATAATAAATGTTATTTATTAAATGTTATCTTTCTCATTTATTAATTTATTACTGAATTGACGCATGCTCTATTTTTTCATAAAGATTCTACGCGAAAATAAATATACTTTTTCTTAAAAAAAGTAAAAATTCACATTGCGATACAAAAAAACACAGTTCGTTAACCTGTAAAATAGGTATTTAAAGTTTCTGAATAACTGTGAATTTTATCTAATAAAACTGTGAACATTAAATTTAAGTAACAACATTTCTTAATACTAGGTAAGATACTTTACGTGGCACAAAGAAAAAGCAGTTAGAAGCTTACAAAGGTGCGATGAAACCAATAAAATGCCCGCTCCTTACCTTTTACTGTCACTCACAGATAAAACAATAGGCCGTTTGATCTATCGCCCTTTGCATTAATATGGCATCAGCAATTTTCTTGAGACAAGTCGGTGTTTTGTTCAAATAATTACAGACGAAACGCAAACAGACATCATTTGTTCGAGAATACAAATAATCGAGCGCTGTATTTAGAAATTGGTATAGTCTAATTAAAACTTTGGCAATTTCTTGAATAAGGTTTTTTTTAGTTATTTCTCGAAGCGCTCATTATAGCTTAGATTTGTATATTAGGTTTTTTTATTTCAAGGAACATAATGGAACTGTTTATAACCCTCATTGTATGAATTGTGAATTTCCCAAAAATTTGTACCTACAACAAACAAAAACGTAACACGCAAATAGAAGCATTCTGTACACGGTCTCAGCTGATGAAAAGAAATGCTTGTTATGCCCAATATTTTCACTATGCACGAAGAAAGGATCTATTATATGTTTTTTAAACAAAATAATATAATAACAAATGAGCCTCCTGAATCTCCTGTAAGTATGGACATCCATCTGTCATGTGTTTTATTTAATATGATCTAGTCATTAGGACACTTCTGTAAACTTTCAGACTGAAATGTATTTATTTATTTTATTTATTTATACCGCCCACATATACTTTGTATAATGTAGTTGTAGATTATAACATAGAATAACGATGGTGAAATCGGACTGCTACATCATATAATTTTACTCTACAATTAAACACATCATGTGGGATTACGTACCATATAACTCAAGAACAATTATAAACATTAGAGCAACATTGGACATGTAAATGTCGTATATATGTCAAAGACCGGATTAATTTAACAGAGCATTAATAAATTTGTTAATATCGACATAACTACTGTCGCAAATTCTCATATTATATGGCATTTCATTATTCGAATAACTCGTTTGGTCGAAGGAGTTGTGGACGATGGCCCGCTCGCGTCGAGTTATCGAATGGGTAAGACGTCATCTGGTAGATGGGCGACAAGTCCTATTGGAATTATTGTTATTAATTAGAGAGGGCCCTGGATTAATTAAGTAGGGCGCCAATCACGTCGTCATCCGTTCGCCCGATTCACGCCAGTCTTGCCGAACTGCGAACGTCTTTGTTAACATCGCTACCGTAGACCTAGTAACTTTCAGACAAGGTTGATATTTTTTAGTACATTAAACATTTAATATTAACATTATCAATTTAATTTATTTTTTAAATAATTTTTTCGTCATTTGTGTCAACAGTCATTATAAATAAATCATTTGTATGCTGTTTACTCTGACATGTCACAGATTTTTTTTTCATTTATTTGACAGATTAGTAGAAAATTTAATTCAGGTCCATTAATCCTCAACGAATGACGCTGTTTTTAGCACAGAAATATATTATGTTGTGAAATAACTAATTTGTGCAGCTTCTTATTACATGAAACCTGGTACTATCAAATATAAAATTTATCATAAGCTTGGGTACGTTCAAAGATCTGTTAATTTGTTTTATGACAAAACTGTTCACGGATACAAACATTAAACATAATTTATACTCACAACCCGAGAACATAACTACATAAACCCCTGTCAAGTAAATCGTCTACCCTCTCCGCGAGACATCCAAAATTCCACAGAGGCACTTTCGTACCAACTACCTACCATTCATATTTGCTGTACCTTTTCTAAGTGCAGTAAAGTGTTTTCATTTCATTTCATTTTTTTAACACAAATAAGTTAATGCTAATTTTAATCAAATTTTACAGTAACATCAAGTGCACCTTTAAATCTAAATAATCTGAATATTCTATTCTCAGCATTAGTAAAGCTACGTAACTCCCTTCAGCGATAACGGAGTGGGATAATTTTAATCGTGCGCGAATTGCGCTACGTAATGTCTTAGCCACGTGCTGCCTAATTCTCAACTACACTTATATTCGGAAATCTTTACGGCTTCAGACATTGAGTCTTCGGGAACTCGGAAGAATAGCGCCATGCCATTAATTAAGCCTCTGAGAATTAAGTGCTTATAAAGTCAATATTAATTCTGAGAAAGTTTGTTACGGACAGAAATATCAATGAAATGGTGAATGAATTTTATTATATTATGGAGTATGGATACGCGGAAACCTACCAACAAAGGCATTCAAAGATATTGAGGCTCCCTTGGCCTTGCTCTTTGACACCGCGTCTGTTCAAAAGAATAAAACCATTAAACTTAGTTACTTTGTATTTGTCAGTGAGAGTGCTTAAATAAGTAATAATCTAAAATTTTAACAAAAAAGAACCGACTTCAAATGAAGTACATTCAATAAAAAAAAAGAATCATCGAAATCGGTTGGCGTGATAATGAGTTATTCGTCCATTTATCGCGCACATACTTAATGCAAATTTAAGACATATGTTTTTGACATGGATGCCATTGTCAAGTCTCGCTCAAATTTATGTGGGACCACACGACAAGTATCAGCGTTCGACTAAAAAAAGAATCATCAAAATCGGTTCACCCAGTCCAAAGTTCTGAGGTAACAAACATAAAAAAATACAGTCGAATTGAGAACTTCCTCCTTTTTTTGAAGTCGGTTAACAATAGATAACAATAGACAACCTGCTAATTTGTTTATTCTATGTAGTATTAAGACATAAGATCTATGTTAGTGATATGAATGTAGCGTTAACAGTTTAACTTAACAATACATTACTTATTTGTCTTGTTATTATTCGTTTAGGTAATCTAGTAACCAGTATACCATTATAATTCAGTGACTGAACCGTATCGTACAAAGTTAACCAATGATAGCCTAGTGGGTGAAATGTTGGTCTTCTGAACGGAAGGAATCAGTTTCAAGTTTGCACTAAACTCTATCGTAAGGAAAACTGCACACGTAACAATGATATTATATACAAGATATGCCAAGATGGCGCTGAAATTATGTCAGTCGAATTTAGACAAGTGTAGCGATTTTAATTCAGACAGTTGATAGCTGCCTCTGAGTGAGGCCGTCTAGCTGTCTTTTTCACTATTATGGTTTTAGTAGTGCCATCCCTTTACCAATGTAATAGTGATTGATGTAGTGAAACAAAAGATAAACGTGTGTGTGTTGTAGCTCGGTGGGAACAGATTTTTTGGTTGATTTGTAAGGGCATAACGTATCTATAGTTTAATATCATTGACACGTAAGTATTTGCCATAAAGTTCTCGAAGTGAAGTCTACCAGTCACGCGTAGCCAACTACACACTTACTCGTTGTGAAAGAAGAACTGAGGCCAGTACTGGTGGTATCACAAGTTGTGATGATGATTATAATAGTAGGTATTTACGTATCACGTTTGGCTTTTCTTTGCTTCACATACGTTTCTTCACACACGCTACATAAACGTATACATAGTCTTACATTACACAACACGTATTCTTAAATCAGACGAGTCGCATTCAAACCCCGCCTTGTATACATCAGAGCGTCCCATTAATTCCGTGGAAGAACGAAAATTCTTTAATTCCTTTCGCAATTAACGCGGACGGGGCAACGCCAAGTGTCATCGTAAGTTTCAGAACGCGTCATTAAGGGCATCTGCAGCACGGTAAATAACGAAAAAACTCCACAAGGGGCGAGACGAGATTTTATTTAACAAAGTCTATATTAACCCGATGCAATTAGAGAACGTTAACGAGCTTTCGTAATGACTGCGGGTGACTATTCTCGTAGCAACCTGACATACATTATATAATTGTGTCGCAGAAACGCCGACCGTGTTACCTAATGCGTGCGAAGTGTTTTATATTATATCTAGCTTTTCATTATGTTCTGTTTTGAAGGTGCTGCTACTATTGATTTATTAGTTAGTGAAGTCGAAAAATGAGAACTTTTTGTTTGAAATTTTATCAGCGACAAAATAAACGCGTTTCATGTCCAGAGGAAATTTGGCCCATGAGTTTAGTAAGATAAATAAAAACTGGTTATTGACATAAAAAGATATATATGTCAAATTCGGCGTAATCTCTGGCGTAAAGTGGGCGTATGGCTAGGGTAATATGGACATATGTATATTTCAAGATTTTGAAAATAATATAATGATGTATATTTCTATTGATTTTGTAATGAGTATAATAAAGACGAACGAATCGACGCTGAGTAGTGATTTTATTATACATTGCCGGTTCCAATTATTAAGTTTGTATTATTTCACTACACATGGAAGAACCAAAGCTATTGATTGGATGCATTTATTAAAAATTTAACGTATTAAAAAAAGTCGCTGTCCTTGACTTAACTCTAATTTGTGTAGTTATAACCTAATTGTTAAGTTTGATTTGACTTATCGATTATTAACTTTTATTTCCTGTCAATTTAATATACTGGATTTGTTTTATCTTACAAACATTTTATGCTATATTTTATATATTTTAACCCCTAAAGAAAAACAAAAAAACTCTCATCAAGACCTCTTGATGCTCGAGAATAGGCCACCGCGCCCGTTGACACATTACCAGAGAGTGATGCAAATCCAAAGCTGCTTTGAATATAATAATCGTTAGCCGGCGGCTATTTATTGTTTAATTAGCCGAGAGCACCCCCCTCCCCCTCCCTCCCCCCGCCTTCCAGCCCCGGCCATTATTTATAATGTCACGGTTATTGCACAACTTGGAAAAATCTCACGTGATAACGAGTTTCCGATTTGTATACAAAGGAAGTTTGAAACTTTCTTATTAGACACTAAATAAACAGAATTACAACATAATGTGAGATGTATTGTATCTTATTCCATAGAGTTTTAGTAAGTCCTTATGACTAGTAAGCGACTTCGCTTTGCTGCGGCAAGCTAAGTCTATACCTCTGTAAAAAAAAGTTCAGATGGGATTCTTTAAATGTAATTTTATTTAGGAAATTGTGAATCGATTACAATTGACATAGGGGAAGCAGAATGTATGTAACCCCGTTTTTGAAAGAAGCGGAGGAAACACAAAGACAAACAGGCAAAAATTGTGTAAATCGTAGTTATGGGATCTATTGCATTCGTTAATCTCTATTATTATTGGTTCTCAAATATTCAATAGTATCCTGATAATGATGAACATAATATTATATTCGCACCGTACGCGCCGAACGCACCGCATTTATATGAAATTGATGAAATCATATGAGAGCCCGACGCGGATGACATATGCGGCAGCATATTATGTGCATTCAGCATAAGAGTATATATTCATATCCATTCAGCATATATTCCAAGTTGCATATACATACATCCAAGTTGTACATAAATTGCACCAAATCTATTTTATAGTCACAAATCTTTTGCCCACCATATCCTATCCTACTTCCTATTAATATTATGGAATGTGAAAGTTTATTAGGATGTATCTACACTCGTATAGATGTTTGTCACTCTTTCACGCACAAACTACTGAAAGGATTTTCATGAAATTTAGCACCCAGGTAAACCATGATCTAGAATAAGATACAGGGTACTTATTGTTCCAGAAAATGCAGGCAAAGGCGCGGGCAGAGCGCTAGTCACCCATAGAGGGGATGAAATTTAAATCTATTTAATGAACCTATACAAAGTTTCATGTCTAGTTCAAACTGTGCGTTATTTGACAGTCAGTCACGTGCGATTTATAAAATTGTCCAAAAACTAATAAGAAAATACAAATACTTCGTAATCTTAATAGAATCGCTAACGAATACAATTTATTTTCGACATTGTACGAGTATCCCTAATTGTAGGAAGCGCCGGCGCCGCGCCGCCACCGCTGTCATTAGGAAAATTACTGAGATAGCGTAGAACATGCAATCATTAATGTCTACGATTCTTAAATAACTTGTTCCTTCTGCTGTATTGTAGCTAAACTGTTAAAATCTTGTTAATCTTTACATACACAAACTTTCAGTCACTAAGTTGCTGCTTAGTGCTACCGTAATTATTACTCCAAGGGGCTTAGTCATTAACCACATATTATTTGTTATATATCATTACGTTATTCAAAATAGACGCACTCACTTTCAATATTTCCTTAATAGGGATTAAATTTGATGAGTAGGACCAAAACCATCTCCATAAAACTTCACTCCGTTGCTAACGACCATCCTTCCACCAAGTCTCTCCAAGCGTCATCGGCGTCAAGCTGTAAAGGCTATAGGGCCAATAGCTACTTACTTGAAAAAAGTCAAAGGTGGTTGTAATCGGGCTTCTAAATGGTCAGTCGGATTCCAGTACTATTATTATTATGTCTTCTGTGGTACTATACAATCGACCCATAAATTGTCAACAGATTTTTCGGTTCGGTACACACTTCGTCCGTATCCATTATCTTAATAAAACGTTTAACTACATAAATCGACTACCTTTATACATATTATATACTCTTAACTATAAACTAAATAGTATCTATAACACTACGAAACATTTGCATTGTTAAATGGAATTTGAAGTATTCTAATTAGCGGGGCATCACGAAAACGCGTCATAAATATTATTTCAACAAACGAGGTACACTTAAATTGAAGGTAACGAGGTATTTTGGAGGAAGCTAGAATGAAACGAATGTAAGCCGAGCGCCTGTCATTAGGTAAATTATTCGAGTAACAATCTACGATTCCGCATGCGATCGTAGAGCGTCTACGAATACGATTGTCATAAGTAGGTACTTTTATTGCACCCTAATTTCTATTTCAGTTTCGTTGGGATATTATCGAAAAAAACTTTTTTATAAAGTTATGGCTAACTTCAACTCACTGATGGCTCACGAGTAGGTAAGCACGTGTTTCTCCTCTTGAGGAGGTCTGCAGCATACTCCACTACGCTGCTCTAGTGCGGATTGGTTTGGGGTTAGTGGCAACCAAGTGCCCAGGAGTCGGAAGTTTTCATGCCACCCTAAGGCCTCCAACATGGCTTAACGACTGTTATTTTACCATAACAACCGGGACCGACAGCTTTACGTGCTTTCCGAAGCACGTTATAAGGTAATGTATGACTACAATTCTTCACAATGATCAGCGACGTCTTAGGAGCTATTCGCACTCGGTAATCTCTCCAGTTTCATTCCCGTTTTGGGCAGGACATTAATATACATTATACACATTATTATATTTCAGACATCAGATAAAATATTGACGCTTCGAATGCCCGTGTACTAAAATTAGTAGTGTAATTAAAAAGCTCATATTTTTTACATCCTATCTTGTTTTTATAAGAAAAAGTTACCGAAGTGTCTATGAAATCATACGAGTATTATTTCTTTTAATTGGTATTTAAATTAAATAACAGCTTAGACTAAACTGATAACTAATAGCATCTGCTGGGGAGTTTTTTCTTTAGTAACTCTGAAATGATTCCAAAACGATAATTATTGTATGTGAACACGTAACGTATTTTCCGATGATATTGTTATGTCCAGCAATCTATTACTCGCTACAGATGTAATATAACGTGCCAGATTCGTTTGACATCTAACCTTCATCGAAGTTACCAATCTAATAAGACCCCCGTCGATACGCTCTTATTGGACTGCAACAATGGAATGTTCAGAAGACGGAAGGGTCAGGAAAACTGGTGGAAATGTGGGTGCACTCAATGACAGGCAACATCTGGTGATTGCCATAAAAGCAACCCTCTTACTAGTGTTATTGTCGATACTTTCTTGTAAGGGGTTGCGTTATACCATATCACGGTGGAGTGTCACCCTTGCGAAACGCAATGGCATTTCATAACAGATATACGAGTAATACATACAGGCGAATACTGGGAATGACACTCAAATATAATAATTTATCTTATTGAAATTTTGGCTAATTGGAATTTCAAAATAAAAGAGACTTATGTCCTTACATAGTTTTGATCTTTTATCAGAATATTATTTCTTGAAAACATACTTATTCGTATAATTCTAAAATACACTAGCTGTGCTCCGCGGTTTGTGGAATTTGTGGAAAAAACCAACTACTAAAATATATAATGTTATATAGCCTATCTATAGCCTTCCTCGATAAATGGACTATCAAACACAAAAAGAATTTTTCAATTCGAACCAGTAGTTCCTGAGATTAGCGCGTTCATGCAAAGAAACTCTTCAGCTTTATAATATAAGTATAGATTACACTTACAAATTTTTTAGATTTTCCCACACCTCACCAATTTTTCCTTTAATTTCTTTATCTCTGCCTTATAGATTTGAAGATTTAGATAAAATAATTTGTTGTACAATTGTTTCGCCTGTTAATTTTCCTGTAGACTCAGTTTCTAGTGACTTTGTATTCTCCGGGTTTGATTTCTGTTCAAGGCAAAGTTTATGAGTATTCTTTTCCTCAGATCACGGGTGTTCGTGATGTCTGATTGCAATATGTGTGTCATCCATTAGTTAACACAGAAAACCTACAGTGTGTCTGAGTCTTTTTCAGACGGAAAACAATCACAGCAGACCTTTCCAACGAAATAATTAAAATCTAATACTAAATGTTGCGTGATAGTTATCTGCAAGTCAATTAAGGAGCTCAGAATTCTACATAAAATTGCTGTCTTGTTTTCCGCCGCGAGTGTTATCTTCATATTCAATCTGACTACGCGGTCAGAAATTACCCCCCTTTATGGATATTTCACCCCCCGGGGGGACACTTGACCCTCCTATCTGGATACATCATCTACCCCTAAATGAACTAATGGACTAAACACGGATACATAACTTTGACGAAATATGACACAATGATATTTTTAAATATAAAATATTATTATTTATATTTGGTAAAAGTACCTACAGAGTTTCTAGTATATTACGAGCCTTCTTATCAAGTGGTTGGAATTCTTTGTTCACTATGTTAATTGTATGAGAAATTGAATAGTTGATGACGTCAGAAGTTCATAAGAGTTTTTAGAGACATTTTTTTCCATACTATCAATTAATTATCATTAAATGGTCAATCTATTTCGTACTATTTATATCAAAAAGCTACATAAACTTATTTTACATTAAAAATTATAATTACTCACTGTGTACCTTCTGTTCACTAACGGATGCACGAACTACTCATAAATATGCAAATTGTATAATTAAGCTCCGATTTTGTCTTCCTTAAGTTTAGGAGTATATTTTATAAATCATATTTTTAAATAATACTTACAAACCTAACTATTCACAATTGCATCAAAAATTTAAAGTTGATCTAAGATTGTGCAATGTCTCTTCCAGAACCGGTCGTTTGACCGGTTTGAAGTTTGAAGTTTTGTTTTCAATGCACGACAATGAGTTTTGACGATGATTTAGCATAAGTGCACTGATACAAAAAATTATAAAACCACTCATTTATGTTATAGTGCTTACATTTTATATTTTGAAATAAATATCGTAATAATAATAATGGCTAAGATAACGAATGACATGAGTTATAGGTTATGTCATTATGTTTGTTCTATGCAGTTTTTGCTAAGCGGAGGTATTAAAATTTAAATGTAATAGAAGTAAATCTAGTGTTAAAATGGCAATGGCTGTTGAACAAGAAGATAAACATGACAGATTTCTATCTGTTACACGCACCAATACAGTATTATTATAGTTATGAGCAGGTTTGATTGTATTATTTCGAGTCATACTAACTCTGAAGGATCCCGGCATCGATTTCCGGCAGGGTATATTTTATAGATCCCTGTTATCTTATTTGTGTCCATGCCACCCGGAACTCGTGATACAAGGAACCTTAATGCGGGGGAATGAGTGCATTCCGAAGACACTTGACCAGTGCCACCTCAGACACTTCGGTTAGTCCCTCCACCAATTATTCCTCCAGAGAGTTAGCAGTTATTAAGTTTTCTTTCTCTAGCTTTCTCTTATTTGAATAGTTTTTATTTATCTCTATCTCCTTTTCATTCCGCGTCGTTTACCTGTCATATCCGACAGTATCATGCGCTCGGTTGTCTAAACTGAAATGGATACCAATGCGGTGAATAAATTAACACTTCATAGCTTGTCCGTATTATACACTATAAGTTTATAGGTTCTACGTGGAAATAAAAAAATAAAAACTTACAAATATTCATAACATACACACTGCTTCGGAACTGAAGCAATAAAATTGTTATCAGTTTTTTTTTGTTTTGTTTTCGCAGGGGAAATAGTTTTAACCTGACTGCGTTAGGGGAGTTCTGGGTTTTTTGGGATTTTGGGAAACTTGACCCCGTATGAACCAGTTATCTAGAATGTCTCCATATAATGGATCTATATAATGGATCCTTATTATCTGCTTATCTTCTTCCTATAGTATGATATACAAATTTTAGCCTATCCAACTATCGATCTACCGAAACTCAGGTTGGCTATGAACGACATGAATTCATACTGGACAGCATGTTTAAGAACATCTGCCATCTTAATAGTACAAATTCAAGACCCGTGTTTTACCTTTAAAGGATTAATCTTCTTAATTATCAACGCATTAGAATTCCTATACGGTGAGTAACCAAAAAAAACTTATGTATCGAATGTATCAAATTGTGAGAATTATTCAGTTATAATTTAATCATAACATAAATCATTTATCTAAGCATTTACCTATATAACTACTTCACTCGAACAAAGACTACGACCGCAAATCCTGCGAGCTTTCATATGCATATTACATCTACTAAGAATTATTCAGAGCAATTAAAGTAGCAACACAATGCAGGGCGTGGCTCAATGCGGTTGCTATCGAACATAAAAAGGTACCATGTAATCTGGACCTATAAAGTCACCGTGATAACTCGTCCGATAGGGAAGCAATTTCTGAACACAGTAATGACACCTATTAGGTAGACCGCTCGACATCCTGTCGCATAATCGCCCCCGCATCGGGGTGGAGTTGGACAACCTACTTTCAGTGCTTCAGGTAGGTATATAAAACGTTTATGTACTTAACGTGCAGTTTGTAAACTTAGTACTTAGTTATACAATAAAATTACAAAGTGTAATGTCATAGTAGAAACACGAGGCTTACGAGCGAATCATCAATTATAACCTTTTTATAAGAATCTATAAAAGAGTTTTAACTACTACGGTAGATAACTGTAGCTATGCTGCTTAGTAATATAGATAAGCTTATGTTTCCTCTCGCATTGTAACGCGGAAAGACTTTCAAAGTCTGCAGGCAGATTAGAATCGATCCTATTCTGGTTCCCTTAAAATGTTTCTCTTGATTTTAGTCAAGTTAGTGTTATCATAATTATGCAATGCATTATTCGTACATAGGTACTGTTTTGAGAAGTAGAAGGCTGAATGCTGGAGGTGAGAGAAAGTAGCCTAATATATGAATAGTATGGCCTACGGTTGTACTTGTCTCTTGAAACATGTAAATTCTCAAGACGTTTTTCCATAACTTCATTACAGTTCTAGGTAGATTTACTTATTTCACTTAATAAAAGTAATTCTGTAGCATCAACCATTACATGAGCACCGCAATTTCTAAGCTCAACAACTAATCTCTGTCGACGTGAACGTGGTCAAACGAAAACCATCAAAAACGTAATCATCCACTTTATATTGCCGCAAATACGATTAATCTCGCACGAACGAAAACGCCCAATGGCAAGTCTAGACGGGCAATCTCAGGTGAGATCTAGTTTGAAATAACTCCATAATTAGAACGGGGACAATAAAAGCTGAATCCGTTGTCGTACGTCGCTCGGTCGCTCGGTCGCTCGGTCGGTCGGTCGGTCGAGCGAGGCGTGAGCGTGAGGCGATCGGACGCGGACGCCTCGCGTGACGGGCGCGGTGTCGTGTCGCCTTCCTCCGACAATAAAATTATAAGTCGACCACAGTGACAATCCAGTGATTTACGCCGGCACACACGCGAATATTCTAATATGAAAAGACCTTAAGCTTTTTACTGCGGCATAAAAAATATAGGAGGTGGACAAGTTAATGAAGAAAATGTGTTCGCCCGTGAGATAGCCCTCGCGACATGCGTGACCAACGCTGCCTAATTAACTGTTTTTCCACTCGGCCTACCTTTGATTTGATGATAAATATTAAGGACTTTTCTTTTAAGATTGTGATAAGATAAAAAATGAAATAAATGCCTTTTTTCTAGGTCTCCATGGAAAGAACCCATTCTTTCAAAAGTTATTCCTCATTACTTTGATGTAATCAATGTTAATCCTTACACTAACGAAGTCTTGTTGGCTATAACGCTCTGATTGTTACTATAAGTACCTAAAACAAAGGCAGTTTGACATTCTATATAAGTAGGTTTTTGGTAGTTAACCAACATATTTATTGCAAATAAGATTAAACAATCCTATAGAATTATATGGCCCTGCCTCAGGTCAGGTAGGACTCTCACTTAGGACACATTCAGATATGAGCATTGCCATTAAAAACTGATGCATCAGGTAAAGTGTTTTAAGTCATGAAATGAAATGGCGCTATAGCCATACGCAATCGTGTTCTGATACATAATCGTGCTGCCCTGGGGCGTTAGAGGTTTCATCTTTTGATGTCCATCTACCTCTCTTGTTTTAGGTTACTGGACTCTGACCCACCCAGTTTTTTTAAGTCTGGCTTCCTTATTTGGCTTATCATTCTCCCTCTAGATTCGACCTGAATATGTTTTTACTTGTTTCAGTTGTAGTGTTTGACAGTGAATAATATGCTGGGCCCTATTGTATTTGAGGCCGACAACACATCAAAAATGCTTTAGTGTTGATGAGATACTCATCTATAGAGATTACTCGGAACAAAAGTTGTAAGTTTTGAATTCAACTTCAAATATATGTATAAGATGACATTTCAAAAGCTCTCAGGTATTTCCATGTGCAGATTTCTTCACGATGTTTTCGTGCAAATTAACTTTGAAAAATTGTATACGTCTGAGATACATTACAGCTTTACCTATAAATAAGTGACAAAATCTGAAAGCTCGGTCCTTGTTTCCCTGCACTAATCTCTCTACAATCAATTTCGCTTCGACTTAAAAAGATAAGACAATTACGGAAGGAAGGGAAACACGAAACGGAAAATTAATTCTTAATCCGATAAGTCAGAGTGGATCGCGGCCGCACGCGCTCGCGACATGCGAGCTGTCCGGTGCACTGCACTTGCAGTTAGGCAGTAGATTGATAAATACTAAGTATCATGCACCATACACTTAGGCATTCTGTTCGTGTAGCTCGTTGCAACTCTTTCCTGCCACGAACCTGCGAGCTTTGGAACAAGCTACCATCTGAGACAATCTCTGCGCTATGATATGGGGTTTGTTTAAAAGAATGTCTATTGTACCCTTCAAGGCCGGCAACGCACTTGCAGCTCCCTTGATGCTATTATAAATAGTTTGTGAAGATTTATGGACGTTAGTTACTCTTTCAGGCAAAATCTACTGAAGGGATTTTCATTAAATAGCACACAAATAGAGTATTTATTATTTATGCTTTATTGACCCTTAACAAATAAGTGTTACAAAAGGCGGACTTAATGCTAAACAGCATTATCTACCAGTCAACCTTTGGACTGTGCAGAGAACAATGAAAGCGGTACAAGTGAGACAAAGAGAAATTACAAGAAAAACAAATATATACGAATATAAATATAGATAGATATCGGCATACTAAAAAAAGTAATAATAATAAAAAAAATTATTATTAACACTGTGAGCAAATCGCCCAGGCCAAATCCTTTTGAGAAGCTGAAATTAGTACACACGCTTGCCCTATAATGTAGGTGTTGTGTTTACAAAATGTAATATGTTTATGTGTAATATGTTTGTATTTTTAGGGTTTCATAATTGTACGTTGATCGATTATTACTCGCTAACATATTAACCTAACTAGCCGAGATAGCTGGCGGAGAGGAGAAACTTTGACTCTACCCAAAATTAGCATTTTAAAGCTTAATATTTCAAAAAACTTTGCCAATACTTTGTCGATGTGATAAACATTTATCATCACAATATATTATTATTGTTATGTACACATATGTTCAAGCCAAATTACAATTTTCTAGCAGTAAGAGTCTCTATGCTATACGCGGGAAGAACGGACATGACGAAGCTATAAGGATTCCGTTTTGACTACGAAACCCTAAAAACGGAGTTAGGAAGACAAGAAAGAATGAACTCTAAGCTTCTAACATGCAAGGTGTAGTTAACAACAGTTGTTTTCCAGTAGCCATAGAAATCCCACGAATTCCTTCACGGAAAGCCAGAAGCACGAAGCACTTACAATGATAAGGGTAATAGCCCCAATGTCTACACGACACCTATAATGTGGTGCTGAGGTGTTTATTTGAAAAGGAAGTTAGTGTGAACTTCGTATCTTGAAAGGGGAAATCTTTATTCGCACACGCGAATAGGTGAAGATTTTTTTAGTGTTACCAACTATTTTATAATATGACTATGATTTTCAAGGCCCTTCAGTGTTTCTGTGTTATAATAAATTGCCTATAGTCTAATATTGTAATTATTCAGTAATATCGTTGCTGTGTTTAAAATAACAGAATAATATTTGTTAACTATTTGCAATAATAATGATGACAAATTCTTGTATTGATGCTTAAAATTTTGACATTGTTTAAAAAAAACCGGTACTCAAAGATGAGTGTTGTTTGTTTACTTTGTGTGATTTGTGCAAATTGTTATTTAATTGTTCTGCCCTAATCTGTTATTGTAACTAAACTGTTTTGCCTTGGAACTGTTCCTATTAAAACGTGTATAATTTTTATAGTTCGTAACGACTCAAATGCACGTAAACTTTATTAAGAACGCCTATGGCTGTGATGAGGCGTTCTACCTTATTTTTTACTTAAATTGATCAAAAACTGTTTGTGTAACATATTATTATTTTCTTGTCCTTATGCTATAGTAGGAGAGATTTTTATCCGCTTAGCTTGTTACCGCTCTACGTCTAATATCGAAGAGCTAAATGTATTTAACAAGTTTTAATTGTGATGAATTTTCCTTACCTACATATCTATAAACGGTGCGCCCACGATGTCATGTATCCTACTATTTTTGGATGTTTGTATTTCTATCGCGCATTAACTGTTTTACGGATTTGGTTCATAGACAGATGTCCACAGTGCCGCCGCAGGTGTTAGAGCCACTACACCCCAGACAAGAATATTGTGGCGCCCACATAAGAAAATAAAAATCGAACTTCTTTTGATCGAAAAATTTTTTGCTGAACCTATTGGAACGTTTAATAAAAATTTCCTTATTCTTATTTTCCTTTTTTTCTCCTCACCCCAAATGTGACCCCCCCCCCCACCAAAGGCAACCTAGGCCGTCGCCCCACCGCCCCCCCCCCCCCTTAACGCTGTCTCTGAATGTCCAGGGCTGGGACATAAGATAAAAAGAATCCCAGTATTTTGCCATTATGGACAGAAACTTGTCTAACGTAAACGCGCCCAATAACGCCACCCCAAAATCTGCGTCCAATACCGACAGTTTTTTAATCACTATTTTAAGGCATACTATACATTTCATGAAAGTTGTAGCCTAAAAATATTTTAGGTATGTATATTGAGAAACAAAAATAATAAAGTTTGTGTCCGTAAATAATCAGCAAACAGAATAATTCGATAATAACTGAGACGCGCCCACAACGGACGCCCGTCTCATAGTGTTGCGCTCCCGGCTACGTAAGTAAACATAATTATTACTTAAGATAAATTAACTTAAATAAAATGTGTATACCTGTAGACAAATGTGTAAATATAATAAATAATATATTGGTTTTCTAGATTCACATCTAATATTACGTTTCTGACTATTTTTTGTGGTTTAATTCGAATTTTACCTTAAAGCGGTAATAGAAACATAATATTCATAAGTTGCTTCTAATACCGCCTCATGGCGTTGTTAGATGTTTTACAACAGTTAGTATTTTAGATTTTATTTCTTTTAATACGTTATTTTCGATGTTTCTTTTAACTTGTTTGATTCTTAAGAGTATATTACATAATTTGATCAATTAACGTCATACATTTTGTCTCATAGATTTTCTTTTAAACAAGATTCGACGTAAGCAATAATTTTTAGTAATGTATGGCAATGTATTTTAAATAATATCTCATATCAAAACTAAGAAACTTTTTGATAACGAAAAATAATCATAGCAATGACATCCATCAAAACACGTTTGCATTAAAGCAGAAATTTTAGCCAGTTATTGTTTATTTTTGCTGTCGCTAATAGAATAAAGTAATCTTCATACTTAATTCTATTACCGACCCATACGGTCTTATTTATAAAAATCTCTTATTGTAATCGGTCTTTCGCACTATGTGGCCAGCCCATTGCCACTTCAGCTGGCTAATTCTTTGAGCTATGTCGGTTACCCTTGTTCGTCTACGGATCTCCTCATTTCTGATGCGATCATGAAGAGAAATACCGTAGCCCTCTCCATAGCCCGCTGCGCTACTTTGAGCTTGTGGATTAGGCCAATAGTAAAGCACCATGTCTCGGATCCGTATGTCATCACTGGCAACAGTGGCAACACACAATGCTCAAATACCTTCGACTTCAGGCACTGAGGTAGTGTTTTGGACGACAAGATATGACGCAGTTTTCCAAACGCAGCCCATCCGAGTTGGATTCTACGAGTGACTTCTTTCTCGAAGTTGGACTTACCCATCTGGATCACTTGTCCTAGGTATTGTATTGTCCACAAATTCAAGAGCAGCGCCATCAACAACAACCGGTACGGGTGTGACATGGACATTCGACATGATTTTCGTCTTGTCCATGTTCATCCTAAGACCCACCCATTGTGAGGCGCTGTTCAAGTCCCCAAGCATTGTACCAAGTTCTTCCAGGGAACCCGCCAGAATGACTATATCGTCGGCATATCGCAGGTGTATGATGTATTCGCCGTTGATGTTAATGCCACGTCGTTTCCACTCCATCAGCTTGAACACGTCTTCCAACGCAGCGGTGAACAGTTTTGGGGATATGACATCCCCTTGTCTACATTTTTAGTATAATACGGGTACTCACGATATATGTTTTATACGCCGATATTTCGACCCAGTTACAGGGATCGTGGTCACGGCTAGACTGCGGTGGCGCGGAGAAACTCTTGACAGGTTGACAAACGACGTTGATATTAGTCTTTGACGGATGACAGATGTCAAGAACCGGATGTTGGATGTCGGATGACGTTTGACACTAATAAATCAGTCTGTCTACCTTACGTCTCGATCGTTTTTGAGCTTTGTGAACCATGTCACGACATACTACACTAACCACATCTTGCCGTACAACACTCGACACTTTTCGAGATTTACATAAACTGACCACTGGAACCACTGGTTTGAAATCATGTATCCCCTTGTCTGACACCTCTCTGCAATTGGATGGGGCTCGTTGCTGTGTCGTGTACTCTGACGGACATGGTGGCAGATGAGTACAAACATTTCAACACCTCGATATACCGGTAGTCGATCCGGCACCGCTGGAGAGAATTTAGTACCGCCCAGGTCTCAATAGAATGAAAGGCTTTCTCATAGTTCACATAGGCAACACATAACGGCAAATTATACTCCTCAGTCTTTTGTATAATCTGCCGCAGTGTGTATATGGTCTATGGTGCTGTAGCCTTTTCAGAATCCTGCTTGTTCGGGAGGCTGGAAGTCGTCAAGCCTGCGTGCAATGCGATTTGTGAGGACCCTCGAAAACAGCTTATAAACGTGGCTCAGAAGTGCAATGGGCCTGTAGTTCTTCAAAAGGGCATTATCGCCCTTCTTGAAGAACAGCGTCACCACACTTCTGCTCCACGCTTCCGAGGTAGTTCCGGTTGATGATGGAATCGAACAGTTTTTGGAGCGCCACTAGAAAGGGTTTCCCTCCAGCTCTCAGAAGCTCGGTTGTGATTCCGTCATCTCCCGGTGCCTTGTTGTTTTTAAGCTGTTTGAGAGCCTTTCTAATCTCATACAGGCTGACGACCAGAATATCTTCGGTGTAGTGTCGGGTGAGTTTAGCTCGTTTGTCGCTCTCCTCGCGAGGAGGTGGAGCTTGAGAGGAGGCATACAACCGTCCGTAGTATCTCTCAGTCTCCCTCAGAACTTCGGGTTTCGACGACACCATGGTGCCGGACTCGGTCTTCAACCTCGTAAGCTGACTTTGTCCAATAGACAGATCCCTGGCGAACACTTTTGAGCCCTGGTTTCGCTCAATAGTGCTTTTTACACGATTTGCGTTGTGTTTTCGCAAATCGCGTCGCCTGCACTTGGAGATCTGTTCATTGAGCCGTCGGTATTCCCTCATAGAGGTTGGAGACATCACACATAGTTCTCGTCGATCCCTCATAAGACCGAGAGTTTGTTCTGAGAGAACCTGAGATCTACCACTAGGGTGGGTCTTGAAATACTTCGACCCTACCTCGTGGACAGTTGTTACCATCCTGGTGTTATACTCGTCCACTGACGTGCACGATTCTCGATACGCAAAACGGTTTTGCAGCTCTAGTTGAAAGTTTTCGGATCCCTGGATTTGGATAGGTGTTGGGCGAAGCGTAGACTTCATCAGGCGTGACCGTTCCAGCTTCAGGTCGATATTTAATGTGCTTCTTGCAAGTCGGTGATCGCTTCCGATTTTAAACCTGCTGATCACAGAGACATCATTAAATATGTGCCGTTTGTCTGCCAGAATGAAGTCTATCTCGCTTTTCGTGGAACTATCAGGACTAATCCAAGTCCACTTGCGTTGCGGCTTCTTTCTGAAGAAGGAGTTCATCATGAAGAGACCTTCCTTCTCCAAAAAGTTAGCCAGCAAGTGTCCTCGGTGGTTCCGTCGTCCAATGTGTAGGACCGTAGGGACCCACTTTCATCTCGGCGCCGCTTTGCATGCCCAGTCTCGCGTTTGAAGTCCCCCATCACAACATTGAAATGAGCTTTAGAGGTATATATGGCTCTGCTTATGTCCTCATACATTACCTCAACCTCATTGTCAGGATGTGTTGAAGTCGGCGCATATACCTGTACAACCTTCAACGAATACCGTTTGGATATTCTGAGTGTAAGGTACGCTACCCTGGACGACACGCTCCCAAATTGCACAATGTTGTTGACGAGGGACTTGTGAACGAGAAACCCGACACCACCTTGGGACAGATGGTCGCCCTCCCAGTGATAGAACAAGTTTCCGGATTTGAGTATTATCGTGTCCTCCCCCTCTCTTCGGACTTCAGATAAACCCACAATACTCCAGTTTAACTTGTCTATCTCTTCTTCCAGCTCTTTCACCTTGTCATCGGTCCTCAGTGTCCTGGTGTTATATGTTGCCAGGTGCAGAAGTCGTTTTTGAGATTGGTAACCCGATCTCTGCCGGTGATTCTTAACACCCCCTGCCCCGCCGTTACCATAGCCGCTACCGTAACTAGGAATAGCGGGGCTGCCGGGGACTTTGGGCCGAGGCTTGGTTGTGGCTATCATAAGGGGGTTGTAGCCGGTAGTCACCACGCTTGGCCAGTGCGTGTTGGTGACCGCAGTAGATGTTCTTAGTCCGCAGGGAGACACTGCTGCCTGTCTCCTGGAATATCCTATTAGTCGCCTTTTACGACATTCCAGGAAGTAGTAGGAGTGGTGCTATTCTACAAAGTGGACCCGGCACCACACGGGGGAATCATACCTATTTACAATGATTAAATTGGGGTTTATTTACAATGATTGAAGTTTTACGTATTGATTTTGGAACGAAGTTCCTTATCGCGCGTTGGGAAAGGGGGCTAGACGGAAAATTACGAAACTTTTTGATTCTTACGAATGACGACACTTTTTTTGAAGTGATTCACAGAGTTTTACAGAGATGGCGCTGTACAACAAAACAATACTTAAATCGAAAGGAACTTCGTTCCACCCGGGTGTCCCTTGACACCTCTCATGTTTTTATTATTTACACAAGCCTTAACAGGTGTCCAAAATGCTCACCTCCTCGAGTGACGTTCCTCCACGTTTGCACAAATTGTCCTTTACGCGGTTTAGCACAAGAACACTTCACTTCGAACTTTATCAAAAGCAGTCACTATTCTTAATTTTAATTCATCTCTGTTCGAATACTCCGTAGCATACACAACACTTTTAACCCCCCCCCCCCCCCCCCCCAAATAGAAATCCATCCGTGTGAGGTCCGGGGAGCGCGCCGGCCATGGCACAGGTCCTCCTCGCCCTATCCACCGATCACCGAAGTGATCATCTAAGTATATTATGTATGTCTGTAATATTTTTTATTACTTCGTATCGTCCGAACGGCTGAACCAAATAATACAATTAAGATATCGTTAGATTCGTTTTGATAACCCAAGTATTCTTAAATAAGTGTCATTAAAAAAATGGTGGCTGTGAGATGTCACTGTTTGAAATATCAAAAAATAAAAATAAATCGAATAATGCAATATGGGTATCAAACTAAAGAGCTCAGCATAAGGATTTCAAAAAGGTATAATATCATGATACCTTTTTTGATGGCAGGCAGCTTTTTAATTTTATAGTTTAGTGGTCGGTAATAGAAACATAAAAAACGGTATTAGAAACAAACATCATCCATGCGTCGGTAATAGAAGCAATCGCTATTTTAGATTCAATTATTATTTATTAAATATTGTGTGATTTAATACTGAATTTACGTACTGAATATCATAGGATATTTAATCATGTTAAAGAATAAATTAAAACACCTTTTCTAGCATAACAGCATATATCTAATTTTCTGAAGTTCATACAAAGTCGGCTTAAACTGGCGGTAATAGGCGCGTTTACCTTAGATAATTTTAGCATAACTTAAATTACGATTCTCGTATGCTTGCTCTGTATTTTACACTCTGTATTATCTATGCAGCTTTCACTTAGTTTTCTTCAAACATGTACGAATTATTATATTATTTTTAATCCTCGTGAATAAGTACTAAAAGAATTATACTGGCTCATTGGCTGCCATGTTCCAATCTCATTTAAAGCTTAACCGTTCCATTCTTTCTGATACGAATCGTCGGAATGACCACGCATCGAAGAAGTCTGCCATAAGTCAAAAGTCACGAACGTTTTGCGGCTAATTGACTCGACAACATAGGTTTAATGAGCGTTTGAAACGACATAACTCCTAAATAGTGAATATCTGGTAATACATTATTTACTATTATAGCTAAAATACTGATCGTTTTCACATAGGTATGTTTTTGTTAATGGATTCCCGAAAATTTGCCTGTGTGGTACACGAAAATATGTAGAAAAAAAAATATTTTTTGCATTTCATAAATAATATATTCCTTTCCAAAAAAATGTTTCATCACCTCTAAAATTTTCAAAATAGAAATCTATTTGTGTTAAAATGTGTAAAATGGAAAGATATTAAATGTGTAAGTTAGTCTTATATCGTTAGTTATCAATCTAATATTAGATATCTAACATCCGGAGAAGTCAAAGTGAATCAGCTCTATCAGACTTTTCTTAATGATTTGTAAAATATTTTGAATATTACGTAATGATAGTTTTGTTGCGAAAAGTACAAAGCTGCTGCATAATAAAATATATTGTCAAAATATATACATAAATGTTCTGTATAACAGCAGTCCGAGGTTCCTAATAGCACATACGAGCTAATCGCAACGTGAGCAAATTCAGACATAATCAATCGGTTAACTCATACCTACTTCTGAAAAAAGCAACTACATAGTTGTTATTTACAAAAGAATCGAGATATCGTTCGAATAGATCGTTAGGTACAGTAGCAATTCGGTTTCATTAGCGCGCGATAGCCGACGCCAATTACGCGCTTTTATCACCAATTAACCCTTTACGATGCGCGGTCTGAGCACAATTGATATGCAACGCATTGTGTATACTGAAAATAGAATATTATATTTTTTACACAGTTCCTTTTGTTACTTTGGAACAAGTTTTGTTAAAAGTATTGAGTTGGTCCAAATTGGAAAAAGTTGTCAAAATATACGAAAGTGGTTCTTAAAAAAATTAACTTTTCACATGTAAATTTACGTATTTAAAATATTATTTTCATAAAAATAAACCTATCAGTAAAATTTGAAACAGGAACCATAGTCACTTATAAAATCACTAATTATTTTATTTACAAAGTAGTAAATAACTACTTATTTTAAAATAACTACAGTCGCGTAGTATGTAGTGCATTATATTCACTTAAATAAACAAAAATATTGAAAAAAGCCTAATAATTTACCAAAAAGTATTTTGATTTAATAAAGTCATGTTTCGCCTGCGCACCTTCGCATGTTTGCCCATTCATATTTCACGCTCATGTTACCACAATTTTTGTATTAACATAAATATGACTGGTTTTGAAGTTAAAGTCAAACAAAATCAAGATAAAGCGCAGATTGAAAATGAAAATACGAGTATATAGGGAGATATATCAAAAACATAAGCGTTACGAAATAATTACATTATTTTCAAACTTTATTCCCGTCATAGATTGTGACGCAATGTTTATATCATAATATCATACGATTTTTCCCTTACAAATCTAAACATAAAGTCATTTACGAACATACAACACGCTATAAATAGGTATAAATAGGTCGATGCATGCACTTAAACTTATCAACTAATAACTAATTTATAAAGGTAGAGACTTGGTATCTTGATTATATTTACAAAATTATAAGATAACATAGATATGAATATAAGATAGATGTGTACGATGTGTGTGAGAGTTGAGCAGACAGCCTCCGATGATTCTGATGGATGGTGATGGAATCACTGTCCAAGGTTGGCAACTCCAAAGGCATCACCAGCTCGTGACAGCTGCAGCTTATTATTATTATTGTGAAAGAAGACCCAAGTCCAGTACTGGGACAGTTATAAATGTGAAGATATTCGTATTGAAAGAAAAAAAGAAATACTTTAGTTATTCCAACAGTTACTAACTACAGATAACAGGACGTATGGGAATAATAAAACAAAAACATTAAGACAGTAAAACTTACAATTCTCTGTAGTAAACACTAAGGAAATGGATCGCACTCAGTGATTGCTATGGAGAACCACAGTACTGATATTCTGTTCGAACCATTTTGGAGTGCAGTTCTTGCCACCGGTATTGAAATACCGTTTTGGATTGCAATTGCATAAAAATAGTACCCCTCCAGCAATTAGCAATATAAAGGAAGCCTCATGTCGGTATTTTAGATCCTAATATAGGCGCACTACCTAACGCTTTCTCAGAAGCGGATTTTAATTAACGAGTGGTTAAGTTAACTCACTCCTAAATTAGTAGTATAGTAGTTGATACTGTATCGAGTGATTGTGTAGGTTTGCTTCAATAAAGTCATACATTGTAGGAGCGTGGCCATGACGCAAGACTGTTTCTATAATTATACGAGTATTATTAACAAGTAACAACTTTCTCAATAATTAACTAATTTTGTAACTAAGATATTAAAATTAATAAAATGTTTAATAGTTGTTTACAGTTATTAGGACAATGACTCAGTGCAGTTGTTTGATAGTTGGATCTAGTAATTGGATGGAGTAAAAATCTGTAAGAGTAAAATCAAAATCTGACGACTTTTATAAAAGAGTGGGTATGCGCTGGATTCAGAAGACTGTAAGTTGATCAAAGTGGCGCATGTTAGTGAAGTTAGGAGAGATCTATCAATATCACGTGATTTATCTTCAGGTACCTCTTTGAACCTTGATATCCAGATGTCGCACCTTCAGTGGAAAAAAAGCATAAGTCATACGTACGTTGAATTTTAGTTATTAATATGATTGGAAAGAGGGACAAAAGCTGCATACGCTCAATTTTTTTCAAATTTTTATCATTAATCTTGACGGTTTTGTGCAAGAAATCGTAATGTAAATTCCTTTGACTACTACATATTGATATTTTAACAGTTTTTTCGCTCTCCTCTAAAATGACAATTTTCATCTTATGCCTTTTTTCCACTGAAAGTGCGATATATCTATCAAGTTCTTGGTTAAAACCGTTGTGCACAACCCTTCGTAATAATTTGTGTCGTATGACGAACTTAAACAAAGAAGTTGCCAAAATAATCCTACGAAACAATTACGAAATCTAATCCAAAGTAATAAATTATTTATAACAATAACCAATGCCTCTTCCAATAACAAAAGTTCGTGCCACGTACATAAACACGTGCTTGTTTTGTCTCGATGTGTCAAACTAAGAAGTTATTATGGCTACCGGTCTTTACAAAGTTTAAATGAATATTATGATTACGTTCAGGAATTCGGTTACACTCTTCAAATTTCTTTTTGAGGGTATCGTTGTTAGATATTCCCGTAATATTATTATTTATTAACAAGTATCAATAACCGCAAAAGATTAAAATACGAAACTTATTTTCTACTCGATTTAAAGACACATAAACATTTGCCATCTACCAATAAGTTCAATATAATTTTTAACTACATTACAAATTACAAAAGTCTCCCTCAAGTCAAAATGATATGACCCACAAAATTTATGCAAATGGACAATTGGATTATTATTGATGATTTCTACTTCAAGCGGATCCAGGGAGAATAACGTGTTCAATAAAGTACGCGTTTTATACAAACAAACGCTGGGATATCGGAAAAATGATAAGATGAGGAAAACGGAATGCTCGGTCCTAATCCGACGTAGCCTGTATTAGATAAGGAGAAAATGAATTTCTTTCTAACTATACTCGGTAATAGCACAAAATAAATATTACTTTGTGGTAATTGTCACCATTGATTCTTTCATATCATAATATTGGATGTACTTCCACCAAGAGCCAGATATTGGACAATTCCATTTCCTTCTTTCCTAACCCTTGAGAAAATGTTTTTCCTAAGACTTATAATAATGTGTTGTATTTTATTAATTCAATTACGAAGATAGTCAAGTTAAGATAGTCAAGTAGGTACATCGGGCAAAATTTATTTTTGTAAAAACTTTTACATCATTTTTTCTGATTTGACATAAATTTTCAAAAATCCAAGAGAAAACTTCTATCTCTCGAATTAATTATCCTTAACCTCAACGCTTAGACTCTGATCAGCTCTGTTATTGAAGCTAATTTGATCTCATCTGCCCTAGAAAAGCGAGAATATTGGGCTGTGAATGCAGATGATTTTTCCCTCTTAAACAGTAAAATTGGCTTGAAAGCCAGTACTTTCTATCTTTCTTCTTCTTTCTTTCCCATCAGTGATGTCTATGATATTGCTGATGTCCGCGAGCGAATAACTACTTGGGGCTCAGCAATAGCACGAATTCCAAAGTTTATAAGAAGGAAGTGTAAAGTCGGTGGAAGAAAGAAGTGTGAGAAAAACGGTAATGTGACTGATGAAGGGAGTACGGTGAATGGTGACACAGTGTGACACTATCAACTATCTGAGTGACAGATGGGCGCGGCAAGATTGCCGTTCTATTGTCCGGTGACGGATCGATGTCGACCGGTAGTTGTGACCTCTACACTAATTTATCTAAAATTTAACTTATTATCGCGTACGACAAGTCGTAATGTATGTATGTTAGGAAGCCTGCCTAGTGTAACGATCCTGATTTCTTCCTTCAAGAAAATAATTAATAAGTTTTATTTATACTACCTAATGTGCTCGCTATCATTATTTTTATCGCCACTTACCATCTGGTAAGATTGTTGTCAAACATTAGCTTATTATAAGTTAAAAACACGAATTGGGGGCAGACATTTATGAAAGATATGGTACCTACTTTGATATTTTTCATTGTTCATGTAAATTACGAAAATGCTATAGAAAATCATAGTGAATTTTACATTAATCAGGATATCGCGCTGTTTGCTGATGATACATCATAAATATTTATCTGTCACATGTCTGCTCTGACTGAGATTCGAACCAGGGTTTATTCGCATGACAGTCAACTTCACCACCAATAGTTACAGACGTTAGAAACCTTTAATTCTGTAATACAAGGTCATCGATTCCTTATGCTCAAAATTATTAATATTGGATCACAGATACGATTTTTTTTTTTTTTTTTTAACTTATAAGTTAATACTTGACTACAATCCCACCTGATGGTAAGTGGCGATGAAGTCGTTGGTGGTAAGACGCATTAACTTAGTAATAGCTTATTCACTCTTGCCTTGAAGAATTATTAATTAATAATTCGAGAGATAGAAGTTTTCTCTTGGATTTTTGAAAATTTATGTCAAATCAGAAAAAATGATGTAAAAGTTTTTACAAAAATATAGCAAAAGTCCAGATATTTAATAGAACTCCACTTGCAGGCTACAGAAAAATTAAAGCGAACGCGACTTCCCGCGACCCAACGGTATAAGCTCTACTTTCTTATTGTGCGTGCACATTTTTTAATGTTACGCATAAAGGACATGACGAAATAAAAACTGATTGATCACAAACAAGTGCCTTTTGTAATAAGGTTCGTGTCTCAAAGCTATTATCATAATAACGGCGGCGCGACGCTCGGAAGCCAGATAGCATCGAATCGCGCGCACTGGACAATAACCCTTACCAACATTCATTTATAATAATTAGCATAAAACACCGCTGATATGACTTGCGACATTTTTGATTACAATGTATTTGGGAAAAAATTGTAATAATCCGATCGTAAATCTCGCTAATCAAAGTATTGGGTGACCTGTATTTAATACCTAAGTCAGTAACTGCTTACTAAGCCAAAAGGTATTTTCAAACATTCATTCTCACAAAATTATTTATTTTTATAGATATATTTTATAACATTTAAAAATCATAAAGTCAACATTTCATTTTTAACGAAATATAACATCTTGACCTATAAACTTTATATTTTTGTTTTATTTATTTGTGTGTACAAATACACACAAAAATATTCAAAAGCGATACTGTGTTTAATTTATCGTATATTTGGCTTGAGAGCCAGTTCTTTCTTTCTTTTTCTTCTTTCTTTCTTGGCCGGCCACGCATTAGTGATGCCTTTGGTGTTGCTGATGTTCATGGGCGACGATAGCCACTTACCATCAGGTAGATCGTCAGCTCGTTTGCCGGCTATTTCCATAAAAAAAGAAATATTTTCTTAGACCCTATTCTGAAACAGTCGTCTTCTGCGGAATCACAAAACCTTACATAAGCTTGCTAATATTGGAACGCATTCCATTTAACGATTGTCACGGACTGTATTAAAAAAACAGTAACTCTCAATATTTTCCACCAAATAGGTTGATATCTATTAGGAACTTGCTTGATGTCTATTAGACACTATATTTCTATATGAGAAAAATTGACCAAGATGATTAGTGTCAATTCTCATTAATGTCAAGGTTTTATTTCGTTGTGTTTTTCCATAAATCTTACCCATTTCCCTAAAGCTTGCAAGGTCAAGCGGCTTGATAAGAATTTAGCGAGTACCAGGTTCATTGTCGGTTTCCTTATAGCGTTATTTCCGTCATTTCGCCAAGATGCCAATTGCCCGTCTCCCAGCGGGGTTTCTAACCTTGCTCATGGGAGTGCCATGGACCGTTCATGGTTATGGAATCTTGTTAATGTCAAGGACCTATTTTATTGTGATTTCCTATACGTGGTACCATTACCCTTAAGCTTAAGGTCAAGCGCAATGCCCATATTAAGGCGACCATGTATGATTCCAATGGTAAGCTAATCCTGATCGTCATTATCAATAAGTCATAGCAATAGTACACTAAAATACAAAAGTCCCATAACTGAGCTAGGAGACTACCGAGGTAATTTGAACAGGTATCTTGTGCGAGATTTCCTCAATAATTAGTATTAATTTATATCCTGTCTATATGCCTGGAAGAAATTCCTAAGCAATAAGGTTCTCCCACAATATTGTATTACTTACTGAATTATAGTGTATCTTCTTTTCCAAATTTCTAGATACTCTGAATTTCCGGTTTCCCAGTGTCTTTTTTAGCTCAACAGCCCACCTGATTTAGATTAACTATGCTATTTTTATTGAGACGTGGCCGCCATTTTAAGATTTTACATCTATACTTCTATACTAATATTATAAAGCTGAAGAGTTTGGTTGAATGTGCTAATCTCAGGAACTACTGGTTCGAATTGAAAAATTATTTTTCGTGTTTGATAGTCCATTTATCGAGGAAGGCAATAGGCTATATAACATCACATATTTACTTAGTTTTTTCCACAAATTAACGCAGATGAAATCGCGCGGCACAGCTAGTGTAATATAATGGTCTACCTATTTTTATTTATTTATTTATTTATTTAATGATTCATGCACACCATACAATTTTAAATAGAAGAACTTAAATTTTATTTACTTAATTATTATTATTTTTTATTTTTTTTTTTATTTTTTTTTTATGGTTTAATCGTTCAATGCAGATAATGTGACAAGTACCTGACTCCTAACTAACTACTATCAGAACAATATCTACAGTTATATCTCATTGTTACCTACAGCCTTTACTGCGCAATGGTAGTAAAGTAACGGCGAGTAATTTTTCTTTTAATTTCAGCCATTCACGCAATACTGACCTCGGTATTATAATGAGTCCTGAATGCTTAAATGACAGTAATGGCATGGGAAATAAAATATCTACTATTAAGTATTAACCTGTGTAGGCGTACTGGCACACTCATAGTTGAATCTGAAACCTTTTAGTAGTGAATTTATTTCAGTTAATTCACCAGCCAGCTAATTAGTTTCGCAGTTTCACTCGCATCGAAGCTTTTCGAATAAAGCTTGCTCTCTTATTCTCTTAAGGTATTTTCTAGAAATGGTAGCCTTTATGAGTTTCTCTTATGGTATTAGGTAAGATGAAGATACTAACTTGTTTTTGTAAGTCGCTAAATTGCTTATTTATTTGATATTGCGTTTAATTTTTAATTAATGGACAATGCCATTAGGCATTAAGTTTGCCATTTGTTCATCCTTTTTTATAAGGTGACATAAATTTTAAATAAATAAATAATATCATTATTGCTATTATTATTTCTCCATGGGTTTCGCCTGGATAGCTACCACCCTTGAGCATGAGTCAGCCGCCAAACGACTCGTGTTCCGGCTGGGGGGTTGAGAGCCAGTTCTTTCTTTCTTTTTCTTCTCCCTTTCTTGGCAGGCAACGCATCAGTGATGCCTTTGATGTTGCTGATGTCCATGGGCGACGATAGCCACTTACCATCAGGTGGATCGTCAGCTCGTTTGCCGGCTATTTCCATAAAAAAATATGTTTGTGTAGAACTGTAAAGCGCTCTTAACCCGGCGGCTTGTGTCCATCGTAAAAGATCGCGAGCACGGTCGATAATTGGATGGATGAGCAAAAAATTTTTAAACTCTTCCGTGCTTCAGACGCTATCCATGGGACAACGAGCTCTTTATTGCTATTATCTATAATAACTGACCGATGTCTGTACATCTCAAATTTTTGAGCAAAAATATTCAAGGCTATCTACTGAGAATCTATTGAGATTCTGCCACAATATTCTTTGTTTGTCGTATTGCTTTTGCGTTTGTTTCTGCTAATATTGCGATTTCACTAATGTATTTCAGTAAGTCCAGATTAACACTCAGTAACTACTGAGTGTTAATCAATAATAATGAATATAAATAAACAACTGTTTATTTAAATCGTTTTAAAGAATCTTGTCTACACTTTTGTTAGTTTCGGAGCGAAGATGATTACTACTGTTGCACATTGATATGTTATGTACGTCGTTATATTATTCATTCGAGTATTTCTGTACCAGCGGTTATTGTTACAGCCTAGAGCGAAACAGGTGAGTCACAGATAACGTTATCTCGCTGAGATCACCCCATTATTGCACATGCACCTATAAAAGTGCGGTTTCTAAACAGAACAGAAAATCGACAAGCGTGATGAATAAGCAGACTTATTGAAACAGGTACTTGATGTTTTAGTATGACTGATATATCATATCATGCTTACATCGTCATCCATTTCACTGAAAAGCTTAAGTCCAATGCTGGACATAGGTCTCAATCAAAACTCGGACTCTGACCAATCAATGATTAAGACTCTGCCCGATAAATGAGTATTTTGAATCCAGAGGATGCATGTTCTTTAGGTCGTTGGTCAAGGTGAATGGTGGGCGTCCCGTACTCCTTTTGCCAAGGCATGGTCTATTCCTTGAATTCTATTCCTTGAAGCTTTCTTACCAAACAGGCTAATTATCGTATTGTGAAATTTAAATATATCTTCTCTGCTAAGATTTTGAATTGTAAGCTGTAATTGTAAGTAAGCATCATGTTGAAATCTTTTCAGACAACTTTTATTACCTTTTAATGAGATGCGAAAAACAATGAACTTTAAATAAATCTTCGCATTTCAAAACTCAGAAACTTCTCAGATACATTGAAATTTCGATGAATGTAAATAATATTATTAATATTCCTTTCTAATACCTTAATTCATAATCTTCTATTCCCTAACAATGAACTAACAACGGACATTGACAAAAACTTCGAGTAGGTATTCAAGTTTGCAAGTTCTTTAAGGGTTTATTATTGTTCATAATATGATTTCAACCAACTAACTTTCCACTTCAGGTCATGTTTCCTCCGCATAACAAAGTAGGGAGGTGCTTCGCTGCCCCAGATTAAATGGAGATTGGTGACCAATCCAAACATGGTTAGTTATTTAGCCAACCGGAGACCCTCAGCATAGTTTGACCTCTAACATCCATAATAATAAGGATTTATGACTAAAATTGCTCTTCAAAGCAAGAATGTAAAACAATAGAATTGTCCATAACGCTATCAATCACATCTCAATAAAAGATAAAGAAATCAAACAATAACAAAATGGCATGGTACATTTGCTATAAAATTAACTTATACTCATTGAAGTATAATGTTATAGAACAGACATCTCGAACAAAATGTGTCCCACCCGGGAGGTTCGATTTTCAGAATTGAGCCCTGGTTCTCCTTTCAAAATCGAACGAATCTATTGAAGATTGAAGCCACATGGCGCCAATGCATTGAGACATACATGGTGAGGTGTCGGTTCTATACGCTAGTAATAATACTTCAATGCTTATACTACATTTCCAAACATAATGTGAGATGCAAAATACTTTTAATGATGCCGCAGTACATATTAAAAGTAAATAAGACAAAACATTTCTTTGTACGTTCCCTTTGGGTTATGTAATTGAAAGGCCGCTGAAGCCCCGTGTACGACCTCATTTCCTTGACTCGCCTTTAATTATAGCTCGCCTTCGCCCACATTCTAGCCAGGGAAGTTTGCTTAGCCTAATAGTTGTCTTGCACCTTAATTAGTGTCAAGATACGGTTTCATTCATTGAAAATAAATTATTTTTAGCTAGGTTTTCATACAAATTACGCGTTGAAACAGCGTGCAAAGTATATGTATACTTGGATGTCAATTAAATTTCTTACTAGCTACAGATTGTTTACATCCACTTAATGCTAATGGTGACTGGCTGACAGACTACTTTATTAACTAACACGAGACAGACTAACAGAGAGTCCGCGTAGGTACGAATAATTATTCGTAACTCCATGCATCAACGGACAGGACATTATTGTCTTTGGAAATGATCGCAGACCGTATGCGTTGAGTCCCTGATAAGTTTTCGGAGCACTTTTTGACTTATCTTCTAAGGATAAAAGTACGTTCCTCATCTACGCAGACCATGTTTTAGAATCAAGCCCTGCATACTTAATTATTTTGCTGACTATACATGGGCAAAGTTTATCTTTATTTATAAATACGTCAACAATTTTATGACACAATAATGCTTTTACATTTAATAACAGTTTCTCCAATTTTACGTCCCATTGATTGAAGTAAACGGCGGCTAACAAGTGCCTTTTCGCTATTGAAACTCAATCTTAATTGTGCCGGAAAACAATTTCCCAGCGAAACGTATGGCTTGTTTTATCGAAGGTGTTTTATCTGGGCATTAGCTGAGCCTTGTTGAATATAAACATCTGCCAATCGAGGGCTTTAGCTGCCGCGCGGTTCGTAACAAAAGGAGAGTTGAATTTTCAAAGTGCAGGTAAGCATGGCCCGTAATTTCTGTGCGATGCATAAAATAAAGCTGAAAAGAACACGGTTCGAAACGTTTCTTAATTTACGAGGGCGTCGTGTGGTGAGCGAAGTGAACGGGCTACGGGCTCCTCATATCCACGCGCCATCTGCAGGTAAGTTACGACGGCCGTGGAAGCACGCACGGCGCACACCCTCACACATGCGCACACGCACGCACACGACGCCTCGCTGACTGTCCACCGGCCGAACAATCGATCGTAAATCAGCTTCGATAAAATTATAGGAGGGAACACAATGGATGTCGCCGTGGAACATCTGCGATGCATAATCTGCCCTCCTCCTTCCACAAAGAGTCCGCTTTCACGCGCCACCTGCCCGCTCCCGCTAGGTAACTCTCCGACTTCGAGATAAAGTCCACATTCGCACGTGTAAAGACAAGAAGTGTTTATTTTGAGAGACCCCCGGCACGCGACAGTGGCCTTTAAAAGCGAGGTCTTTGAGGTGACGTTTCCGTGCGGTTATCGACGGACTCGTAATTGCGAAATTCACGCTTCGTGGTGCGGTACAAAAATAAGATTATGGATTCTGCTGAGTTCCAGCGTTATTGTGATTCGAGGATCCGTCCTTATGTATGTCTGCGAACTTTACGACTACTATTCCTGGAGGAATAAACCTGGGGCTTATTGAATATTGTGCAGGTTATTTATGGAGGACAGAGCCACGAGTCCACTGAGCCCATGGATGGCGATTGTTAATGTCTTTCTACTCGCTTTGAGCAAATATTTGTTTAAAACACTTCGTTACGTGCCGTACTGAGAGCGGCAGATACGGTCAGCAAATTGACTCGATTTTATGTGCGATCGTTACTTTTATCCTATTCTTAAGAAAGGGAATAGGGTCATTTGAGTCGATCGGCGGAGGGCACAAAGGGCATCGAATTTCGCGACACTCGGATGAGATCGTTCCGGGAACGTTTATGAGCGCCATAAAACGTGGCTAGTGCCGAAGCTCAACTCCTTTTTTAAGTTTAACCGATACGAACATATCTATAACTGAGTTATATGTGTTTATCTATTACACAGTTATATGTAGGAATATTTTTAACAAAATAAGACAATATTATTTGCCTTTATGTCATTAATGTTTTACAGAGCATGGTAACCCCTAATTATTAATTTAATAGTTAAGAAATATAAGACCATTGATGGACCGTAATATACACTCACTAGATACGGAGTGAGAAAGAGGTTTGTTTAGTGAATAAGGGTTGTGTCTCCTAAGGTCGCTGCTACGACTAGAACTGAGGTTAGTAAATCAATAACGAAAGTTTTTATATCACTGAATAGATTTCGACAAATAAAGACTGCTTCCGAACCATGGACGCAATCATAAAATGTTGCACCATGTTGTTGTAAAATGTTGTTGTTGTTATTTTTTCCAAACAATCTATTTGTTTCCAAACAAATCCAAACATCGAAAATATCGAGGGTATCAATAAACATCGGGCAAAAATACCAATATGAAAATTTATTGATATTTCGCAAACTCCGAACACAATCATGTTCCAGTTTAATGACATACGATAAAACGAGCAGATATGAACGTAGCACGGCCGCTGTATCAACATACCTACTCTGAAGTACAGCGTGGAATTTTACATCGCTTCTCTACACGCTCTGAAAAGCGTGGTCACGGCAAACTTTACCGTGGCGTGGTGGTATAATACTAACTTCCTCCTACCAACATAATAAGAAACAGGGTCATCTTTTTATGTGATAAGGATAGAAATCGAGCTTGCGTATGTCGGTACATACGCTGTCGCCAATTACATTTTGTGATAAACTTATAATAGGATAGCAGTTCTATTGGTTAGCATAAGGTGTTAATAAGAATATGAATTAGTTATTATTCTTAATAAGTAAGAAGATTAAGGAAGGAGTGTAGGTGTAGATTCATCCTGTTAGTATAATATATGTCCTGTTAGTATATTAGTAAGTATCAATGGAAATCTATAACAGGTCCGAGATGTGGGTCATCAAGCCTAAAGTTAGACTTTTTACTATAAGTCAGTAGGTACCATCACATCATCACCACATACAATTAAGAGGGATCATAGTCTTATGTAATAAATATAAAATAATGCTATGTCCCATAGTGTTTACGCACCTATCCACAAAGTACCTAATAAAGAAATCTACTCATGTATTTTCGTAAATATCTATCGATTCAGATAAAGATATGGATAATTCTAATTTGAGTTGATTATAAGAACTAAAACAGTGATAACAGCAAGACAGCTCCCAAATATCGTTTGCACAACGCTCTCTGCAATCATGATTTTTACGATGCGATTTATGGCGGCCCGCTACGCTAGGAACACATAGAAAGTGTAGAAACATATTCGGTGTTGTAGTAAATCTCTTGTAGAAATACCTTTTTTAACGTTAATTGTAGTGTTATATTTATGTAACAGCTCTGGGTTTGAAATGTCTCTACAATGTCTCTACATGTCTCTACATTTCTTGAATTTTTTTTTATTTTACATAGATATTTAAAAAAAATCTACTCTCTGTCTGTCTGTTTTTTTAACTTTTTTACTATCTATTTAGTTACTAGCTATCTTTTGTAGAACATAAAAAACTGTGAATATATATTGCAGTACTAATATTTAGGAATTTATACTAAAACCCACGGCACAATCGTAAAAGATCCCTCCGAGAGCGGTTTGGAAAAATAAACAATATTCATATTCATTTCTTTTTCATGACAAATTTTGAAAAACTGGAAAATATATATTCCATCAATTTAAGTCAGGAATGTTTGTTTATTTGAAGTAAATCGATTGATATTTAAAAAATATCCCATACAAACTTTCATCCTATTTGCCAAGGAAACCTTTTAATTTTCCGGGATGAAAATTGTTCTAAAATAAAGTAGATATAGTTGTTAGTCTTATTGAAATGCCTAATCTTAATGAAATGTCAATCGAAATTTTGAAACAATATTCAATGTACAGAAAAAAACTAGCTATCCGAATTTCCAATCGAAATACATTAATTTCACGGTAATGTAGCTTACTAGACGGTCAAAATATAAAGAAAGATAAATGAAAACCGTCAGATTATAATAAAATTTTTGATACGGAACCCTGTGTCTTCCAAAAAATCTAACATTATTGCCTCGTTCTTTGGTCGATGAGGTTCATCATGAACATGATTCGAAATGACACCTTTCGCTTCTACCACTAATTGTAAATATGACTAACACAAAGAAATATTTTATGCCAATTAAGTTTTCATTGAGATAAGAATGTGTTTTAACCCCTTAGTTTAATGACCTCTTCTGGGCTTCAGAGGGCACATTAACTCCCGACGACCACTTAGTGTAGTTTTAATCCAGATTAGGTAGGAAGGTACTATGTACAGAATCCTAAAAATTACGCGTGATAGTTATCGCAGCCTAAACTATCGGCCTAAACGTCGGTTATAATCAGTACACACAAATATTACATTATGCCCACTGAAGCCCCCACTATTACGAGGAGAGACCTACAATGAAGCCCTATAGTGAGCCACTTAGTCAGTTCTGCTATGACAGAAAGCTGGAAAAACTAAAGAACCCATCAGCAATAGTCCGCATTTATTTTAAATCTAATCAAGTCATGTAACATTCGCTTCTCAGGCCTTAAAGAATCCAAGAGTAAAATAAGGCTAATCGATAAATAGATACTTAATGTTTCATTACAAGCCAACATGAAACTTTGTATCCTTGAACAAAGTTTCATGGAAATCTTTTAAAAAGCACGCCGCAATTCCAAGTTACATAAGGTACAAACAATACAATGTACGAAACATGTAACAATGATACACATAATGTAAATACTCTAAATAAATAAGGAAAAGCATCCGTGCACATCCAATGACAGGTGACAACGGAGGGATCGTCCCTCCGAAAGCGTCCGCAATTGAAAATGTACTGTGCCGCTCATTTATACGGTACACTGTAGCGAAACAACTAACGGAGGATGTCCCTCGCTATCTTGTCAGGCGGGGGAGGCGCCGACCAATCGCGACACGCTTCGAGCGCATCACACTGTCCTTATCTCGTATACCTACTGCGCATCCTTACGCGCAAAAGTTCGCTACATTCCAGAGCTTTGCTAACTTTGTCCGGTGGTTATTAATAAAGTTGCATACCTTGCGCATTGAGCCGCCTCGCCACCGCCTTGAGCCGCATAGCTTCCTCCACTGCTGCGCTCGGAGACAGCTCACCGCCAATCGATGGCACGGCTTATCTATTATTTAAAAACTTTACTTTTCGAAATTGGAACGTTCGGGGTGCGCGCACGAGTTCGGTTGGAGCGGGCGCAGTGTGGCGCGGGCGGGCGTCGGGGTCGTACGCCGCAGCCGCTCCTGCAGGATGAGCGGGGTGGTGGACGGTCGACGGTCGTCGGTCGTCGGTATGCGGTGTGCAAGGAGCGCGCCGTGTCACGCGAGCGGTCGGCGGGACACTGCGTTCACGTGCTCCGCCGCACCGCGACCGCGGGGAAAGCGATTTTCACGCGGGAAACGCGATAGTGACCGACCCGCGGTCGTTCGACAACTGTCAGTGGAGACTTGAACATTTCAGCCCGCTACCACCCACACACTTCACGACTCGTCGTTACTGCTGCCTCGAGCCATTACCGTTTCTTTCTTGTTTAGCGTTATGCTAACACGAGCACTTTAATCAAAGCACTCGGTTAATCATACGCAATTTTTCACGTGAGCCACGGCTAACGATGACCATTCGGCGTCGATGCTCGAAACTTTTCTTGTTTTAATCATCAGATGCAAGGGAAAAGTTAAAGGATTTCTAAATATATCACAACTTCGATTTTGGTCACAAGCATTTGAACATTGAATACATAATAAGTAGTAAGAAGGGTTATCAAAAGTAAACAGAATGCTTATAAGATCTACTATATCTTTAGGTTGATGAACGAATGAATAGAACCAGCTGATCGCAATTTCAGAATACCAGCTTAAGTAAATATACTAGCTTAGTTAGAGAGGTCTCTAACACGAATTTAGTGGATATACGAGTTTGATAACTCTTCTATACTCTATCAAAACTTTCGTAGTACTTATCACATACCTACAATGAATAGATACTTCTGCAGTCAGTCCAGACAAAACTTTTACCGCCTATGAAGTATGAATTCAGGATATTGTAATGATAAAATAAGTTGTGTGTTAGTATTGACCAACTTCAAAAAAACACAAACACACACAACCAAATTATCATTATTATTATTGTTATCGTCTTAATTATCGTCATATCATCATAATCATTATCACCATCAGACATACAATAAAACTGTAACTAATCGATTTCAGTACAGATATTGGAATAAAAAAACTACATATTATATGATTAATGCAATAGATCCTGTGAAAATGTTGGGGGTTATAAAGGGGCCCAAGTGCCTTTGGCAGACTTCTCGAACGACTTCGAGTGACGACGACTTCGAAAAGCGAATTCACCATTCTTTCATAGGCTACACGTCATTGCCGTTCTTAGTATTACATGTTCATATCTGTAGGCGGCGGTGACACATACCACCAGCCTTTCTAATCAGTTCGGCCATCTACATACATTGAATTACAAGCGTATGAATTATGTTGTGACAAAGCATTTCTAAGGTTTGCGAGATAGACCCAAGAAGCTTATCTGGAGGCCATTCTTCCAAAAGGTAGGCTGAAGACGGATCACGTGACATTAGATCAACAATTTTGACCCATCAGAGACCTGATTGAAGACTCGTGGCCACTCGTAGGGTGTCGATAACTTCGACCAATGATAAACCTGAAATAAATGTGAAAAAAGCACTTTTATAAACTTAACGCTATAATAATTACGAGTATTATGCATGTATTATGTTGGTATATTTATTGATCACTTTATCATGCTAGGTTATCAATCAAAAAAGTTGAAACCACCGATATGAAAATCCAAGCAGATGGTGTTTGGTTTGGAGTTTTACTGGAATTCTGTGGAACGATTTGACGCCCATGAAACAAAAATATGAACAACATATTTATGGACTTCCTCTATATCTGACACTTCTACTGCAGGCTTTTTAGTTAAGCATTCACATTTAGGTTCACATTAATCCACTAGTTAAGCTTATCTAAAATACAATGTAGTTATTTTATCATCAATACAGGGTGAATGAAAATGAAAATAGTATTTTCGGCATCACGACATCCTAACAAGTAATTAGTTTAGTATCAGAAATTGTTTTAGTTACGAACGTGCGGCAGCGGGCAACAGACGAATGCGGGTTATTGGCCGCTGTTCATTGCACCCGCTAACACTAACTCTGCCATGCTCGTAGTTCTTCTAAGTATACAACCACACCTGCAGCTATCTACTCATAAGTGTTACGTGTTCAATGTCATCATGCTTTTCCTGTGTTCTTGACTGTACTGATTAGTGAAGTCCACGTCCACTATTAAAAGTGTCTTAGAAACCTCGAAGGATTGTTTGTTTTAACCCAAATATGATGACACGATTGAGCTCACTAAGTAACGATAATATCGTTTGATATTCAATCTTCACTAAGATGAATTTAGCTTCGTAGCTTTATCATAGCTTCGATGATGAAAGGATATTACAAATTAGATAAATATTTTAAAGACAAGACTGCTTGGATATTAGTTTTATAAATATAGATTGTAGTAGGTAATAAGAGCTTTCTGTAACTGTAAGCAGGAAAAAAAACCTCGGTAGTTTATTGCTGCTTCTTCTCCCGGGCCCTCTCATAGTTGACAGTAGGGCCTTGATAAAGTATTGACGTAGCTTGCATGACTTTCAAAAATTGTTTGTAAACCAAACTAATTTTGAATAAAAACATTTGATTTGATTTTATAGTAGGTATACTAGTTGACCGGGCGAACTTCGTATCGCCTAACAATCATATTAAAAAATAGGGGTTGGTGTTAGAAGGGTGAAAATTTAGGGTTCTGTGTATTTTTATGATTATTATTATTTTTTTTTTTTTTGAACATCATCTTATCTCGGTTTGCACCGGTTTACTAAAGTACACGGGCCTAGGCCAAGTGTACATTAGGTCGAGACTGTTGAGATAGTAATCTCTGTAGTTGCTGATGACTCTGTAACTTCCTGATCGGATTGAAGGAATTTCCTTACTATCCGACAAGTATTGAGGATCACTGCTTTTTGTAAGATATTAAAGGTGTTTGGTGGCAGGTTAAGTGTCTTGAGAGATTGATGCAGTAGTTTGGGGATGACACCTGTGGAGGAGATGACTATTGGGACTATTGTTACTTTACGTAGTTGCCATATTCGAGTGATTTCGTCCTTAAGTTCTGTATATTTTGATATTTTTTCTGTTATTGTATTTTGTATATTATGTGTGTTAGGAACAGCAATATCGATGAGGTATCCGACTTTATTGGTTTTATCAATTAATGTTAAGTCTGGTCTATTATAGTGGATTGTTCGATCAGTTAAAATGGCTCTATCGTAGTATAGTTTGGTAGTAGTATTTTCTAGTACAGGTTCCATTTTTGTGCATATTAAACATTTACTGGCACTGGTTTTGGCAGAAAACTTGGTGTGATCTGTAACAGAATTATGAACAGTCAGTGGTTTCGTTTATTGTGTAAAACCACAATACACTAACCTAATTGAGTTCAGCCAGTAACGTGGTTTAACTTTAATATTTATTTTATACTGAATAAATACAGCTTTTAATTGATTATCAACATTATTGTGGTGAACTTAATCTAGTGGATATTATGTGATGAGTAACAATGGAACTAATATTGTAATTTGTAGTTGAGATAATGAAAACATACGAAAAATCTCTATCTCTATTGTAGAAGATAAGAAGAAATATTGAGAACCGGGAGTATAAAAGGAGGAGCAGACCACCTCCGAGTTCAGTTCATATTCAGCCGTTGTCTGAGACGTTACTCTGCCATTTTTGTTGTCGAATCGCTGCTAATTTTTTGTTAAATCATTCATGTCCAAATTAATTAAATTCTGATTGTGTAAAATTGTTTCTTTTTTATAAATTCATTAAAATTAAATTTTAGGTTATAAAAATTTGTTTTTAAAAAAATAATTTCCTGACGAATATCCAAGACTATATTATAAAATACACTGTTAATTATAGGAAAACTGTCTATCCAGGGTACTATGTAATTATAGTGGTAAGAAACACAACATTTTGCAACCTGGATTTAAATAAAAAAACAAAACATGTCTAAACGATGAAATGTGGCATCGACTATACAATAATTTTATCAGTTCTAGAATATCCTGCATCCTGCAACTGTAAGTATTCCATGCTTCACCCAGTTGAATGTAGGGAAGGAATGCGTCACACCACAGTCTCACTTTTAAACCTGTTGTATTACTAGTGATTAAGACACTGACGACCGTGCATCACGAAATGGACTCACTGAAAATCAGCGCCGCAGCTACACTAGCTACCACTACGACATTACGCTGAGTGAGCTCCATTTTCTTGGCCACCGAACACATGCGAGCGTTACAGACCAATGTAGTTGGAAATATTCATTTTATTTTATTTTTTGGTGTCTGTTTGAAAATTTTTATTTTTTATTTTTTTGTATTCTATGTTCGTATGTGTACCTAATTGGCACTGAAATAAACGTTTTTCTTTCTTTCTTTCTTTCTTTTTTCTTATAACTCAATGAATTAAAATACTTGTATTAGAACTGAGAGGGGTGCCATTATCTTCTAGGCTGACAACATGTCATTGATGCCCTCAGTTACGGACATTGGTGGGTGATAGATTCCTTCTTGGCTGATATGAACCACTCAACATCAAGTACTTGAATGCTCGTTTATCGACTGTTCCTACATAAGAATATTATTAACATTTAAAACACAAACTAGGCACAATTTACCAATTAATTGATAGAGATATTGAAATAGTTTTAATTTTACGGCATTGCTAACTGCTACGTCGTAGCGCATAGCGGCGCCGCGTAGGGTTTCTTGTAATAAAGACAGATATTTTAAATTGGCTTTCATTCAACTGAGTTTTATCTTTTAATTAAGTAGACTTGAACTCTAACACTGTCCACACTAAACTTGTCCTATTCAAATTCAAAATAATAAAATTATTTCATTGTTTGGATATTTTGCACCCTCAGTAGAAAAAAGCATAAGTCGTTTTACTTTGAATTTTAGTTATAAAGATGATTGGAAAGAGAGAAAAAAGCTGCATAAGCTCAATTTTTCTCATTTTTATCATTAATCTTGACGGTTTTGTGCAAGAAATCGTAATTTAAATTCCTTCAACTACTTACTGATATTTTAACAGTTTTTTTGCTCTCCTGTAAAATTGCAATTTTCATCTTATGCCTTTTTTCCACTGAGGGTGCGATTTGTGAATTAACTTTTTCAAGGTTGATAGTAAGTAGGTAGATACATACTTATGTCATATATATAACCCATTAGTGGCCTATTGCTCATTGAAACGGATTTCTTCATGTATCCAATAATCTACCACGCTTCTAATTCAGAGGCAATTAATTGATGAAAGTGGCCAAATCCATCCAAGTGTTAGAACTTCTGCCACCCGAGAACAGATATCTAGTCTGAATCATTTGAAAGAACGAAATTGTCGAAACCATTGATTAAATCGAGTTATGAAAACAGTCTTCTTAAATCACAGTCGCAAACGGAAGCGCTAGCAAGAAGGTGGGGGTCCCCCCTTCCTGTGAGCGGGGTGGAAGCCGTAAATATGATTATCAGCGGGGGAGGCGTAGGACTAATCATATTCTCTGCAATTTACATAAATATTAGCGTGTTCCGTGGCACACGAGCGACCGGTCATTAAGAAGCTTCGGTTACCTTCGGAGTTTTTAATGAAACTAAGGTCGATGTTAGATATGACGTGCCTCAGAAGTCGCTTTGTCTTTTTTATGAGTGATTAATGTTCACTGCGGTGAGGGGACTGTTTGCTATGCATATTCAAAGTTAAACGTAGGCGAGGGGCTGTCGATTTTTTGTTATGAATAAGAATGTTTTGTGGGCTGATAAGATTAAGTTAAGAAGTCGAATTTTTAAGTATTTTGGAGACTATACTGACTGAATGGACTGGCTAAGTCTAAGTATTACGTGGAGTGACGTGGTGGTTACCACCACGTAAACGTGAGGTAAAATATAAAAATCGTGAGTACCTATAATGAAAAATAATATAGTGTCGATGACATACGTTTAAAATCATAAGTATATCGATGCTTGAAAGGAAAAATTGACTAAGCGACATTGAGTTAACTTTACAGGAAAGCAGTTTAAAGTTGGAATTTTTAGAAAAAATACCTGCCGACTCCTACCGACGTTATTCTTACTGTTTTGGAATCCTTATTTTATCATCTATATTTAATTATGGCATATACAACAACTTTTCTAAAAATTCAACTTAAAACTGCTCTCCTGTAAAGTTAGCTCAATGTCGCTTAGTCAATTTTTCCTTTCAAGCGTCGATAGTACTGTACTGTCAGGCACCAGATATGATATTGTTTGATTTTGATTATATTATACACGGCTATTGTACCGTCGCTGCAGCAGCGGAAGCTTTGTAATTACAAAACTCGTAAATTTACGAGGCACTCTTTGTTCTTATTGAACACCAGTTAAGCTAAGGCGATTTATACGTTGAAGGTATTTTACAGCTGGTTGCTACGTTTGTACCTACTGAGGAAATTAATTTGCTATATTTTAAACAATGTAATTTTTAATCACTTAACGAACTTACTTTAGAACTCTTCTTGACCATTTATTACATGACCCTTCTGCTCGTTTTAATGCCATGTGAAAATATGTAACAACAAAATCTGGCTTTAAAAATTCATTGTTTTGATTTGAAAATTCGTAAATTCCTGTAATTGCTATAGCCTTAAAAAGCCACAACATAACATGATTTCGACATCAAAATTGCTTAACTTACAATCACTTATTACGGTCGCACGCTGCAGCGCTTATAGCAATAAGCGCTTATTGTAAGTAAAAGGAGAGAAAATCCGTCAGGAGCAGACAAGACATTGTTAGCTCAAAGCTTTTGTTCCGATAATGACGACGTGAAAACTTAGTTATTTGTTAACTCGACGTTCACTTATGGAGCTATTATAAAACATTTTATTACAAATTTATCAGATATGTAATACTTATACAGTGTTTAAATTTAGCAGTAGAGCTAAAGGATATCATGAGTAATGTAGAGAATAATTTTATAATTTCAAGCAACTAATAAAATTTACAATTACAAGCAAGATCCTAGAATGGTTAAGTGACGCCATAATCACCTTTTTAAGCGTTTTAATTAAATTGATTGGTCTGAATCAAGTTAGAAATATTATATTATTCAGAGAATTTTCTTATAAATTAGCAAAGTCTTCAATTTCATTTTCCATTCCTATATCCTTTGCCCAGTTTTCATTCATGATTCTAAAAATGATTTTCTAAATTCTTTTAATAAATATGTAGTCACTATCTGCAATATTTCAAATTAAAGTTTTTTTTCTATGGACGATCCACCGGATGCTCATGGATATTAGCAACACCAAAGGCCTCACTGACAACGCGTCAGTCAGCCAGCCAAGAAAAACAGAAGACAAAAAAAAAGAAAGAAAAAACTGACTCTCCAGCCCCCAGCCCTCAGCCCCCAGCCGAAACACGACGAGTCGTTTGGCAGCTGACCCAAGCAAGAGGGTGGTAGATATCCAGGCGAACTTCATGAAAAAATAATAATAGTAATTTATTATTTCCCAATCACCTATATTACCAATATAATCCCTACGCCTACCTCCAGCGGGCCGGATTTAGTTGCCTTTTACGTCACCCATCCGACGTGGGATTGGGGTTAGTATTCTAAGCCGCCTCAATACGAGTAAGTTCCCGATTAACTTCACAACCTGATTATCAGTTTTAATTTCTGAATCGATTGATGGTGAGCAAGAGGAGTCTAGGATTTGGTTACCGGCTGAGACAGGCTTTTATCCGGCAGATAGATTTATGATGTGTGATGATGTGAGTATGTGACAGTGATAAAATTTAATAATGGACATTTGAAAAATAGATAATACAATTTTAAAATTCTTTATCTCTATTCTTTTCATACATTAACAAGTTAAGATCCTTTGTAAGATAATGAATGAAATCACTAAAATAATTTTATTGTGATGACCAAATACTCAACATTATTAATAATACTCAGCAAGTCTCCTACACAAAGTTATTCTTGGAAGCCAGCAAAATTAATTTCCGACAATAATTCGCCCTCCAAACCCAAACAAGCTCGAGCAAAATAAATAATTAATTACAACACCTCCAATCTGAGATGCAGACTTTACCCTTCCGCAGCTCGGGGGCCAGATGTTAACAGACTCGAACAAACCCCAAATATCTTGTAAAGCCACCCACTAAGTGCTGTCTGATATACACAGATATACTTACTAACATATGCAAGTAATTTAGTATTTTGAACTTAATTTTGAACACCATAAAGTCTGTTTCACTTAACAACCGCTTGCCTTTTTGTCTTTATTGATTCCAGAAACTGTTTCTTCTTTATATTATAGCGCACGAAGATCCCGAGTGGCATTAACAACGACGTATGTTCCTATCCTATCAAAGTAAAAGTGGCCGTGAGGCGATGGCGTAAGATTTAATTTCCAAATAGTTTCAGTGGTTGTTCAATCGTTTTAGAGGTGAGGGTTGTGTGATATGATATCACGGCGAGACAGAAAGGGACAGTAGAGCTCAGGCTCCTCGGCAGACGTCGCAGTTGCCATGGCAACACATCGATTCGCCGCGCCCCTGCCGGCGGTGCAGCCTCCGTATCCAGGTCATTCAGTGCTGAAACGAGGATGTCAGATCTAATTAACTTCTTGTGTGTCTACAAGTTTTGTATGTATGTGATAAAGGGGTAGACGCGATCTCAAAATCACTTTACAATAACTAACCAGCTTTTAAGTTCTAAATTCTAATCATTAATAAAACATTGACTTTTTTATATTTGGTTTTATTTTAGATACATTTATAAAGGTATCTTAATTTATAAAGTAGTATTACACATATTGTACATTTACTATACATATTGTACAGTGCCGATGTAACAAATAGTATAAAAAATTGTAAGTATCACATATATGCTGACGACTTACAGCTATACATTTCTTTTGATCCATCGGAGACAAGTTCAGCTGTTGAGAAACTTAACGCGGACCTTCAACGTATCTCTGACTGGTCGAAAGCAAATGCCCTTGTGCTTAATCCACAAAAAACCAGCTTTTTAATAATAGGCACTAACAAGCAAGTAAAAACAATTGCCGATCACGATCCTAAAATAATTGTTGGAAATAGTAATATTGGAAGAGTTACTGAAGCACGCAACCTTGGCGTCTTAATGGATGAATCCCTTCGATTTGAGAAACATGTAATAAGCATTGTTCAGAATTGCTTCTACCGCTTAAAGGTGCTGTATAGGATTAGAGAGTACATAACTCAAGATCTACGCATAAAACTTTGTGATAGTTTAGTACTCTCTAAGCTTAACTATGCCGATACAGTCATTGGTCCAAGGCTGTTAATGCGCTCGCAGAATCTTATACAGCGTGTACAAAACGCTTGCGCAAGATTCTGCTTTACTATTCCTCCTAGAGCTCATGTAACTCCTTATTTAAATAGTGCAAATATTCTGAAAATGAAGCACCGTAGACAACTGCACCTTGCCTGTTTGTTATTCGGAATAATCAATCGTCAGTCTCCCCAATATCTATTTGACAAACTGCGATGGCTGAAAGATTCCAACAGTCGATATAATGCAAGAGCGGCTTCATTTCCTCTCGCGTATCCTGCATACCGTACAGCAGCATTTCGTGGTAGTTTCAAGTATAGTGCCACGAAATGCTGGAACAACCTCCCGCCACCAATTCGTGCTGCAAAGACTGCGGCAGCTTTCAAGAGGTCATATAGAAAGCATCTTCTGGGTTTGCAAAAGTCACAAGAGATGAATCTCGTATAAGCAGGCTTATTTTTCACTTCTATGTACACACACTCACACACTTACTCTCACTCACTTTCAGTTGCATACAGATGCACATGCACTCACACAACACACGCAAATGCATATTCACACACACACACATACACACACACACACACACACACATGCACACACACACACACACACACACAGACACACACACATCTTTACACACACCCACGCACGCACTGACACACAAGCATACACCTAGGATCATATGCGCAAATACGCGGGAGTTGGGGCGTTAGCCTACTAATACTACTATTACTACTGCTTCGAATTGAAATATTCTTTTTGTGTTTAATGGTCCATTTATCGAGGAAGGCTGTAGGCTTATATAATTGTATAATTGTATTGTATAACACAGACGAAACCGCGAGGCACAGCAAGAAATAATTAAAAAACATAAGTAATTAGTATAAAATGGTACTAGTATAAGATAATTTTATAAGTAAGGTTCTGTTATTGGTTATTTAGATTTCATGTTTATTAGTTTTAGGTATTGTATTAGGTATTTTAAAAAAAATTATGTCACTAGTCGAACTACACGAATTAGGGTCGCCCTGAAAACCAGCGGTCGTGGCTTGCTGCGGCCAGTGCTGAGTGTGGCCCTATTTCGTCAGGTTCTCACTGCTGCAAAAATATCTATTATAAGTATTATGTAAGAATATTGCCTGTTTGTATTGCAGTGCTAACTTGAAGAAATAAAGTTTTATTCTATTCTATTCTATTCTATTCTATTCTATTTCATTTGAAGTATAATTAAAGCTAATTTCATTAGTTTATTGTTATTTTATTGTTAGTTTATTGTTATTTAATTTCATAATTCAATACGCCGCAATCCGCAAAAAATACGCTCTCCAATTACTTTCTAGAAAAGTAGTCAAATAATATAAGTAGTTTAGTAATAAATTATAATACAAAATTTAGTTAGGAAATAATCTTGTTGATCTTTTTACACGTTCCATTACCTTCAGTACATTTATCATTTCTTAAGATCCTGACTCTACATTACATGCTCCTACTTTCCAGAATTTAGTTGGATACCTTTAAAATATTTTTAAGTTCCTTAAAATTTATCTTAAATTATATAAAAACTTATATATATATAATTATATAAAAACACTTTTCTTTTGGAACTAACATTTCCGAAGATCTGTGAATGTACGAGTCTACGAGTTTTCCTACTACATTTAATTTCATCTGAAATAGGTACCGCTTTAAATTGGCTTCATTTGTCGGGTACGTCAAAGGAAGCCGAGAAAAGGCAGGCATGGCTCGAGAACCCCTATTAGGTCTAACCTCCTGCCTTTGTTAAAACCACTGAACCCATGTCTTTGAGATAAAAATTGGGTCGACGATTGCTCGAACATCAAAAATATGCTACAATGGATGGCAATTAGAGAAGGAACCTCCTTATTCGAATTTTACCTGTACGCACTTGAATAATAAGAGGCTTTGAGTAAATTGAAGCGCCTTCCTTTATACTTATAAAAAATATATTCAAATATAATGGGTAAATATTATAAACTGAGTTTTGGCCATATTTGGGTGGCATAGAATAATTACTGATCCCAATATTACTCGTTTTATAAAAGTCAATCTTATCCTATTAATTAATTATTATAAATGTGAATTTAAGTATGTCAATTTGGCTGCATCGGTGTTCCATCCAAACTATGACATGGGGTCCTTCAAGAAGCGGGTCTATTGTTTTCTTCGAGGCCGGCAACGCATTGGTGACGCCCCCGGTGTTACTTAATGTCCATGGGCGGCAATGATCACTTACCATCGGTGACTCGTCTGCTCGTTTGCCTGCTCAAGGCATAAAAAAACCTACGTATCCATTTTCTCTGGATAAGTTAATTTAGCAGATAGAACTTGACGATAGTGGAAATATTTATCGACGATAGAGTCGATAGACGATATTTATCAGTTCAGTTCTCTTGACGAGAGAGGCCAAGAGGAGTCATTAATCAACTGGTTATTGTCCGTAGGTACGTTTGTTTCAGCTAATCTCAGAAACGGCTTAACCGATTTGGATGCTATTGTCACTGACGTAAACTGGGCTAAACAGAGAGTGCTTGTTTTATTTCAATCAGTATATTTAAGTACAAATAAAAAGTTAAGTCAGTTTAAAGATTACCATCCAAACATTTTTAACCGACTTCAAAAAAAGGAGGAGGTTCTCAATTCGACTGTATTTTTTTTATGTTTGTTAGGTACCTCAGAATTTTGGACTGGGAGAACCGATTTCGATGATTCTTTTTTTAATCGAAAGCTGGTGCTTGTCGTATGGTCCCACATTTTGAGCGAGATCTGACAATGGCATCCATGTCAAAAGCATATAAGTCTTTTTGCATTAAGTATGTGCGTGATAAATGGACTAATAACTCAATATCCGACCGATTTCGACGATTTTTTTTTATTGGATGTACTTCATTTGAAGTCGGTTATTTTTTTGTTAAAATTTTAGATTATTTCGTGTATTAAGATAAGTTTACCAAAGCGAAGCGTGATCAGTTATTAGGTATAGTTACCTAAATAAATAAAGATGTTTGTGAACGATGTTATGAATGATGATCACGAAGCATTAAAAAAACCGCGCACGGATGTCTCCCCAAAGTTAATTTGGCATGAAATTGAGCACACCCTAAAGTAAAGTTATCACCATAAATCCGTTGTGTGGAGCTCGTAAAACAACCAACATATGGACATTAAATGCAATCGTTACGCTTCGTTATAGATCTCCAGAGGTTTAAAAAAATTATGAACTTGAGTCAGTATCGCAGTTGCACTCTAAGGATTGTGGCTGAGAGTCTGAACTCTGAATGGTTTCTGCTGAGACTGCTGTAGGGACAAACTGTACCGTACAGATCATGAAACTATGTTGCGTTTTGACTACGGAAACCTAAGTAGTTTATGTTCAGTTCACATATATTTTTTTATTGTAATACAATTGGTTTTTTTTATCGTAATACTCATTCATGTGAGACATCTAGGTATAAGCCTATAATGATCTATAGTCATATATAAAAAGTCCACAAACAAAGCAAATAGCCCGTCTGGTACATACTTAATTTACGAAGATAGCTACCGAGCCAGCTAAAGAACTCTACCTCTAATGCTTGAACAATTCATGACAGTGTAGTGTAAAGCGTTCAAGTACCTAAAACTGCAGTGTCTCTTATCTTCCATCCAACATGAAGAAGTTGAAGAACCTCACAAGTAGAGATGGGCAAAGCACCCGGCTTAAACCCGATCCTTTGGTAATAATCCGATAGCCAACGATAGCCTATTAAGTACATTCACAAATAATGTGGCTTTCTATTGGTAAAATTATTTAATACTTTTTTAAATATTACATAAGTATTTTCACAAATTATGTGTTTACCAAAGCATCGGATTTAAACCCGGTGCTTTGCCCATCTCTTCTCACAAGGCATAGGCTGGCTACTGGCTAACGCATTCCATTCCAGTCCATTCATTTATTCTAGATTTTTACCGACAAAATTTATAATTTTGTGAAATTGCTGCTATGTTTAATTAAGTTGACATTTTTTTGACTGCGCTTTTTGCAACTTTAGAAGTTTAGAAAGTGATAAAAAATAATTCATCTGTTAAATGTCGCACATTATAATTCTTGCCTCCTTTCTACATAACCAAACAGACCAAACACGTAGGTAGGTACGTTGAACGTAATAACAGGAAGCAGAGACATCTACAAAAAAAAACAATAAAAATGAAACTATCATTGCAATCCTCAAGAACGACATCTACAATATTATTCAAGACAAACATTCTGAATAATAAGTTATGGTACCAATTTAGTTCTATTTTGCAGCATAGATGTCATTAGCAGTCACTGCTCTGCTAATTATTCTAAGCAATAAACTACCTACCGTTTCTTTACTTTTTGACTAAAATTAGTAATACTAATACCCCCTCATTATTGTCTGTGTTAACTATATATACTGTAAAAGAAAAAAAACTAAGTAGTACATCCTGGCCAAGTTTTTTTTAACACTTATACACCATAGAGTAAAAGGATTAAGGGCTAACAAATATATAAAAATATAATAAGGCGCTGCTAAAATAACACGAATAAATATTTAAGTGAACAAAATGTAAAATTATAATAGATTAAAGTTTATTCCTTACATACCACCATAAATGAAAATGAGCGTTTCATTTGCACAGCGCCATCTAGTATCGGCTTCTAAAACAACTACCGCCATGTACCGCATCACATTGCACCGTTGCAGGTTAATACAATACAAATACTCTTTATTTGTACACCAGAAACAAATATATAGCAATAAAACAAGGTACGGTATACAAAAGGCGACCTTATCGCTAAAGCAGCGATCTCTTCCAGGCAACCCAACAGAAGAGGATAAGAAAGAAAGAAAAAGGGTAGCGGGTAGGGTAGTGTTCGGGGTTAACCACGAATGCTAAAAAAGGATAAATGTGAATACCCATGTACATGTCTTTTAATAAACCAAACATTTACAAAATCAGCAACATTCTATTCTGAATAACGTAAGTCGAGGCAAAACATTACAGATAAGCAAAATTAACACAAAATAATAAGTTAATACCTACTGCTCATGGAGTAGGTATAGAGGTAAGATGAGAGCCATCTCTGTGTATGAAAAGTGTCCGTAAAACGCGTCCAATACTTTACGATTCAAAAAACCGGAAAAGTGCAAGCTTTGTAAAGGTACCTGAAGACGGGTGACATCACAACTTTATGTGGTAAAAAATATAATATTGAAATGAAACATTTTATTACAATTTCTTCAAAATTACTGAATTTAAAATATTGCAATTGTTTTTATTGTAATTTTCTCACTGATAATTGACAACAGTACAACATCACATTTTAAGCAACACAAACAAAAACGATGACCAGTGTTGCAAACTGCCACACAATTACGTCACTTATAATATTCATGTTAATGTTTTTTATCATTATAAAAAATCATTATCAAGTGATCGTATCGTATTTTTTTTATTATATTTATAACATATGTATTGCAATCGTATATTTATATCATAATAATTATATAGTATTTTTTAATATGCTTGTTATCATCATATTTATAAAAATAAGAGACGTGCAATGTTAATGCATCTAAATACGCATGCTGTGTTCATCCGTAATTAAAATTACAAATAGACTAATTTTAAGACTTAGATCTGTAATCACTGCTGGTTTTTGTAATTTTGTGGATGATCCTATAAATAAATAAATAAATAAATATCCTGGGACTATAGATAACATGGACACAATACAAAAATGGTCCTTCGGTTATCTACGTCATCCGTCCTCAGGTACCTCTACAAAATTACTCATCCGGTTAGAGTAATACATCCATGCCCAATACGGACCCAGATTAAAAGTTGCCACTTTAAAAAATAACAATTCTTTTGCCATTACCATTTATAAAATTATTATTGAACGAGCGCCCTCTATGGAACTATTTTATCGACGACAGTTGTTGTTTGGTATGTTTGAGTTTTACGCATGCGCGTCGCGTTCTAGTCCTTCACTTTTTCTATTGGTTTGTTTTGTGTCATGCCCGAGCTCTTGCTTGTATTATCCAGCTTGTGTATTTTATATTAGAAATAATTAACTGTAGGCATAATATTATTTTTCTATCTTTTAATGGTAGAGTATCTATTAACCTGTTTACCGTATTGTGATGATAAGTGCTGTGAATAACTGTACTCAGCGCTGGGAAACTAAAGCGGCATCGTGGAGTCACGAAAACGAAGGTAAAAAACTTTTCATTGTTTCTACTGACGCTTCGGTTGCCTGTAATGATTGAAAATCGATGCGGAGACATACTTTAGAGTCTTCAGCAGAAACCCTGCAGAAATTTTGTAGGTATATAGTTTTACTATTATTTATTTACTAGTTTACCAAGTGCTTCAATTACTTTAGCATCTGTCGAAAGTTTATTGTGTTTTTGATTACATTGTTGATGCAGAAACTGTTTATGCGCTAAAGGTAAACAGACGATTATGCAGTGTTGCCAAGTTAGCCACTTTTTGGCTAGATCTGGCAACTTTTAAGATTCCTTTAACCAAAAATGTCAAATATTCTTGGCTAAATATTTTAGCCACAATTCTAGCAACTTTTGAGGTTTGACTCGACAAGCTAATAATTACTTGACATTTAACCTAACCTAACATAGTGGCCCTTACAGTGTCACTCTACGTGACATATTATTATTTCTTATCATATTATTATATCTGAACGAACATTGTCTATGGCATCTTGCTCGCGCTGGAATTAATAACCATAGAGTAACTTAAACATACGGGAAAGTCGGGAAATACCTACCTTACCGAACGGGCGACGCGGCGATTTTAAGTGATTTGGCTTTAACGGTTTTATCTTTACCACACTCGAATGCTGAAGTAGAAAGATTATTTAGTATGATGAGTGTGGTAAAGACAAAGCAAAGAAATAAAATGAGTGTAGACACACTTAATTCTATATTAATAATAAAGAACTATTTAAATAAAAATAACCAAACATGTGCTTCGTACAAAATACCGGCGGAAGTTCTAAGTTAAATCGGTAAAAAAGAAAAATATTCTTTCCTGGTAGCGGAACCAGATACTTCAACATCTAATAACCACTGATTTAATTTTTTTTTACACAAATAAGTTAATGCTTGACCACAATCCCACCTGATATAAAAATAATTAAGTTTCCATGTTTGATCTTATTAAAAAATAATTGTTTGATAGTGTTTTTTTTTATCTCCCGATCCAAAAAGAAGGTACAAAATTTTTAGCCACTTTTGGCCACTTTAAAGGGTACGAAATTTTGACATTCTAGCCACTTTTTAAAAGTGTTTTAGCCACTTCTTGGTTCACTGACTTGGCAACACTACGATTATGATTATGTGTCAAGAAAATCAACATCCAATATCCAGCTGTATATGTTTTGGCATACATACATAACGTTTTGAAAGTATTTAAAACATGTAAACATTAAATTTTTGTGGAACATGATAATTCTTTATCAAAACTGAATGCATATAAATATGAAAATAATCTAACCTATTGGCATATGATTACCCAATATCAATGTAAACAAGCACTTCAAATTATTACCTATAAAAAGAAGGTTATTTTCCCTTACTGGAGTGATATTATTTTTCATAAGTTTGACACCATTAATATACTTATCTGTCTTTTTATATAAATATGTTTTATTTTACTCATTCCGTCCATCCATATTAGTTTTGGAGTTAAATGGTTATTTGTCTTTGTGTCTGCCTTATTTTTAAAATACAAATTACAAACAAAATAAAAAAATACTAACATTGTTTACTAAATACCTAACATTATATTGTGGTTCTTACAGTTCCAAAATATATCTACATATATGACCTTGAATATATTTTACATTTACTTATTTATTGTTATGTATTCTGAATAATGTTCATCAAGTCTGTTTTTAAAAATGCTCACTGTTGGTGCACTTATCACTGATTCAGGTAGCCTATTCCACTGCTTTACACAATTAGACAAAAAGTGATATCTAGGGTCGCTGGAGCTAGGGTGTTGTTTTAATTTCATTGAGTGTCCTCGTAGCCGGACATTTGTTTTTCAGAAAATAAATATCTGCAATATTTCTGATGTTATAGTGTCCATTTAGGATTTTGAAACTTTCTATCAGATCTCTTTGCCTCCGGTCTTCCAAGGTGGTTAATTTCAGCTCAGGAAAACACTCTCCATACAATTTGTGTCTTAGAGATGTTACCATTTTTGTAGCTCTATGCTGTTCTTTTTCAAGGAGTTAAATGTCTTTCTTAAAGTAAAGAGTTCCAGATTTGGAAAGCATACTCCAAGAGCGATGTTTATTAATTAGTTTAAATTCGTTAATTAGTTTACAAGATGTAGATTATGTTGAATGTCCATGCCACACCCTTACCGGTTATTGTTGATGGTGCTGCTCTCGAAGTTGTAGACGAATACATTTACCTGGGACAAGTGATCCAAGTGGGTAAGTCCAACTTTGAGAAAGAAGTCACTCGTAGAATCGAACTTAGATGGGCTGCATTCGGGAAACTATGACACATCTTGTCGTCCTAAGAATTACCTCGGTGCCTGAAGTCGAAGGTGTTTGAGCAGTGTGTGTTACTAGTGATGATATACTGATCCGAGACGTGAAGCTTCACTATTGGCCTACTACACAAGCTCAAACTCACCCAGAGGGCTATGGAACAAGCTATGCTTGGTATCTCTCTTGAGTTAAATATATTAACGGTTATCTTACTGGTGCATGACTACTGGATGTAGTGTTTGTAAAAAATCCACTATAAACACATCTGTATACATAGAAGTAAATTTAAATTAGCACATTATTTAATTACACATATCATAATGTTGCTATTTTATTTGTAGTTTTCATTTATTTGTATATTTATGTACTATAAGTTATAACTATTATTTTAGAATTCTCTATTGCACAAGTTTAGTGTTATTATGTAGGAAATAACTAGAGCCTCAAACCTTGAATTAATAAGATGTCTCTGACACTAAGCATTATCCTTAGATGATCTCAAATGATTAAATTTAATAAGATCTACTGTATAAACTGTAGATAAGGGACAATGGATTGTAGTTGGGTTATAAATCCTTGACTAATTATAACTCTTACTTATTCTTTGCAAAAAAAATGTTTTGGGTAATAAATATTGTATATCAGCAGCATACATAAATAAACTCTATTGTTTGTACACCATAGAATGATACATAACATTTTATAGTTATTTTAAAGTAAAACAGACAATTTAAATTAACAAAATGCAAAAATATCTATTAGTAGTTAAAAAGAAAAGTGATCAATGTATCGAACTCATACCACAAATATATAGTTATAGTCCTCATAGAATAATTAGAGTCCCACCGAAACTGGTTGTTCAGCCGAAACCGAAACCGAACTTTCGGCCTTAGTTCCAGTTTCGGCCGAAACCGAAACCGAAACTTGGGTGTAGCTAAACGAGCGTATTTTTTTGATCTGCTCATTTGTGGACTCAACAGAAAAAAGAAGGGTAAAGGAGCCGAACTTTGTTTAATTTTAAAAAAGGTCAAAATCTCGAAAACGCTGACACTTTAATTTTTTGACATTTGTTCAATTTGTCACCTAACGTTTACCCACTAATTACGGGACATCCTGTATAGGAACTGAAATCTACTGTTTTTTTAACATTTGTATGCTAGTAACTGCCCTCGCTTTATTGCGGTAAACTTATCTTAAAACACAGATAGCAAACATTTGAAAAATGTGTAGATGTACGGTGTTTTTAAAATAGACGTAACTTTTTTATTTGTGTAACTATTTAAATATATAGTCAAAACCGCATCGAAATCGATTTAGACGTTTTTGAAATTACCCTAAACAAACGCACATACAAACTAGGGATGTAACGGAAGTGATGATACCGGAACCGAAATCGGAATCGGAGGTGGAAATTGAAGCCTAATAAAATTAAATAATACATACCTACATTGTTTAATCATTTTTAATTTCAGCTAAAAACAATCATCATCATCATCAGTCACCTTCATTAGTCCACTGCTTAACATAGGGTTGTCCAAATGAGCGCCCTGTCTTCGGCTTAATGAACAAATATAATAAACATGTTAAATTAAAGACTTCTCTTGGAAAGTTAGTGACCACGGGTTAGCCGCAAAGTAAGCCGAACGACGCACGACAATTCATGAACACTGAGTTTTGGTTTGGCCGAAACTGGCCGAAATCGAAACCGAACCCGAAAGTTCGGTCAGTCGAATAATGGAGAGTTATAAAAATATTTTTATATTTTTTATCAACATTTTCAACTGAATAACCAAAACATTTAACTGTTGATTTATTTCTAAAATATGATCATAAAATACACTATGTTTTGATATAAAGGATGTAAAGTTACCATTTTCACATGATTTGTATAATGCACTTTTATATTATACATATGTGTGCAATGATTCAGAACTAGACATAACACAATTCCATAGAACTTAAAATTCTTAAAAACGCGATGAAGATAATATCGCTTTCTTACGACAACTTTGTGTCATTGTCAGTTTCTCGTGTGCCCTAAGAATACTAGACATACTACCTATAACACTGCTTATAAATTTAATACGACATTATAGCTATAACAATTATAATATCTACGGCGTATTGTATTCAACACTGCCGTCCTCAAGCTAAAAGGCGGCTAAATGACATCTGGCCAATTTTTACGTTTTAATGCCATTATATAATGTTTTGAAATCTCTATCGACCTGTCTAGGAACGGTTATTGTATCTTTCACCGTTTCGAAAATAAATTTATTAAAAAGGTGGTTATTTACAAAATAAAATATATTAACAGCACTAAAAAGCGGTTAATTAACAATTCTAGACTAAAAGGTCACTAAAGTACTTTAACGTTTGGATCATTTCGACATTTTCACGGTCAATGCCAAGCTTAAAAACGGTTATTATTTTGTACTACACTAAAAGGCGGTCAAAATTCCTTATCCGCTATATAATTTAGGTTTTTAGAATTTAATGATTATCACATACTTAACTAAAAGGCGGTCATACGTCAATGCCTAGCTACAAGACAGTTAAAAACTTTTAACCGCTTTTAAGCATTGGATTGTTACCATGTTTCTAACATAATAGCTTCTATAGAAAGCCATGTTAGTCCGCATGCATAGTAAAGAAGAATATTTTTTCTATGCTTTACACAACTAAAAAGTGGTTAAATCGCAACACTTCGCTATAAAGCGGCTATTTAGGCCCGCTCGCCTCAATACAGCTGTTTTGACATTCAGGGTGTATAAGGCGAACTTTAATTTTGTAAGCTGGTGGTGTACTTAATTTATAAAAGGAATATAATTAAAGCATAATACAATGTAAAATAATAATGTTTGATCGGAACATTTATACATAACACCATCTAGTCCCAAACTAAGCTGAAGAGTTTGTTTGTTTGGTTATGGTATAGACATCTGACGCGAGGTGGTTGAAAAAAAAATGTACTGGACAAGTTGGCCCATAACTTTCAAAACATGTATATTAAATGCTGATTCTAAAAAAGTAAAATTGAGGCTACCTTAATACGGGATTTTTTAAGTTATAGCCATTTTAATGTCAAAGGGGTGAATTTAAAGCAAATTTTGATGAACGTATTTAGAAGGACGAATTTCTGGACGTATTATTTGTAGAGGTCGACCTCAAACAGTCAAGGAAGATAAGGTTCTAGCCAGCGTTCAAGAAGTTCCTTCTACAAGTGTACCTAGGCCAAATTTCTCTGAGATTGGGTGTCGCTAAAACTTCTGTACACACAATTTTAAAACGAAATAGTTTGTACTCATACCACGGAATACAGAGACTATTCCGTGACTCATACTGATTACAAAAAGTACAATCGTTGTTGCCTGCTGATTATGAGTGCCGAGTTTTGCACGGAAATATTGCGCAAATGACGAGATGATCCTGGATTTTTCAATTCACGATAATTAGTTAATCCACATATGACAAGAGAGCATCGATTTCAACATCAATTTAATATTAATTTATGGGTAGGCATCAATAATCGCAAAGAGATCGGTCCTTTTGAGCTACCAACACACAATAAATAAGTTACACTGAATAAATGAGTTTTTAGTAAAATTAACAATTTATCTTGTAATAAGCGAAAGTACTGGTTACTAAAACATTTAAAAGGATGAGCCCAACGCAATATACGCAAAATACAATAACTTTGGCTTCAAATTCACCCCTTTGACAATAAAATGGCTATAACTTAAAAAAAATCTAATTAAGGTAGCCTCAATTTCCTTTTTAGAATCTACATATAACAGAAAAGTTTTTTAAGTTATGGACCATACTCATCCAGTACATTTTTTTTCAACCACCTCGCGTCAAAGTTGTGTAGAAGAAAATCTAAAACAAAAATATCCAAAGTAGACGCTATTTTCTCTGGATTTCCTGATAATTTCAACTAAATTGCAAAGTGACAATTATAAAGAAACTCTCTGAGAGTTCCTAGAAAAAAAAATATCAAAATATCTGCTCAGTTGTGGATTCAACAGGAAAAAGTAGGGTAAAGGAGCCGAATTTTCAAAATTTTAAATAATGGTCAATATCTCGAAAGCGGTTTCACTTTTACTACAGTATTTTTTTGCCATATGATAGGGCAATCTTCAAGCTATCTACCATTTTCGGTTAAACCATTACTTACGGGACTACGAGGAAAACGATTTAGATTTTTTTATTTAACTTTATATACTAAGATCAGCTAACTGATAAATTAAAAAAATGACGTGCATAAGTTTATCAGTGATACCTATATGAATAAATTCTTTTGAATTTTGAATTTCTTCATTTGATATGTCATTTTTGTTTATTCTTGTTCGGAACCGAGTTCAATATTTGTTGTTTAGTGTCTCGTAAGTGAAATGTGTGATGCTAAAACCTTACACATGACTAAGTTTCTATTTACGTGTTTTTACAAAGAGATTTTATTACAATACATGACTTTTTTTTATTTTAAACTTTGTTTGTATTCTTATTTTAAACCTTACACATGACTAAGTTTCTATTTACGTGTTTTTACAAAGAGATTTTATTACAATACATGACTTTTTCTTATTTTAAACTTTGTTTATCCTACTAACATAGTTTATAAGGAATTTGTTACTAACACTTATGGGCTACAATTGCCTGAAATAAATAATTTTTATTTTATTTTTTATTATTTGTAGTTTTCGTCAATTTTGTAGGATTCACAAAAAATCAATGATGATCATACAAGACTAAAAAGCAGTATCAAAAAAATGTTAGTAATTTAACCGCTTTTAAGTGATGCAAATTTATATTAAAGAGTAGTCCCGATACAATGGGAGAAAAGTTAACCAACACTTACTTGTCTATAAGGCGGCAATATGCCTTTAGCTGTTTTATAGTTATGGAGAAGATCAATAAAAAAGCATTATGTTCTTAATCTAAGAGTTGTTAAAAATTATAACTGCTTTATAGTTATGTAAAGTGAGGAATCCATACCTATAAGGCAGTTAAGAACCTTTAACCGCCATTTAGTACTGTGCTGTTAAGAGAATTTTCCTACATTTTCCTAGATTAGAAGGAAAATAAGAAGCTTAATTACCCTAAAATTAATTATTTCACAAAAACAACTTTATTAATATTAAAGTTCAAAAAAATATCTATCTTTTGACATATGACAACATTAACAATTGTTTATAGAAAATCACCAGCATCGATTTCAAAATAATCTCGCGTTTTTTAGCTCTAACTCAAAAACTGTTTTTGTCATTTAGCCGCCTTTTAGTCTGAGGACGGCAGAACAGTCTACCTGCCCTGCTGAGGCGACCGCTCCCTACTCGGCAAAAAAGTAAAAAGATAAATTTTCGAGGAGTCGGGTCTCGGACGCGAAAGAACAAACGTTTACGTTCTTACCTAGTTATAGCTAGTTGTCCCGTCCCCCTGCAGGTGTAACTTGTTATCTTTTACAAAGAATTTCTTTATTTTGTTAGTGATATTCCTCGGGGAAAATGCCGTGTGAAAACGCTACTAAATTCAAAATTTTTCGTGTCTTCTGTTTGCAGTGTAATTTGATACGGCGTAATTTTTAAAAAAGTTTGCAATTTTACTCAGTTTTATATATCTTTATTGTATTCGTACCTATATAATCGTCTTCAGCGATACAGTTTATATTCACAATGGTTCATCGACTGATAGTATCCGATAGATGTGGTCAGCTTATTAACATTCATAAACTAATTCAAGCATGGTACCTAGGACCCTAGGACCATAACCATAGTTGTATCAGTTGTATGTGATACATATGGTTTCGAAAATAAATATCTACTTAGGATTATCTAAATCGGTGAATCTGTTACACGATCTCTAATTCACCCACGAAGGCTTACGTATAAACATGATTAATAATGTATTTTAATGATGATTTCTATCCGGCTCTAAGATAAGTCATCAGTAAGCGAATAACGATTGTAAAAAAATCGACTGGTGGCATTCACCGAATGCCCTTGAACCGGCTGACGGCCGGCACCGCTCAGCTGGTCCCGAAGTGATCTAGGCCTTGAGTGAGTCTAGGACGTTCAACCGAACGCTGAATTGCCTACTCTTACAATGTCCTATAGTTGTCACTCAGAAAAATTCTTCTATTTGGCTACGAGTTAGCTACAAGTAGCTCGCTAACGCTGTCAGTGGTGAGTAATTTAATTTTATTACACATCAATTACTAATCCTGTTATTATGTGGTATTGTTTTAAGTAAATAATAGAAAACATTTACGTTACAACCGACTCGTGGCAACTGATAGTATCGTGAATTCGTGACTCAGTTTGAACGTAATTCGTTACAATTAAGTATAATAATGCAATGGTCTAATTAACATGGCTACCGACCGCACTATAACACCACACTTTCTTGTTTGTATAATATTATTTATCATTGTTATACCTACTAATAACACATTTTAATCTTTTCACTTATTTAACGTCTAATTGCATAGGTTACTAATTAGGTAATTGATGGTAAATTTTTACAAAGTGGTTAGTTTAATTTACCTCTTTTCAGCCTAATTTCTGGCCAATAAACAAGATGTAGATGGAACTATAATATAAATTATTACAAAAAGCATTTGTATTCTGATGATCCTTTCCGCGTAGAATACAATAGAATATTTTTCCTCCTACCGAATTATGCCGACCAATCTCTGCAACAAAATATTTTGCTATCTCAATTTTGTTCATTAGTAATCTTCTAACGATCTTCTTATACTGTTCTGTAAGCAGTGGATCAACCTTAGAGGGCAGATAACTTAAGGGTCGACCTACGAGAATCCAATAAAAAGGATAGAGCAAAAAATTTTTGTTAAAGTACTTTACATTGCAATTTCCAAACAAATTCAGTTTAAATTGTATGACAAGTTATTTGCTTTTCTTTTCCTTAAGATCCAAATTTGGTTTTATTGATATTTCGATACAAAATGTAAAATACAAAACAGACTTTAGGATGCCTAGTGACTGACTAGGCTATTTCCCATATTTTGTAACTCCTGATACGATACGCTGAAATGAAATTTTTAATGCTTGTATTGTAAACAATGCTTCGTACTACCTGCCATTAATTCTGCTAAAACTCATGTTTTAGGGATCATTCCCTCTGGCCCTTTTTTGACGATGATAAATGATGACGGTACGAAGATGCCGTATCGCATTCATTCCTGTTCCATACCTATATGATATAAAAAATGTTTTATTACATCAACAGCATCAGCATCAGTTAGAAGTGAATATGTAACATTTAAATCCGAAATAAAACATTACCTTCAACTATTTTAGTGGATTTTATAAAAAAAACCCTGAGAGCAACTAAGGATAGTATTTTGCATGCTGATATTAATATTATTATAGAAAATAATGTACGAAATAAAATAGGACGCTAACTCCGCTTTCACCAGGAAAAATTCGGTTGGAAAAATCTCAGAATGTATAATGCTTAAATGGTGTTTCCGTTTCTCAATCAATCAATGCTCTGATATACTTACATATTATGAAAATATTTAATCTTTTTAGTTTTCTGAAATTTAAGTAATATTGGTGTAATCAATAAATTATGTATGCTTTTGAGAAAATCTGCTGAGCAATGTTACACTTAAATATCACATGAATTGCATGAATACAGAATAAAAAATTACAAAATCATTGATTCTCCTTAAGTTACCCTTGTTTGAAGGCTTTCTAGTATAAAGTTTAAGAATCTTTATTTCTCAAAAAGAATTACAAATTCACTTGAGAAACATTTAATTACAACTTACATGTTAGGGGCATAACTTACAATAAAATAATAACCAAAGTTTAGTTTCACAAAAATATTAGTAGTACAGCTGTTTTTTTGTTATTCACTAATACGAAGAGTTAGCGAAGTACGTGGTACTAGATGCGACATTGAGCGTAGTATGTGTTTTAAGAATGAAAAGTTTAATTTGTTTATTATTATTTTTTTCACTATTTTATTTTATTTTATCTTATTTTTTATTATTGCTATCTGTAGGGAATTTAATAGGAAATGACATGGACATGAAAGAAATGTAATTGTTTGTTTTTAATGTTGCGTAATTTTAATTTATTTTATGATTTATTTAGAATATAAAATTTTAAAAGCGTTGATGTGAATGGTAATGTGAAACGATAATAATGTTTTAGCTTGTTTTGTATCCAGGGGAAGTTTATTGTGTAATTGAGCATCTTGATAACAAATATTACGTAATTATGTATGTAATATTTTATTTGCCATTAGGTAACCCTGAGTTACCCTTGAACTAAACAACGCCAGTCGGACTATGCGTACTTGAGTCGCTTTCCGTTGAAACCCGCGGCCTCGGAAGATTACAATTATTACTGCGATTACGAATTGAATTTAAAAACGTTGATGTTTATATTGGAAACAAAGCGTCTTACTTAAACTGTTCTGGTATTGTTAATTGTGCTTGATTTATAAATCGTGCTGAAACAAGTTATTGAGCACTAGCGCTCTGCCCGTGTCTTTGCTCCCTTTTTCTGGGATAATAAATACCCTATAAGTTATTCCAAGAAATGAGGAGATCCGTAGACGAACAAGGGTAACCGACATAGCTCAAAGAATTAGCCGGCTGAAGTGGCAGTGGATAACCGTTAGGGAAGAAAGGCCCTCGAATGGCGCCCACGTCTCGGAAAAAGGAGCATAGGACGCCCCCCGACCAGATGGACCGACGACCTGAAGAAAACAGCGGGCATCCGCTGGATTCAGAAGGCTCAGGACCGGTCAGAGTGGCGCAAGTTAGGGGAGGCCTATGTCCAGCAGTGGACCTCCAAGGGCTGATGGATGGATGGATGGATGGAACTTATTCCAGATCATGATCTACCTGTGTACTAAATTTCATGAAAATCCTTTCAGTATTTTGTGAGTGAAAGAGTGACAAACCTTTATACATCCTTACATAATTACACATTTATAATATTAGTAGGATTTGTACCATATAGTCTACTTGTACTTGTGAATTTTAGATTGTAGGATAATGGTAGGTAGCCTGGCGGAAGAAATACCACCATAAATGATTGATTGATTGAACTGGGTGAAACAGAGCCCATGCAATCCACTACTTGAATAGCAGAAACGGTTCGGGTGCACCTCTAGCATTTACCAATCCAGTGTATAGATTTAGCCTCATTAAAATTTTATTATTAGTCATAGGTTTATTATTATCAAGTATTATTAGATACCCGTATTAGTTATCTACGAAAGTTATCATCATCGTAACATCTAATTTCTTACTGCATCAGGCATGTTTGTGACAACTACACTTAAGTAATTTTCTCACGAAATGTCAGATATCCTTATTAAACGCGGTCTCTACCTTCCTGTTTAATGCGATTTTATGAAACATTCTTTATTTAATAGATTTACTTCAGAGTTGCTAAAACTTAGAGTCTGAAAATCTTTCATAACTGCATACATGCTGGTATGGACTCTAGCCTCTCATGGTAATAAAAAAATATTTATTTTCCTCCTTGCGAAGGTTTCGGTACACCTTAATATAATACAATAATAATATAATGATATATAAATTTAATGATATAATTATATATGACGGAAACGGAACCGGACAACGCCTTGTGGCGCTAGTGAAACGTGCACCGGATGTCATCGGATTGCCCTGTCATGGCCGCCATTTGCAATCGAATCAGTTGCCCGTTTATTTAAGCAGCGGTCGCCTTGATTCGGTACGCATTTCAGTCGGATGCGTCTTGGTGTACGGATCACTGTCCCAGTGAACCAACACTGTTAACTTTTCTAGCCATCTTGGCCGGATAGTTAAATTATAATAGTGATAAATTAAATTAATATTAGTAAAATGTGCAAATTATATGTCCCTAATTTATGATGTCGGGGCCTAACCCGTCATCAGAAGTGGGATATGAAGACCAGCCCACTGCTGAAAATCCTGCTGGTAACTCCATGCAGAACCCGATGGCTTTATTCGCCAGAGGACTCTAGGATATGTTCTCAAAAGCAGCTGCGGCGTTTTCAAGTCCGCAAAATGCAACACCATCATTTAGTTTGCTTGTGCCATTTGACACAGATGATCCCAACGCAGAAATGTTTGTACAAGATTATTTCGAACAGATTTTAAAATTTCAAGAAATCAGACTAGAAATTCAAAGGCCCTTTCAAAATTTTAAAAGTGTTAGACAATGACCGTTACGAATTCAAACGAATAAATGGTTCTAAGTTTATTAGATTGCACATGAAAATTTAAGGCAGGTACCTTCAATGCAATGTCATTTTGATAATGAGTGGCTGAAGGGGTCTCACCTAGTTTACTGGGTGATGATCTAGACCAGCATAAAAGCGCTGTAGGGATCTTACCTACTTTAGTGGGTAAGGATCCAGACCAGCATGTCATTTTGATAACATGTGTGTGGCTGAAGGGGTCTCACCTACTTTAGTGGGTGACGATCTAGACCAGCATAAGACCGCTGTAGGGATCTTACCTACTTCAGTGGGTAAGGATCCAGACCAGCAACTTTGTAGTTTTGTTACGGCGCTGCAGGGGTTGGTGGCAACCTAGTCCAGCATTTAAGATGATGATTATTTTTGGCAGATAAGTAGAATAAAATGCCCGAGGTCGGGCAAATTGTCAGGATGGCCGTGACGGAAACGGAACCGGACAACGCCTTGTGGCGCTAGTGAAACGTGCACCGGATGTCATCGGATTGCCCTGTCATGGCCGCCATTTGCAATCGAATCAGTTGCCCGTCTATTTAAGCAGCGGTCGCCTTGATTCGGTACGCATTTCAGTCGGATGCGTCTTGGTGTACGGATCACTGTCCCAGTGAACCAACACTGTTAACTTTTCTAGCCATCTTGGCCGGATAGTTAAATTATAATAGTGATAAATTAAATTAATATTAGTAAAATGTGCAAATTATATGTCCCTAATTTATGATGTCGGGGCCTAACCCGTCATATATTATAAATTTAATGATTTAATGATAATGATTAATTAAAATATAAATGAAATTTATAAATCGTATATTATTATATTTAGGTGTACCTAAACCTTCGCAAAGAGGAAAATAAATAATGTTTATTTATTATTTCATTTATTACCGTAGTAAATACTGGTTGTGATAACAATAATAAATCTAAAGGAAACAGTTTTACAACGTGCAAATTTAAATAAAACAACCTTCAGTATTTTTTTATCTATTTTATTGATCACCTAGTTAGCTCGCGTTTCTGGTAAAAAGTAGCCCCTCAACTTGACAATGAAAGAAATCAAAGCCAGATAGTTTTTTATTAATACTTTAAAAACTTTATCAACTTTGACACAATTTCTTGTTACAATATTTAATTAAACTAGGCCTCAAATACACATTTTAACCTTACTTTATACTTTATAGGAATAAGAAAGAAGAGACAGCGACATGCTTGACCTTATTTTTGGTCCACGTAATTTTTGAGGCTGTCTTCTTTTTTGGTCAGCAAGGCAGTGTGGTGTTACTGATGATCATGGGCGACAGTGGCCACTTACTATTCGATGGCTCGTCTGCTCTTTTGTTAGTTGTTAATATATAAAAAGCACGCTACATATTTATCAACTAACTGTGCCTCACGGTTTCACCCGCGTTAATTTGTGGAAAAAACTAACTACTAAAATATATGATGCCTTCCTCGATAAATGGACTTTTAAACACAAAAATAATTTTTCAATTCGAAGCAGTAGTTCCTGTCTTCCTGAGATTAGCGCGTTCAACCAAACTTATTACTATAGATGAAAATGCTAAATATTTTTTTTCCTAGCCGTCCTCAATCAATCCAACGACCGATCGAGGCAGCTATTCCGTAACTTGGTCGATCCGCTAGGAACGGCAGAAACCACCGGGCTATGAGCGCTTTACAGCTATTATTACAAATCTTAATGCTGGCCATACACGATCAAGTATACTTGTCAAGTTTGCAGCGGACTTGACGCGGCATCCAGTAAACTTGACGGTGTATGGACACGGTATGGCTATCTGGCCATATAGCTATCTCATGCAAACTGGGTGTCGCATCAAGTCAAACTGCAAACTTGACAAGTACACATGATCGTGTATAGCTAGCGTTAGAGACACTTCTAGGTAAGGGAACATACCAAAACCACGTAACCCATTTTTTCAAAAACAAAAACCTAAACCCCCCCCCCCCTCCCCTCTGTGACCAATCGTGGTGTTTTGAAGACCCCCCTCCCCCCCCCTAAATGAGGCACGTGGTTTTGGTATGTTCCCTAAGGTAACAGTAACGCTATCTAAGCCCTTGTTTTGTAGATAACTCACGGGTAAGGTATTAGTACCTATAAGTACCTACTACTACCTACTTACAACTTTTAATTAGTTTACTGCTTACCCAGTTACACCACCCACCGCAACCTTCGCTTGCCTATTTGCTTAAAGTATTATGTATATGGACATAACTCACTCATCAGTGGGTCTTAATGTCGCATTGTTACCTACGAGCCAGCCCATTAACAGCCGTCAGAAACCTAAATAAAGGTTATCAACACGATTAAGCCTGTATCATGACATGGAAGTACGAATCCAATTATATTTTATTTTTATTCTTGAATAATTTTGATATATTATTATGTGCGTCACCTTGATTACAGTAAGTTTATTTTGTTAATGGTTTTTGGAATGATTGATTGATTTTGAGACTTATCTGGTATTATGTAGTTATTTTTGCGGCACGAGGTGGAATTATCAGGCTGATAAATGGTGCAATTACCTTGCATAGTTTAATACATTATTTAATTTAAGGCATTTTTTTTATTTAAACACTACCTCATAAACGCGTGATCTTAATCAAATTCAATATTCAGGATCAAGTTTCAGAAAGCGTATTACAACGCTTGATATTAAATTTTGGAGACGAATACTAAATAATTTTGTCTAATTTAAATATCGTCATTTACAATCCAGTCACATTTGCGAAATTATATTAATGGCGGCTTCGTTAAGATCCCAAACGGGTGATAAAATCTGGCAAAAAATTTAAAAAGGAAAATAGTCTTAATCGCTATCACGTGACAAGACCGAGAATCGTCTGCACGCAAAACACGTACAATGTTGTCAACTTTCGCAACAGCACCTCGGCGCTCAAAGTGGTAAACGGAATTGAAGGCTGAAGAACCGAGGTTAGGGCTGTGAGCTGTGACTCATACGTCTTGAACAATAATGTTCTTTAGAATCTATCGTTAGGTCCACAAAAATTAGGTAAACCCCCATTTTTTTGAAGCGGCATAAAGTCGGCGAAGGCTTTATTTAAAGTACCAATAGCTTCGTCCGAATTTCATAAGGGATTTTCACTAAAGAAGCCTTTTTGCGAATACGAGTAAAGTTTAGAATTGAGTTACCTTATCATTCCTGAGACTGGCGCCAGGTTATCTTGGAGCCAGCAGGGTCTGTACAATTTACTTCAATTCCTACAGAAGTCATGCTAAGGTGTGCTGGTGGTGTTCCCGGGTTGCGCTGGCTTTTTTATTGGTTCTTCAACTAAAGTTTGATAACAATCTGGAATGTTAATAATCTGGAAGAAAGTATATTGTTTCAAATAAAGAAATATTTTTCCATATCAGGTGATAAATGACGGAGTTCTTAGGTGACAAACATAAAAAAATACCTAAAACCGAATTGAGAATTTCTCCTTTTTCTGATTTCAGTTAAAAATCGAATCGACAAACGAATTTATGAGATACAAGTTTTCCCACAGCACTAAAGATAATTTGTATTTAGAATGCGCAAGCGCCACCAAGGCTTCGTCGGGTCACCCGTCATATCCTTTGTAGCCATTCTCTTACATACTGAATTTCACCTTGCGTTTGCGTTGTCCTGTTGACCGCAAGACCGGCTCGCCCGCGCGCCGGCTACTTAACGAGATGAACTGTGTTGAAATACTTGAAATCCAGACGTGTTTTTACACCTATGTATGTATGCTTATATATTTGAATGTAATGGAATCTTTTAATTTTGATTAATGTTTTTTCAATCACATTTGTGAAAGAAGCCGTCAATAATTGAATAGATGTGACCTGGATTTATCATTTGCATCATCACGGAATATCAGATGAGATCAACGTCCCGTTCCGCATTTTATCCATCCGGATACAGATTTGTAAGATAACGTGAGGTAGAAGGTAACGTGAGGATAATTTTTTTTTTGTCGCGTACCATTTAGTGTAAGGTATCGTTGAAAAGGTTTTTCAAAAATTTTATGGGTCTTCTAAGACCATATTTGGAATTAATGGTCCGTTTGCGGAATATTTGGCTTTTAACTGCTAATTTTGGTTCGAGTCAAGTGCCCCACTTCTCCCCCCCGCCCCCGCGCCTCGGTTGGAGTTACACAAGTGAAAAATTCTCAAAAGTAGGTTATACGATGAATTTACAAGGAAAACTATCACGGCTATGTTAGCATAAGTAGTTAATGAGTAATAGTCGATAAACTTACTACTTCGGAATAATAAAAAAAATTCAACTCATATTTTTCTTGGTCATCGTTTAATTTATATGAATGACCCTTTCGGTTGGTATCATATCTAAAATACAGGATGTTTTATTTTTCACATTTCACCGGTTCGATTCCCGGCTCAAGCAGGTGATTTTTCAAAAAAGTTTGTATGCAGTTTTACTTATTTTTAAAAATAAAAGAATGTTTCCTTTCAGTAAAATTTGCCATCATCAATATTCAGGGTACTTTTCCTCCATCGACCTTTCTTTTTATTAGTCTTTTATTTGCACCCTATATCAATACTAATATTATAAAGAAGAAATATATGATTGTTTGTTTGCATTGAATAGGCTCCGAAACTACCAAACCGATTTGAAAAATTTTTTCACTGCTGGGAAGCTTCACTATCCCCGGGTGACATAGGCTATGTTATATTTTTTTATTATTTTTCCCGAAGCGAAGCGAGGGCGATTACTTAGTATATAGATAAATTTATAAATACATAGTACGTTTCTGAAATATTAATAAATCAACGGTTACATTTGAATTACCAAAGTTTTGCGTTCAAGGCGTTAGTACTCGTAATTATCGCCTCGTGTGTAGCTGCGAACTTATTTAAGCAGGAAGTTTGTGATTTATCTAATGCATAAAACACTACCCACTTTTGAATGTTGGACGAAACGATTAAAATTATCTTAATAGTGAATATATTATTATATCTAACCATTAAATCTAAGACACAAAAAATATTTGTACGGGGATGTCCTTTATAGACTTTGAAACCATGCATTGATAAAATGCCCCAAAATGGTTTAATTTGAAAGGCAATAATCTGAAGGTTTGAGACCACTGAAACAATGCATTAGAAACATGCGGTCCATTGATAAAATCAATTTTCCACTTATACAACAATTTGAAGATAATTTGTAAAGATGGCACAACGTCAACATCAAGTTCAACACAAAATCACTGATCTGTCATTCTCATCAGAAAAGTTGTTAGCGTAGTGGAACGCGCCGGGTATTCAATAGTATACGAGTACAATAAATTTCGATTCCACGTCTGAATTTGTGTGATTGTTGTGAACCATACTATAAGTGGAAATTGGGTTTAAGGGATTATCTGATCCGCAATGCGTTGGTATCGTATCATAACCCTTCATGTTACAATACTTATTGGTCCTTACTCCTTACATTTCAGTCCACAAATTTAAATGTACGCGGAAGACCGTGCCAACACTCCTAACTTAGCATCACAAAGCCCGTCTACTAGTTTCTTTTGATGTATAAATATACCGTTTTTAGCATTAAGTCTATTCACATGCTAATAGGAATTATTTGTTTTCAACTATAACATAACTATATTAAAATGAATAGCTCTTCTAAAACGGAACTCGAGTTGTAATATAATTTGTGAGCGTAACCCGTAAAATCAAATTGACTTAATTTAACATTCTCTTTAATAGCACTCAGTCTTAACTGTTTTGCCCTTGTACAAAATAAACACTAAAATGAATAGTACGAATGATTAATATAACAAACATATTTTTTTGTTCTGTTAGAGTATCTGTCTTTACCAAGATAGGTATAAAAAAACGAAAACTTGCAAGTTTAATTTTAAAGTTTGTATATGAAAATTCAAACTAAGCTAAATTTTTGTTCTAGATTTCAATAGATCAATCTATTGAAATTTCAAATTAACTTTACACTAATGCTACGATAATTACGATATAAAATAATAAAAATAGTAAATTGTTTGTTGTAATGGCGGTCAGTTAGTTACTAGCTTGTAGTATGGCCTGAGAAAATGAGGTGGCGCCTGCGTCGCGCCCCGCTCCCTTTAGTCGCCCTAGGCCGGTTCTACGTCGCGTAACGCGTTTACAGGATCTTAAGATGCAAGAGATGTTAAACATTTCGCACCTTCAGTGCAACAAAGTCACAAATAGCCAAAACTGTAAAATTGAGTTAGTACGCCAAATTGTCTATAAAACAAGCATTTTACGTGAAACTGTAGCAAAAACTATAAACAATTAATAGTATATATATTTTTAACCTACTACAGATAGTAATCCAGTAATATGGAAATAAATGTGAATGTGAAAAAAGTCCTCTCATGTTAAATTACAAAAAAAGCTGTTGTGCCTTTGTTGCACCGAAGGTGCGATTTTCAAACAATTCTGCAGTGTCTTTACGATTCGCTGCAACACTACGCTTCATGTACCCTTAATTTAATGTAACCCTTAACATGTAACCTTAATGTAACCTTTAAGTTACGACGCCTTAGTAACTTGTATTTTTCTGAGTAAACGTAGAATATGGCAGAATGACAAGTAAACCACAGAATTCCACTTATTTATGGATTTCCCAATATTCAATCAATTTATCAGTTCTTCCATTTTCCATTAATTAGAAAAATGTTCTTTTGTGTTCTAAATTATTAAACGTTTATGTTGTTTACGTTTATGTTGTTATTGAATATATTATTTTAAATAAATAATTTAATCATGTTTTAAATAGAGCTCTCTATTGTTTAGAGAATCTGCAAATATTAAGATTGCGAAAGTACCTACGGTAAATGTCTACATAGACATTTATAATTACGTAGGTATACCGTACTTTTCATCATATTCAAACAATACAAACGTTAAATGCGCAATCTTAGGACACCCTCCTCTATGTCTCTACATAGAGAAGTAAGTACGGTATACGTAATTATAAATGTCTATGTAGACATTTACCGTAGGTACTTTCGCAATCTTAATATTTGCAACCTTAGGACACCCTACATAGAGACATAGAGTAGGGTATCCTAAGATTGCGCATTTAACGTTTGAAGTGCTATAAGTGAAGAATAAAATAAACTAGCATAAGCGTCTTTATTTATTTTCTAACATGCATTAATACACTTTGTTAACAAAATACTTTTCAAAGATTTACCTTCACTATAGGGTGACGAATAAAAAATTCATCCTCACGTTACCTGTTGGGGAGGTACCCGAAAAGAAAGTTTTTCGATATTTTATTCTACGATTCTGGAGTAAAAAAAGGTATAAAGTATATCCATGCCTAATTACAGCTTTCTAGCACTAAGGGTCTCGCTTTGCTTCGAACAGACGGACGGACAGGCAGTCGGACGGACAGACGGATATGACAAAACTATGTCGGTTCCGATTTTACTTCGGAACCCTAAAATAGTAAATGCGCAGTCTTAATAACCTGGGTGGGTAAGATTGCGCTTTAGGGTCCCTAAGACTGTGCATGGGAAACATACAGCTTTTAAGCCACAATAATACAAAACAATACTTTTCTATTATTAGGCACCCCGTAATTAAATAAATTTGAATATTAAAGAAAACAAAAAAAAAACAATTTAAAATTATGGGAAGGTAAGTCTGCGCTCGCAGTTTTACGAGCTCTGGCTGTGCTGTGCACGGTCTTAGGGAATCGTTCAATATGCGACTACATGACTGCTAACACCATTATATCTTCAGTATTAAAATAAGCAAAGTCTTATTTACCTCTCGCGCAATATTAATACGTTAAAACACAATTAAACAGTTACAGATACACATGCATCACGCGTCATAGGAAACATACGCCGCCGAGCCTATTTAAAATTACTTAAATACGTTGTTGGTTCATGATACTTGAAACGTGTCTCACGATCGCCTTAGCATCCGAACCTTGACTCCGATTGATTCCAACAACTGTAAATAGTTAATTTACTCAAATTACTGGGCGTAGTTGATTTAAACGTCTGTCTGTATTCATTTACATAATAATCAATAGTAAAACTACAATAGTAGTTTAAGGTTATAATAATAATTAATTACGGAACAAATCTTGTCTGGAAGGAAAAAGCATTAAGTTTCAGAATGTTATGTATAGTTGTCATTGTAACCAATATTAATAATCCTACTACGTCGCGTCTTTAGTCCAAATAGTTCCTCACGAAAATTTTCCATCCGAACTTCAAGAAGTTGCCATTTCAGACAAGCGTGTTCGCCGCTTATTGAAAGTTTTGCTAACTCCCTGGCTCCCTGTAATGCTATCAGAAAATTTTATATTTTTCTTACTGGGTACTTTTGTCAACTTTGTGTGCTTTATATCTACTATGATAACATCAATAGAACGCACAACCTACGGTATTAGCAGGTACTCCTGCTGTATGAGATACGAATATTTCCTTAATTTAATCAATTCCTTGATACATTCAATTAGTACCGTAGCATCGCCAATAGTTATAACATATTTGGAACCCTGCGTAAATGTAATAAGAAACTCCGTAGTAACTTACACAATATGACAACAATCTAATCAACTTACCGTTAAATGTTGATTGAAAAATATTCTAACAAAGTACAGGTCAGTTTTATTGATATGCGTATGACAAGAAAGGAATATCAAAAAGGAATCCAATTACAATTTGCATAGAGGAAGTCCAATAAAATTTACTTTTACATAAGAAAGACTTCATAGTTCATAACACAAAAGGCACGCAATAAATACATTACATTAACCTATTTAATTTTGTTATAATTGGCTTCTTGTAAGCTACGTCACGATATTTCGCTTGTGAATGGCCCTTTAATCTCTTCCTTAAATTCGAAGTAAGTACCTGATATAAGACGTATAGTATACAGTGTGTCCTGCGACCAACTAGCGATAATTTAAGGGCATGAATTATACCTAATATCAATGATATTATACTTATAATATCATTGCCTAATATTATCGACAAAAACACCCACATGGGGGGGTTTAGCCATTTTTTTTTCAATTTAGCACGTAGCAAGAAGTATGGAAACTCGCATAAGGCTCATATTCAAAGTTCAAACAGCAATAATTAACCAATATTGCAACTTAGATCAATGATTTTGATGTCGTTTTGTGCATAATATCCTTGTTAATCAATGCATGTACTAAAAAAAGTATGTTAATGTGCTAGTTTTTGAAGTATGTTAGAAAAACTTAAAAAAAACTAGTGAAAATTTTGACTCCATTGAGTATCATAATTTTTAATGACCTTTGTAATTTGAAACTTCATCCAATCTTTTTTGTAAGGAATACCCTTTATGCTATTCCAAATTATGGTCTACCTGTGTGCTAAAAAAATCATGAAAATCCGTTCCGTAGGTAGTTTTTGCGAAAGGGTATGAAATATCCGTACATCTTCACAAACTTTTACATTTATAATATTAGTAGGAAGTTAGAAGTAAGTTAAGTAGGATGTCCATGTCCATATTGTCCATTATTACCAAAGACCTTGCAAAAGTAATATCTCAAGTTTTTATGTCATATCATACCTACTTCAGTCTATACATGAGCTAATGAATTGTTCAGTGTATTAAGTGGTTTCTAAATCTTTGATTTTTCTAACTTTTGGAACAACCTGCACTCGAAGTAACAATACGAATATCCTGTTCGGAACAGAGCTTACCTTTACATACATTATTGTCTCGTGTATGTTCTAGTTAATATTTAACATGAAGCTACCATACGATTCATAAGGCATGGCTAAATACGTTACCCACATGAAAGGGTAGGGCTCATAATAATATGTAAGTAAAGCTTGTGACATTTTAAGATGGAGGATGAATATTATATGCAGTATTCCTCGCCTTTCCTGATATTTGTTTCTACGTAGTACACTTTCCATTAAGGTATTATTTCTGGTCATGCCACTTCTATTTAAACTAAAAAAATCACAATTTTAATCAACTATTACTCATATTAACGTCTCTAGATTTTATAAAATTTTACATTGGTTTTATTTATGTATATACATAGTTTTTTACAACCTGTTGGCAGAGCACAGAGTAAAATTCCTCCTAATGGTTAGTTGTCATCGTATCGTCATCTATCCCGACCTGAAGACTACTTGCCAATGTAACACCGGTTTTATAACATGATTGAAAGGTGTAGTTTGCTAAAATCCTTAAAATCAATCTTATATTCGCAGTTTTTTACAAAATAATCTAGGTCCAGTTGAATTACATTATCCTTCAAGGTTAAATTAACCGATGTAGATATGTACGATAGCCATTTACTGGTTTTATTAATATTATATAAGTAAATATAAAACTTCGCTCAGTTCAAAATTATCCTTCAAAAATTTTGTATAAACATCGTTCGATTTCTCAGTCTAGACTGCGCGCCATTTTAGGAATTGTCGATAAAAACGATCTCATAAATATTGAGAGAAGTTTCATCTTACATTGCAAATTTCGTTTAAATGTAAATTTTACTAATGTTGAAATGTAAACTCATCTTTACAGGAGAACATGCACTATACTAGATTACACCTACGCTTAGTACTTTACCAAAACGTGTTCCAAGAAATTTGTTATTAGAATCTAATCCAGATTAGGATTAACCTAGACGCGTAAAAATCGCGTAGTCATATAAATATATTTATGTAATTAATTTCATTAATTGTCATTCGGCACTCTTCATATTATTATGCACTAACGACATGATATCCTGAAGAAAAATCTAAGAAAAAAATATCTAATTTCTTTAAATAGAAATCGAATGACTTTATCGTGACATTATGATTAAATGTGTATAATTTTTCTACACTCTCGTTCATTTGAATATGAATATTCAAATTCGTAATTTTTGTAAAATATTGAAGAAAATAATCTCAGTTACGTGTCGAATGTAAAAATGTTTTTGTTACTGATTGACGAGTTACTTAAAGGAACTGAAGAACAGATCGTGATGGCTTGACAAATTGCTGAATTAAATAGAACAACACCTTCATAAAAACATGCCAATCCCAATTATAGTTTATGCCTGTTGTGCTCCACATCTATCTCGCTTCTATCTTGCGTAATTTCATCTATTTATCACACGTACAACAATTTTTCTTTTCTTTTGGATTTCCTATTACCCGGGTGCGAGGTCCCATATCGGACGATAATGTTTTATCGGTTCAGTCGCGCTTATGTGTTTGGGACCTGTAAGCTAGAATTTCATCATGTGAAATATTTGCGTGAAGAATTTCACAGGCCCATGTTATTGAACTACCAAAACTAGTTTTGTAAATATTATCTTAACTCTTTATATACTCATACATTTTGAAGTCTTCATGCTCTTGTAATAAAAGGTAGCCCTTTTATTGTGTTGAAAAATGTTACTTGATGTACTCACCCTCTCCCGCTCCCTCTTCCTCTCCTCAAAAATTACGATGGTTTCTCTATTATAAATCCTCACTCCCTAAAATAATTTTGTAGGGGAGGAATTTCCAAAAAACCATGATACAGTTAACGTTTAATTTTTAACTTGAGCTAATCTTATAATTGCACATTTCTTATTTTAAAAATGACGAAGTTTCATACAAAGTTTCATCGCCAAGTTTTACCCTTTAGGGGATAATTTTCCAAAAAAAAATTTAGTTCAGTTTTGTTTCTAACAATTAGCCAAAATGTGAATTATCATTTTTCTAACATTAAAAACCGGGCAAGTGCGTGTCAGGCCACGCGCAATGTAAGTTTATCCACTAATACTCATTAACTACTTATGCTAACATAGCCGTGATAGTTTTCCTTGTAAATTCATCATCTCATCAGAAACATAAATGTGAAATGAGAGCCATGTTCAAAAAAAGAATTAGATCAAATGGGTGCCAAGCTCTGTGTAGAAAAGCCTAAAATTTTAGTCACAAGAACATGTAATTCAAGCTCTACATTTGACTTGGTTAGTTATTAGTTACTAAAAATGAAATTTTCATCACCTAATATAAGGGATAGGGGATGATTTTCCATAAAAACGCATTACTTTTAAATTTTGTTTCTAATCTTGAGCTGAAATATAAATTTTCATGTTTTATTTTTCACATTTCACCAGTTCGATTTCCGGCTCAAGCAGGTGATTTTTCAAAAATCTTTGAATGCAGTTTTAATAATATTTGAAAACAAAGGAATGTTTCCTTTCTATAAAAGCCACTATCAATATTCATGGTACTTTTCCTCCAACTACCGTCTTTTATTTCCACCCTGCATATTATAGTATAGATTACACGCAATTGTTTCCGAAGCGTATCACGCAATTCTACATAGTTTAGTTACATGTTAAATCTATTGTTTATTACCTTAACATTATTGTATTTTTATAATACAAGTCGCATTGCTGTTTTTGTAACTTTATAGTGTCAGCTGACGTTATGTTTACCATTAGAACATAGGTATTAGTCATAAACCTGCCCACATCAAAAGCCATATTATTATTTTACTTAATTTGTTTCCATCAGTTTAATTTATTTTTGTGTTTATGATCTACTCGTATAAAAGTTATGAAAACAAACCCGAATTCAGTTAAAACTTTCTCGTAGGATAAGGAAGCAATTTCGCTTTCTTAGCTGACTCTACTGTAAAGGATATTCCGATCAGGCCGTCAGGGAAGCCTTTTATGACACGATGAATTAGATCTGATTGTGTCGTTGGGACGCCCGGCATCAGTGAGGTACGTTATCTCAGGGCAGCACTAAGCGTGCGGGGGCGGGCGCTGGCAAGTGGCAAGCCGACTAACTCCGTAGCTCGTAGCTCCCGACCGACGGCACCGACCGCGACGTCAGTTCAGAGCCGAGCGACGCACCGATCGACCGCTTCGCGTCGCTCGAGATCACGTCCCGCGACTACCCTTGCATACGCGCCGATACTCCTAACGCGCTACCCGAGCCATCCCTGCCCTCGATACCGACTCGTCTGCGGGTAAATTTTTGGGACTTCACACAAAAAGTTTATCGACCCTACCGCTGCCGCCATAACAACCCTTATTCTCTTCATTCAGCCGGTCGCTCCCTCTAATTATTGACTCCCCTAAAGTTTTTTGAAAAGTCCGCACGTTCTCGATCGCACTCTTTCGCTTAATATTTTTATTACTGCACTCTAATTATTAGTGTCTTCCAATTCTCGCTTATCGGGTAAATCCGGTTTTCCTTAACGTTTTTCCTACGTGGAAACTTTTGGAAATTCGTCAGTAAAACTTTAATATCGATCTGAACGTATACACGCAGATGACGCGGAAACAAGTCTCAAGTTGGTAAACGGTTTACGTCACGTTATCTGAATAGGTCGATAAGTTGGTGAACGATGACAGTGTGTTGACGTTGATCGTGGTTTGGCCAATTGAAGTGAACTGGTGTTTGGGACTGGGAGCGGAAGGATCGCGGTGCATGGTCGCCTGGTCCACCCGCAGCGGATGTACACGCCGCCGCCCTGGTGGATCGTGGCGGCTGGAATGCAAGCTGCTCTTGACCTAGCTAGGTAAACACTATTCCCATTAATGTTACTACACAACGCCGCGCGCCGTCGAAATGTTAGTAGTGATCCGGTGATCCTACCTGCAAACCGAGGGACCCCCATTTTCGGTCCCTTGTTCGGGATTGATGCGTTTATTATCTAAGGTTTTTGTCATCGACCACCTGCGAATCACAACATTGAAATGTGAAGTTATTTACAAAGGCACGTGTGAATACGTTTTATTTACTTTTTTTTTCAAGTAAAAAAATTAATAACAGTTGAACCAATTTTTAGCTCTAAACTTGCAAACTAAAGGCTTTTACTAGATAATACTCTAGTGTTTGTAAACTACCGAACAGAAATAACCATCAAAGTTTATGAAATTAGGTATAACTGCGCACACGTGGTAGGAAATTTTCGTCTTCAAACGCATTAATCGAATTCCTATACGTCAGCGTTGATTATTGCTTCGTAACACATTATTGCAACTAGCGCGTTAACTGTCATTGACGTAATCGTAATGTTCGGTGCGTGATATCGGTTTATTATTGATAAATTAGCGATGACCACGTCAATCATATCTCAGGCCATTGCCCGAAATATGTACCAACCAACTCCTTGATACTCACATGTGCCCGGAATACCAACGTTTGACAGCACAGATAAGTACCATTAACATAAAGTACAGGCAATCTACATCTTAGCTATCTATTTGTTTGTACGTTGTACAATTTTGTCGCTGTCAGTTAAGAGTATTTGTCTGGTTTAGACCACTTGCGAGTCGCTCAATCGGATACTTGTCATCATAATACTTCTGTAATTGACTGTAACTGTAATACAATTATCAATTACTTATCAGTTATCACTACTATTTCTAGAAAGTTTAATTAATATGTTCATAAACATTGTTTGCTATGTAACTTTTAACGCACACTAATACTTTGCTCCCGATTCAATAACTAATATTTTTTGAAAATGATTAATTGCAATCCAACTAAAAGTTGTTTTAATACTACTTCATAATCAATATTTATTAGACGATCCATTTGGGTCGCATTTTTACCATACCCATTAGTAAAGTTGTATGTCGTATTTGTGACATTTTTGCCAATGCGTAAAAATTCCATAAACGATATTTTACATTTTATTAATTGCTTTTGTCATTTAACCAATATCGTTAATGACCGGAGTTATAACACAAAGTGTATCTACGACAAATATTTTAATCGATTGAGTGATTTTGTTTTATGCGTGTTAGAGTTAAAAATTTACATTTCATTATTTTAGTTCGAATTATTCACACTTAGAATTGACTTCATTCTGATATGATCTAATAATTAAGATGTCGCTTTTAATGTCATTCTTCAGTCGTTTCTTAACTGCATAGATGTTCGATCTACTATCTTACTGTAACTTTATCTTGTGTTATAATGTTTTATGTTATAATTATGTCTGGGTCTATCAAGTGTTACATAGTAAGCAATAGTGCTTGGTAGGAGGAACCTGCGATTGGTCACATCTATCATTTATAATAGACGTAATGTAATGGACATTTATAGTGCGTATGCTGTTGATATTATTAATAATTATTAGCAAATGGAAATTTACTAGTACGATTATGAATTATGACGTCATGATTAGTCCGATTAATGTTTGTCTATTGCGCAATTATTAGCAGATTATTTACAAAATATGTTTCGTGATAGTCAACGTGTTTAATAAATTTAATAAGTCTCTTCTCTTGTAAAATGTTATAGACAATTCTGTTGTCCTGGTGGTCGTATTATGACAGCTATTCCGGCAGTTGTTGTAGGGTTCCGAATTCGATTCTTAGCTGGGTCAGATTTTTATATTAGAGATGAATATTTGTTTATAGGTCTAACATGTACATATATGATAGATTGTCGTCACTATCCATGTCCTTTGCCCATACCTTCAGCGTAAGTAAATTTTGATGCAGACAGAAATATGATAGTTTATTTATTGTTATTGTAATACTGTTAATTATTGAATAATTAATTACTACTATTCGCTGAATAATCCCTATAAAATGTTATATGTATCGACAATTTAATTTATAACAGCACTTGAAAATTAAATGCAAAGTAAAATGGCTTCAGTTGAGAGCTAGTATTTAGCTTCATGTGTTTGAACAGCAAAAGGATTTGAGTTCTGTGTTTATGTCGTCTAGACGCATTCAAACCTGCACGTGTGTGCGAACTGGTAGCCTTTGTTTTTAAATATCATATGGCACGTATGCGTTAAATGGATCTTGCGAGCATTCAAACGTATAAAATGTCTATACGTATCTTTTAGCGTACCTAACAGACTAAGCATGTTCACTTTGTTTTCTTGCAAAATACGTTTTACCTTTAGAGTTACAAATTGTAATTAGATAAAATGTACTTTTGCTTCATCGAAGGATGTATTATAATAAATCTCCCATGTTATCTGTCCCAGCAGCGAAATTGAAGTCTATAAATTCGAATTTGCGTGGCCTCGAAAATTTTTATAGTAGACATATTGATTTTCTTTTTGTCAAATATGCATAATGTGGCGCATAATCCATAGAGTCATTTAATCGATTATTATATATGCCTAAAACCTTGTTATTTAGGTTGAAAAACGATAAATCAATAGAAGATAAATTACATAATTATGTGAAAACGAGAAAGTGACAAAGATGCCCTGAAATAGTTATTAATTACCTTCTATTATATTCTCACCTATCCTATAATATCCGTACACAAAACTTATCATTTATAACTTACGTAACAATGTATTGTTATGTAACAATAGGTAATAGTTCTGTATTGCACTAACACGAATGGAATCCTACGTGCTCGATGTTTAACAAAAGCAATTGACCTCGAGTTATGAACAAAATGAAATTCCTTTGATCCGACGGAAAGATAAAATAACACTGCAATTAGAGAACTAGCTATACTTCCATAAGTGGTGATATGAAAACGTACTGAAGTTTTCTCCTTGTAACTGACGCCCGCAGTATCGTTAACCGTTTAATAATAATCATTATAGTTGAAAACAGGCGCTTTCTGCTTGAACGCAATAATTTTGAGCATTAAGTCCGACGGTTGTATCACTGTCTGAGGTTATAAAGTTTAAATAAATAAATGAATATTTAATGAGAGACACAAGATTCGAACAACCTTGCATTTTGTGTTTTGTTCTGTTTCAACTAAAATGAATTAAAATTAAAGGTTTGAAACCTTTGGAATAATATTCATTAAATGGATAACTAAGCAGACCAGTAGTAAACCCTTATAAAAATTCTACATAATTTCTTCTATGCATCGAAATTCTAAACCAAAAAAACAATGTGTGCAATTCACACGTGGTAGAAGTGAAACCTTCAAAAAATTTGGTTTGAAGATAATGAGACGAATGTAAAATTTCAGAAAGATGATAATTGTAGGTTTTAGTAATGATCATAGTGATGCAAAGAAAACAGTGGTTACTAACACCATCTCTTAAAATAATATGAAGAGTAAAATGAGCAGCTAGCGCCATCTATCCAGCTATAAAACGAATCTTATATATTGTTCCTCGCGCCATCTATGAATACAATATACAATATACACTTTTTAAAGTAACACAAAGAGATCCACGAACATAAGAAACAGTGTATAATGCTTCCTATCTCATTTTCTCCCACGTTAAATTCTATGAATGTATGTATGTTTTACTGTCGCTTTTTCGTTTCATCGACTTTCAAATCACAACGATGCTAAAGAAGTTTTCACTTCAATAATTCGAAGCGTTATATCAAAATAGGTTTGCTATTTGCCTAGATCAATGCAATGATCATTCCTAGCACTAAACACACTATACATCTGCTATTGTCGAGGAGTTAGTTTATGAAATGATTGCGTCAGATCAAGGTTATCAAATATTTGTGCAATGTCATCATCCTTTGCATTGCTACGATGAATCTCCGCTGAGGCAGAGTGTTGCAAGATGCTCCAAAGCTCTTCAGACGACCCTTGCCTTGCATTGATAAACGCTCACATACCCTCTCCTCCCACGACTCCCACACACTAGGATGATATGTCTTATGGGTGAAAGAAAGATCGCGGATAGCTATGACCTGAGAAAAAATAGTTATTCTTTATGTATTATGTTTATATTATATGTTTTTGACTCGAGTACATCCACTAGCGTTTGAAACTAAAGCCGTTCATTAAAGTGAAGTAAATCAAAAAGTTTTATGAAATTTACAATGTAGTACAAAATTATAATAAAATACTTGTAAAAGACTCCTAGGGAACTAACTCATCTTTTTCCGTATTTATCTCGTGATAAAGAGTGCACGTAAGTTTTCTATTTGGCATAAAAATCTACTTGGATTATGTACCTACTTCATGACCATTTTTTTTTTGATAAAAACATACTGCAGTGTAATAAAACACTAGTTTGGTGCAGCCGCATCAATGTAATAATTTTTAGTTAAGCTTTGAACAGACGTAGATGAATGGCATTATACGTGATTATCGATCTGTATTACACCGTTTGATGAAAAACTATTTTTGGACAATGCGCTATTTATATTTTTCCTCGCTCATCTATAGTTCGAATGCATTACTTTGACCTGACTTTCTCTGTTTTCTTGGACGTAATAATAGCTATATTTTCACATGTTTCACATTTCCAAAAATTGTTTACAAATAAACTGTCGACATTTCCTTCTCCTGGAAATATATCATTACTAATAATGGAATCATCGTTTAATAAACCCAGTGTTTTCCTCATTTTTTACAGAATCCATGACCTAATTTTTTTGCAACGTTATTTATAACAATTCCTTCTGATCGTATCTTTATCATGGTAGCAATTAGCCTGTCATTGTTGTTATTGTCTTCAAAAGAAAATTTATAATTAAATAGGGTTTTCACAATAACAATCTGTTTACTTATTTCTGGATCTGTCCACGCGGAAAGCTGAAATTCGCCTTTTGTTTGTCCTTTACACTAAGCCGAAACAGTTTTGCTGAGCCATGAATAAATCTTTAAAAGTATGGTGGTGTCGCTACTTTGACGCGATTACCGGCTCGTCTTCGCTTCGCAGCTGTCGTACTAAAATGGATTCTAATGAACTTGAGGCACAGGGATACTGGTGGCTCGAAGCCGTGCCATGTTTACGGGGCGTTTATATTCAATGTGGCGTACCACCCGCGTCGTTCGACGCTCACGGTCGGTATATGTAACCTAAAACGTTGGTGGCCATCGTGTTATGAATTTGATGTGTGATCGAGAGTAGCTTCGTTGCCAATTTATTTAAAGGCGAAGTTAGAGCAATTATAAATACAGAGAGACAGAAATATCAACTAGTGGGCGGTGAAGCGGTCGTTACACTGATCTTCCTGTTTGTTACTATTAATAATGTTTCACTAGGAAATGAACTTTTTGACCTAGAAATACTTGGGTCGTTTTAAGCGGATACACGGCCGACACTCGCGTCTTTCGTGGTTTGGTTTCTAACTAAATATTCTATTTTAGAACATAACATTTAGATGTATTCCAGAAACTGTCGGAGTTATTTTAATGCCCGTGGGATAGCTGTTTTAATTCAACGGTTGAGCGAAATTGTAAAAATATGAATATTAAAAAGAAATTTGCAATTCATTTACGTATATTTAAATAGTAATATTGAATGTATAATTTCATTAACGTTCAAATCGCATTTCTTCGAGTCCTGAACAATTTCGTTCGAATGTTTTATACATGAAAGGCGTAAATTCTGGGATACGAGTGTAGTTTTACTTATTTCCCAGTTGAGTTTCCTGCAATGACAATGTATCCCAGTTCCCTGCGGTGTTGTCTAGCGCCGACCACCCGCTCGAAGCGAAGATGGCTTTTTCTTAGAACGAGGGTACGGCGTCAAACGTTGTACTGCATAGCTGTCCTCTTGGCTTATCTAGTATGAGGCAAACGATACTACTGTTATGCTGGGGCCACACTAACGGGAAATGCCATTAATTATCGCGATGATGGACGTTTAACGTAGGTGTAGCCACGACTTATCGCAATAATTTGACAACGGCATTCACACTGCCATTCGACAGTAGGCGATAGCTCAAATGGCGGTACATCAAAGAGATTATCGCGAGAATGAATGCGTTGAAGCGGCCACACTACGTTTGTCAGTGTGAATCGTGAGCGCGATTGGATCGCACGTATCCACCATCTTCTTTTTCTTTGTATCCTTTTTTTCTTCGTTCGGTAATGATAAAATATATTCATATAATAATAATTTACACTCATCAAATACAGATTCGCACCGTCAACGTCCATCTTGGTTGAAATTTATGAATTTTATGAAATTTATTTATGGAACATTATCGCCAATTTTATCGCCAAGAATGGGCATTCACGTTGACCGTTCAAGTGTAGCCACTCACTTTATCGCGGTAATAATTAACGCAATATTTATCGCGATGATAGGCATTAACGTTTCCTGTAGTGTGGCCCCAACATTAAGAATATTGGGTTTTGGGACCATGTTCTCGTTTTGATAACGCGACTGAGCAAAACTTTCCTTGCGTTTGCTTTTGTGTACGTTGATATTAGTAATTTTAATAGTCTACTACTATTTATCATTTGCGTCAAATACAGGTCCGACAGTTCTGGGTAATCCCTAATGATTTCATCAGTGAAGGTCCAAGAATTGCTATTAATTGCATCGATATCAAACGGAACTATGATGTCTGCGTTTATTTAACTAGACGTCTAGAAGTTAATCTTTTACTATGTTTCAGTTAGTTTTTTTATAATGGTATTTGTACATAACAGTGGGTTTTTATCGATTTTATACTATAATTGAACGTTTGTAAGCGGGGGTTAACACGCAACTGCTATTTAGCGTCGATTGTTGTGGCTGCACTCTAACCGAGTAGCGGATTTTATAGTGACAAAAAATGTATTCATATAATAATTCTGTTTTCAATAATGGCAGGTTATTCTTATTCATATCTTTGCTTGGGTTCGTTCAAGACTTCTTGAGTCCAATACCTGCAATTTAAACAATGGTTCTATATTTCAAATACTGTTGAAAAGCTTGGAGGAGTTTTACATAGAATTACCTATTTTAACCCGCGACGAAAAGTGAGGTGGTGTTATAAATTCGACGTGTCCGTGTATCTGTGTGTCTGTTTGTAGCATCGTAGCTCCGAAACGGATGAACCAATGTTGATTTCGTTTTTTTTTATTTGAAAGGTGACTTAATCGAGAGTGTTCTTAGCAATGTTTTGTGTCAATAAAGCTGTCGGGGTTTTTTTAATTTAAGGTTATTAAAAACTTCTTGATCGTGATATTTATAGTTTATATTCAGATGCGGATACAATTTTATACAGGGCGATAATATTCAGTTGTAATTAATCTGTCAATAGGTAAATAAAACTTCTAAGCCCGTTAGTTCCAAAAGGAGTGGCAGCAAGATTGACGTCCGCTCTTGGCCCGTTTCCTAGAACGGGCAACGTTTTATCTCTTGGAGTTCAGTGTACCGATACGGGCATATAAACGTGAATGTGTGGCGTGTGTCGAAGTCCCACTTGGCTTTGAGTTCCACTTACTGAATACGTTTAGATACGCCACACATTTAAAGAAATTGGTGGACGTGTTATAGCGTGTGTGTGTGGAAATGATTGCGTTTAGTTTTCATGTCAATTTGATAAAATACAGTATCTTACAATGTTTATGCATGTGTAAGGCAGGGATTTGCTATTTTCCTTTCACACCAGTTTAAGTCAGTTTTATTTTCATAATTTATCTTTGGTCTAACATCACTACAAAGGAGCAATCCAGCCCCGTGATGATAAGTGATCACCGTCGCCTATTCGTTATTGTACCACCGATTCGTTATCGGGTAAAAAAGAAAGACAAAAAGATTAGTAGGTTCATAAACGGTAGACAAAATATCTTTAAAATATTATATCTTTCTTTTTAAAAATATTTTCAACATTTACCGCACATTAGTAATAAGAGCATGTAAAGTTACCGACGAGAGAATACCCGAGCGGCCACGTCCGAGCACTTTGCCACACCCCTCCGATGTACCGTGCCTTAGATGTTCGGATGGAGCGATGACTTCCGAAGCTCACCATTTTGTGCCATTACTCGAGGCAGTGATCCTTTCTTACAATATGTGCAGCGTATAAAGACAAAGGCTCTTTAGCCTTTATTTTTTTTATAGCCTGAGGGGCTGACGAAAAAGCAGACGGGCCACCTGATGGTAAGTGGTCACCGTCGCCTATGGATATGAGCAATACTAGAGGAATCAATGCATCGCCGGCCCTAAAGGAGAACTCTTTTCACACCTTTTTTGAAGAACCCCATGTCATAGCGCTCCGGGAATACTGCAAGATTTGTTTTAATTATTGTAAGCTTTGTTTTAATAATAATTATAATGTCGTACCTAACTAGAATCTATGAGGTCCAAATATTATGTTACTAAAATTTGCAGACGGGAGAATCTTCAAACATTCTTCACATCTGTAAATAAATGGTTAGTGGATTTCAACTTGATACGAAATAATTTCAATCAACTTTTTCCCTCGACTTAAATAATTTGAAAAATAACAATAATGAGAATAAAGAAAAATTTAAATTTATTTTTATTCAAGCATTAAAAATATTATGAATATTTTACGCGATTACGTTTAATTCTCAATACTAGAGAGTTCAATAAGAAGTGTTTACCTATGTTTACCTAATTGCCTTACTCGGAACTTGAGTAACATAATAGCAGGTAAATACAATTAGTTACTTATCCATAGATTACTTTGTACGTATTTTAATGCCTACCTAACCTACACGTTGCAGCTAACAAGTCAAGATAAGGTAATTTATAGTTTATAATGAATAGCCCCGTTCTGGATTAAGAGGGAGTTGAAGTGCTTCTAATTTGCTACTTGTTTTAAACATAAATAAATTTAAATGTTATAAACAGGAATAGACTTCAGTAACCTAATATATAGGTATTACGTGATGCCAAAACTTTGTAAGTAGGTACCCCTTTTACGACAATTGCGCGGACGGAGGAGACACTTGACATTTGACACACATACGCATAATATACTACACATAAATACCATAATAATAAACGTAAAATAACCTTCTGACACTTGCTTGAATTTGGTCGAATTTTGCACTTTGCAGTGGGTCTCTATCTCTATTTTACCTAAAAAGAAGTTTACAACTCAGATGTTCGTTAATCTGAGGCTTACAATAACTCAATATTATAATTTATTGATCTTCGGTCTCAAGAATACCTTGAATCTTTTTGAAAATATAGGTTACGATTATTCGATACTCCGGGTAAGGGATGAATTATTGGATATTGAAATGAATGGGTCGGATTACCAATGAAACATAGTAAGGTGTAAAAATATGTTGTTTTACATAAATCTGCTAACCGAAATCATGTGGCGACGTTATAAACATAATAAAATAGGCTCAAGTTTATTTTCTGCATGGTACATAGTTATTTTTCCCTTTGTTATTGTACACATTTTGTATGGTGCAAAAAGTTAAATAAATAAACCGCAGAGGAAGGAAGTATCAAAATGAATTTAACGTTTAAAAGAAATATAAATGTTATGAGGATAATCAGTTGCCTTGTTTTCAGTGAATAACGTATACAATTTTATAACATTATATGTACGAGTAGTATTGAGCGTAATTGAGCGTTATTGAGTAGTGGAATTAACTACATAGATATTTCAAATACATTATTGTTACGTTATTATATTACTTGGTACGGGATCCAACCCCTGTAGGTAATAGCATTGGCGACTAAGTTCTTCGCCTGCAATTGCGTGGGAGATACCGCGTAATCGGCCATGGAGCATTCTATGATCAATTGATACCACTGTTTGCGCACCATAGAACGCCAAAAAAACAGTAATAGAAAATAACATTCGGCTAAGAAAAATGTAAATGGTATCAATTATTATAGGACTAGCTGTTGTCCGCAGCTTTGCATACGGAAATTATGTTTAAATTTGTAGCGATAGGCTTAGAGGTTGCCATAGCGTAAGCCCTTGCTACTTATTTGTGCGCGGTCCAATGGATGAAAAGAAAGAGAAGAAGTCCACTATACAGTTTATTGCACAGGTAAGTAACACCACACAGAACAGAAGGAGAGCGTTTGAAGAAACAGTTATACAGAAACAGTTAAGACTTAAGAATAGCGAGTAGAAAGCGAATGCGAATTAAATATCGTATACTACGCGTGTCGCGGGAGCGCATGCGAGTGGCGCGGACGTTCGTCGCGGCAGTGAGGTTCCGACTGGTGCGATGGCGCGGTCGGCACAGCGCGGAGACATGCGCCCGCGCGTGTTGTTGCTACGCGGAGTAGATAAGCCGTGCGCTCGCCGTTAACAACGGGTTTCACCCGGCGATGCTTGTGCATTTATTTTAATTATAATATTTTTGTGTTTTTGTGTTATGTATGAAATGAATGAAAGTGTGATGTGTGTATGTGTAGGTATAAATGTACTAAATAAAATATGATATAATAAATATTTTGTTTTGTGTAAATATATATATAATACAGATAAAATAATAAATTTATAATATTTGTGTAAGTGAGATGCCCACATCACTCCCCTCCAGAGGCCGTGTCTACGGACGATAATAGTCGGGGAAACGTACTTTCCTCCCGGAGCGCGTCGTCCTTGTAGGAGGGTTATTTTGGGATGTTGGTTGATGGGATTCGGAAGTAGGTTCGGGAACAGGTTCAGGCTGTTGTAAAGGCTGTTCAGGTATGTCTGCATCGTCAAACAGTAGGTAGGCTGGTTTAATACGGTCTATACTTACCGTGACGTTTTTGCCCTTTACAAATATTTTAAAAGTTTTAGCCCCTCGCTTTACGACTTCGTATGGTCCGCTATAAGCCGGTTGAAGTGAACCACGCGGTAAATCTTCCCGTAAGAATATATGGCTGCACGTGGCCAGATCTTTAAAAACAAAAATTCTATTTTTAGAATGGTGCTGTGTAGGGACTGGTCGAATATTTTTGGCGAAGGACTTCATACGGGCTGCAAGGTCAGTCATGTCTGTCGTGTAACTTGCAACGTCGTGGCCAAAAAATTCGCCTGGAAGTCGTAGCGGTTCGCCATAGACAAGTTCTGCTGATGAAGACTTGAGATCTTCCTTGAAGGCGCTTCTAACACCGAGGAGGACAAGGGGAAGAGATTCCGTCCATCTCGCGTCAGCGTGACAAGTAATAGCTGTCTTTAATTGGCGGTGAAAACGCTCAACAAGGCCGTTAGTTTGAGGGTGATATGCGGTTGTCTTGCGATGATCAAAACCTATTGTCCTGGACAGATGTTGAAACAAGGTTGACTCGAATTGCCTACCGCGATCAGTGACAATCTCGGTAGGGCAACCGAATCGGGATACCCAACACGACACAAAAGCTTTGGCTACTGACTCGGCGGTGATGTCGGTGAGGGGCACGACCTCTGGCCATCGCGTAAAGCGATCGACGACCGTCAGGCAGTACCGAAAATCACCACAAGGAGGTAATGGGCCAATGAGATCTAGGTGGACATGTTTGAAGCGCGCTGACGGTAAGTCCAGTGTACCTAGAGGCGACGAGACGTGCCTGCTTACCTTTGAGCGCTGGCAGGTCAAACATGCCCTGGACCATTCGCAACATTGTTTTCGCATCAGCGGCCAGACGAAACGTTGAGAAACGAGCTTGGCAGTGGTGTTTGCGCCAGGGTGACTGAGAGAGTGCAGGCAGTTGAATACCTGTTTGCGGAACAGCTTGGGAACGAAAGGTCTGGGAGTTACGGTGCTGATGTCGCAATACAAATCTGAACTGCACCCGGGGATATTCATTTTCTTTAGGCGAAGGGAAGTTTCGCCTTGTAAAAGCTCTGCCAGCTCGGTGTCGGTGGCCTGGAGTTTGGCTAATTCTTCAAGGTCAACTGGTATCTGCAATTCATTGACTCGGGAAAGCGTATCGGCAACTATGTTGTCTTTCCCTGCAATGTGTTGGATGTCCGTTGTGAATTGCGAGATAAAGTCCAAGTGTCTATACTGACGCGGCGAGCAGTTACTTTTCCTTTCGTGGAAAGCGTAACACAATGGCCTGTGGTCAGTATATACCGTGAAGTCAGTGGCCTCTAGCATATATCGAAAATATTTTATACTTTCGTAGATGGCAAGGAGCTCACGATCGTATGGTGAATACTTGGACTGTGAAGGGCTCAACTTGCGTGAAAAGTATGCTAGAGGTTGCCAATCTCCGTTTCTGCGCTGTTGTAGGACCGCACCTATCGCCGTATCCGAGGCGTCAGTGACGAGTCCTAACTTGGCCTCATAATCGGGGTGAGCGAGGAGAGCGGCGTTGCAAAGACTTTTCTTGCACTCCTCGAAAGCTTGCAATGAATTTCCCGTTATGTCAACGGGGTGGGAAGCCTTGACAGATCCGGTCAGCAGGGCGTTCAGGGGGGCCTGAATTTGGGCGGCATTGGGCAGGAAACGCCTGTAAAAATTTACCATGCCCAGAAATCGCCTTAATTCCCTGACCGTTTTCGGAATGGGGAACTCCGAAATGGCTTTGACCTTGCTGTCAAGAGGTTCAGTGCCCTTTTCAGAGATTCGATAGCCTAAGAAAGTTACCTCAGGCGCGCCGAAGGTACACTTGGCTGTATTTATGAGGACACCGTAGTCCCGCATGCGGCTGAACAGCAAGCGTAGGTGTGCTTCGTGCTCCGCTGCTGTTTTGGAGTAAACGAGAAAGTCGTCCAGGTATGGATAACAAAAATCCAAGCCCCTGGTCAACTCATCTACGAATCTCTGAAAAGTCTGACCTGCATTCCGTAGGCCGAAGGTCATAAAAGGAAATTCATATAAACCGAATGGCGTTGTGATAGCGGTTTTGCAGATGTCTTCTTCAGCTACTGGGATCTGGTTGTAGGCTTTCACTAAATCAATTACTGTAAAATACTTACAACCAGACAGACAATGAGAAAAGTCATGTATGTGACGAATGGGATATTTGTCCGGGATTGTACGGGCATTTAAAAGTCTATAATCTCCACACGGACGCCAGGTGTTATCTTTCTTGGGCGCGAGGTGGAGGGGGGATGCCCACTGGCTGTCTGAAGGGCGGGCTGTGCCACTTACCAACATGGCTTCGAATTCCTGTTTAGCAATTCGAAGCTTATCCGGAGCTAAACGTCGAGGAGAACACGACACTGGAGGGCCTGGTGTGGTGCGGATGTGGTGTGTAGTGTTATGCTTGGGAGCGCACGGAGTACCAGATGGACGCGTAATTTCTGGAAACTCAGCTAAAATAGAGTGATAAATACTATCACCACCAGTCGGCACCTTTACACTGTGGACAACACAATTATTTTTATATATAGATGCTACCGTACTGACATTGGTTAAGCTATCGGTGAGTTTTTTATTTCTTACGTCAACCACAAGTTGATAAAATGAAAGAAAATCGACACCTATTATTGCTTTTGTACAGTCAGCAATGACAAAACGCCATGGGAAATTACGACGCAAGCCTAAATTTAAATTGAGTTCAATAAAACCGTACGTATCGATAGCGGAACCATTGGCAGCACTCAATTGATACGAAGTCTTATTATTATGCTGTCGAAGCAATGACACAGGGTATACACATACATCACTACCAGTATCTATTAAGAATTTAGTGTCTGTCCGTCGGTCTGTTATGAAGAGGCGACCCGTCGTTGACTCCTGGCAATCACTGGTCGCCATCACTGATTGCTCTGGGCGTTTCCCGCTTTGTAATCACATGGCTGTATACATTTCTTCGCATCGGCGCCGTGTTTTTGATGATACCAGCACATGGGGTGGCGTCGGTAACTCGTCTGCGATCTTCGTGACAGCGATCGGTGTCGTTGACCTGGTCCCCTCGACCGGTCTCTTGGCCGTGATCGATTAACCTGTGCGGTTAAGGCGCTGACCTGTCGCGTTAGCTCGGCTACCTGACGCGTTAGCTCTTCCATCGGTGACGGTTGCGACGATGTGGCTGCGACGTGGTGTGAGGGCGCAGCGATGTCGTTAATCCGGTCCGCGAGGTCCGCCAGTGCGTCGAGGGATAGCGTCGGTTGAGAGGCAATAATGGGCTGCATGCTGGTCGGGAGACGACTGGTCCACATGGTCCTGAGTACGTCATCGGGCATGTTGGGGCCGGCGAGGTGCTGAAGGTGACGTAGGAACTGCGAAGGCTTACGGGTTCCTAGCTCTTCATGCATTAATAATTGTTTTACTTTGTTTTCCCGTGAGACGGAAAGCCTTTTTATTAATTCGCCTTTTAATTTTTCGTAATCCGGCGGTCCAGTCAGGATATCCTCGACCTCCGCGGCGTACTGCCGGTCCAGCGTGGCGACAATGTGATAAAATTTTGTCGTGTCGTCGGATATTTTTGCTATCGCGAACTGGCCTTCAACTTGCGCGAACCAAATCGATGGTTTTTCAGGCCAAAATGGTGGAATTTTTAAGTTAACCACGCTTTGTTCGGGTGATGTAACTCGTTCCGCCATCTTAGCTGCCCGCCGTCGTTGTCGCCTGGTCACGTATATTTGTGACGGCGCCGTGTCTGAGTCACTTAAACTGGAAATCTTCATTGTGCCCGCGTCGGTGTCACCAGTTGTAGCGATAGGCTTAGAGGTTGCCATAGCGTAAGCCCTTGCTACTTATTTGTGCGCGGTCCAATGGATGAAAAGAAAGAGAAGAAGTCCACTATACAGTTTATTGCACAGGTAAGTAACAGCACACAGAACAGAAGGAGAGCGTTTGAAGAAACAGTTATACAGAAACAGTTAAGACTTAAGAATAGCGAGTAGAAAGCGAATGCGAATTAAATATCGTATACTACGCGTGTCGCGGGAGCGCATGCGAGTGGCGCGGACGTTCGTCGCGGCAGTGAGGTTCCGACTGGTGCGATGGCGCGGTCGGCACAGCGCGGAGACATGCGCCCGCGCGTGTTGTTGCTACGCGGAGTAGATAAGCCGTGCGCTCGCCGTTAACAACGGGTTTCACCCGGCGATGCTTGTGCATTTATTTTAATTATAATATTTTTGTGTTTTTGTGTTATGTATGAAATGAATGAAAGTGTGATGTGTGTATGTGTAGGTATAAATGTACTAAATAAAATATGATATAATAAATATTTTGTTTTGTGTAAATATATATATAATACAGATAAAATAATAAATTTATAATATTTGTGTAAGTGAGATGCCCACAAATTATTCAAACTTTTATCCTGTTTTCCCGGGAAACCTTTTAATTTTGCAGGATGAAAAGTTATCTAAAATATGCCCCAGGGTATCAGTAGGTAACAACTTTACCAATTTTCATCGAAATCCGTTCAAGGGTTTTTATTTGATGCCCGGACAGACAAACAGACACTTCGAGTTTTATTATAGTATAGATAGATTTACAGGGTAGAGGCGTAAGAGAGGAAATAACAAAATTATTATTATTATTATCGGGTATTATGGGTCTTCAAAACAATTTTCGGAAATAAGGGTCCGTTTCAAAGTCAAAGTCAAAATATTTTATTCATATAGGTATCACTGATACACTTATGCACGTCATTTTTTGTTTGCGAAATATTTAGCTTTAAAGTGCTAATTTCGGTTAGAGCCAAGTGTCCCCCCCTGCTGGTTGGAGTTGGACAAGTGAAAAAATTCTCAAAAATAGGTTATATATTGAATTTACAAGCAAAACTACCACAACTATGTTAGCATAATGTTAGTTAATGAATAATAGTCGATAACCTAAGATAACCTAAGTAGTAACTTCGGAACTCTACATTGCGCGTGGCCTGACACGCGCTTGCCTTTTTGGTTTTGTATAGTTGCTAGTATTACCTGTAGAGAGAAATAGGAAAAACGTACAAGGAGAGTCGATATTTCGGGAAATGAAGGCAGTAATCATGATTTTATGTGTTAGTATGTCACTAATCTCGTGAGTTATTGGATATTCTCAAACACAAAACGTCCAAAGAAAGAACTTTCCGTTTTGTCGTAAAGTCTCGTATAATTTTTAACCCCCGACCAAAAGATAAGGGGTGCTATAAGTTTGACGTGTCTGTGTATCTGTATGTCTGTCTGTGGCATCGTAGCTCCCAAAAAACGACCCAAACCAACCCAAACGACGTCCCAAACGACTGAACCGATTTTGATCTAATTTGTTTTTTTTATGAAAGGTAATTTAATCGAGTGTTCTTAGCTATGATTAGTGTAAATAAAACTACCGGGGGTTAAAATTTTAATTCAGGATCATTAATTCATCTCTTAGTGATCCTCTAGCTTCTAAACAGGTTCACGCAATGCATTTTATTGACAAGAGGGAGGTTTACCGTTCATAGGTTTCGTGGTTCCAGTACAGGACCGATAAGTGACACTGGTTCTCAGCTAATTCGTTGGAAAATTGTCCATATTATCCATAATTGTCCATGTTAATTATGACAGGAACCGACAGGTATGGCAGGCATAGTTTTCTAATTAATACTACTAGAAAATCATATTTGTAAAACTAAAACAAATCATAATATTTAAATTCTCCAGGGGCAATCTTTGTCGGAATGCAATGCTTTATTTTGAACACCAAAAAAACGCATTAAAAGATAATATCTCGCAACACAAGGACTGGTAATGGCATTCGTTGAGGTTATGGGAAGTCGGAGCCCAACGAGCATCGTTTACTATGGAATCGGTGCGCTGCCCTGGTAGGCGGTAGTTCGTTAGACGTTTCCGCGTTCGGCAAGGCACACGCCGGCAAGGTCGTGCGAACCTCTTTGTCTGTATTTCCAACGCTTAAAAAAACCCTCGGTTATTCACACGTCGGCACCGCACACACGCCACACATCGATCTTATAAGCGAAACCGCCTACCATATAATTGTATTGACGTGTATTTATGGTGAGCTTAGCTTAGACTAGGAGCATTAATATTAATGGTACGCGTGGTTTTTTAGATTGACATTTTCATCCATATTTTATAATAGCAGTTAGCAAAATATTTTATATTCTTTATTAGCTGGATCTACATGTGTGAAGGGCAATGAATTTTTCATTCATTTCTTAATAACAACAATCTAAATTATTTTCAATTTTTCACACAGTAAGAAATAATTGATTATTATTTTCATTGCAACCGTTAATGACCAACTTCAACAAATTCGAATTTTACCAAGATTTTCTAACGCCCCAACTCAGAGTCAGATCACCATACAGAATTTGTATGGTGATTCTTTACTAAAGAGCGATTAAAGTAACCGTTAGTGATTCTGAGTTGGGGCGTAAGTGTGTTTAATAAACAAAATAGTTTCTATAAAATATATTTAATTGTAAGAGCAAGCAATAATTCGCCGCCACGTGATTGTGAAGTGGTTTTCCGCTTGTACTATCTGCGCGTAGTATCCTCGACGCGGCTAACTTGGTCACATTTAAGTCAGAAAAGTAGGTTACGTACGTCAATAGTCCGATAAGCGCTCTGTGTTAAATGAAAATAGTTTGAACCTTGCAGCGCGGAATAGTTCTCTGCATGCATGACGCGTACTTCACACTCGAAGCTGATCCAGATTTTCTTTCAACTTTTGTAAGGAGTTTTTAAGACAACACTTCTTGAATTTGTTGTCTTTAGGTGTTAAGTAACAAAGATATGTGTACTGCAAGATAAGACCTTGCAGTTACAATTTTTTTTTATTTTTTGGTTATAGGTAACTAGCAAAGGTATAACTGGTCTATGAAAAGCCGTCGTCCAAAGCATTATCGGCAAGCCCAAAGCGAATTTATGAATTTTAAGATTTTTTTAGTCGAATATTAACGTTTGAATTTTAAGTAAGGTGGTATAGATACAACTTCCTAAATAAAATTTATAGCGCCATTGCCTCGTCCGTTGTTCATTCACCTGTATAAAAGAAATCAATATATTGTGTTAATACTTCAATCTATCTAATCTAAACCCGATTTACGTTATGATGAATTTACTGAACACTGGTAAAAATCTCATAACTAGCAGTAACGTATAAGTCATTTAAGGTTGAGTATTATAATAGGCTTGTGTTTACTGGTTAACTACTGTCCATAGATTTAAAAAAAGAACCAGACGGATTGTCAGCAACAAATTCAGTGAAGCACCCATAGTAATACCAACTCCTCTATTCGTACAAGTATGACACGCACACATTGACACCATGCTGTTATTAATCGGCCGCCATTACCGCGTCGTACCGCACTAAAAATTACGCAAAATGGTAAGCGAGCCCGGGCGGCGTCACTCTCGATAAGACAAGGTGACGTCTGGTTCATTTTTTAAGTCTGTGCTACTGTCACTGTTACCCAAGTTCCGCTTTAATGAGAGGGCAGTAGAAAAATAAAAGTTTTTACAAAAGAGCTACTCTTAATTAACGGCTCTTGCATTTACATTTACTAAAGAAAAAAGAAAACCCCACGTGAACAAAGCATTATCGGACGGACGGCACCGAAAAACTTCACTAAACTGAATTCAGTTACGAATGCACAGCGATTTCCTTCTTTAATGGCATAGTCATTTATTGCTCTTCTGTAAAATATTGCAGAGAATGCATCTTACAGCGTCTCTATTTAAGACGTAGATTTTACCAGCGACTTCGTTTGCAATGATTCGGTAACTAAAAGTCGATTTATAAAAAATGGTGATCGCTAGTGGCAAAAAATTCTTGAGCGTTTCCGTTCTTCGGAGGGCACGTAAAGCCGTCGGTCCCGGTTGTTATCATATAAAATAACATTCGTTAAGCCATGTCGGAGGCCCTCGGGTGGTTTGAAAACTTCCGACACTCGGGCTGGCCACTAACCCCTCTACAAATGCGCATTGGAGCAGCGTGGTGGAGTATGCTCTAGGCCTCCTCAAGAGAAGAGACCCGTGCCCAGTAGCGAGCCATTAATGGGTTGAAACCAATTCAATATAAATAAAGATTCGCCTACAATATAATTTTATTATTAGTATGATGAAAATAAATAATATTTTAAATGTAGAATAGAGCCGCGCTGAGCCCTCGGCTTAAGGACAATGGATAAGGAACATTATAACGCAGTTAGCATGATCTCTCTTTTGTGATTGTGGAATTTACTTTTACATCGTTATTCCATTGCGGTATTCTATCTCAGATGACGTCCACAGTAAATGATAAAGGTTAGGTCAAGTCTGCACGCCTATGGTAACTAGGGCATTGAGAAATTTGAGAATAATGAATGAATATGGCTCAGGATGATTTCAATCTCGGAAACTGGATAACTATCAGAAGAATAAAAAGTTAAGAGGAAGAAATAAAAAGAAATATAAAAAGTTTTATGTATATTGCATTCTTAATATTATTCAACATCTCCTTAATAAAATGTTCATTCTAGCTTTTACCTCCCATTCCTCGAGAACGTTTCTTACATTAAACAAGATAATAGATTAAAAAAAACTAAAAACACGCTTTTTTAGTGTTAGGTCACTAAAGAAAATAATAATATATACTACGCTGTTAACCGAAAAGTTTCCCTTGTCTCAAGCCAAACAAGGGAACAGTAATAGTATCATAACATTAAATTAATAATCTACTTTGCAACAATACACGAATCCAATCCAATTACGTTAAAAATTGATATTGATAGATTCGATTGATCGAAAATACAAAATATTTAATGTAATGTATTATAGATGAACTTACATTATATTATCAGCTTATCTAAATAGACACTACTGGTATGTTTTCCGAATGTCAAGCAACACTTTACGGCTCTCAACACGCATCTGCTATTCGCTATAATCAATTCAGTCGTAATGTACTCCAAGAGTGTTTACGATTAAGTCACTCAACTTGTTTATCTGACGGAAGTAGAAGACTAATAAATAACATAAAACTACTGATATAATTTGAACCATCAGAGAGACGGTTTTATTTTTAGCTGTTTACTTGATGTAATTGGCATTACATAAAATACTGCTTGACAACATAAACGTACGTAGTTTATGTATTTTTAGACTATGAAACATTTTTAATTTTTAAAAGAATTCGTCATGTCGGATCGTAACATTGATCATCAACCATTATGGACTCAAAAATGTTTTGAAAGTAAGAAAACGATAATGCCCTCAGGATTTTCTTTTACCATTTCTTATTCTCAGTTGTAAAGTAAGTATTGGGATTAGGCAATATTTCAATGAAACTCTTTCAATAACGTAACAATTTACAACAATAGTATTTTATAATAATATAACATCGGATGTTTCAGCTTACAGATGATTTATGTTAGATCTCAGTGAAGATTTTAAGTCTAAAATTCACCATAACGGTAGTTGGTTGGTCGGGTGCCCCGGCCCCCCTCGTGCGTTGAACTGTCGGTTATATTTAACTGCGACAACACGTGTGTTGGAACTCGGCACAGCTGGGGAGCTCAGCTCACGGGCTGTTTAAAGTCAGAAAATATGTATGTAGAGCATTTCCAAAACAGCGCTACGTTACTTGGCATAAATATGGGCAATACACGCATCGCTTTTAACTTTTAAGGTTCTGATGATTTACACGTAATATGTTAGCATACCATAGCATATCCTATCTATCAGCCTCTCAGAGTCCTCTGCTGGACATAGACCTCCCCAAATTGGCGCAACGCCGACCGGTCCTGTGTCCTCTGAATCCAATGGCTTCCCGCTGTCTTCTTTCGGTCGTCAGTCCACCTGGTTGGGGGGCGACCTGTGCTCTCTTTACCGAGATGTGGCCGCCATTCGAGAACTTTGTGACCCCATAGCACATTAACATCGAGTATTCTCTCCACCAATCGATACTGGAGCAGCATAGTGGGTACACTTCTACCTCAGTGATGTTGAGGAACACGTGTCCTGTGTAGCCATTAGTTTAAGCCTACCTAGTACTGTTTTTAATGTAAATTGTTCAAGTAAATTGGTACAATTAATGTCGTCCATTAGTTGAGTTAATAGGTTAGTTTTCGGAATAACTGAGTCATTCTGCATATTTATTTTTAGAATGTTCACTCAAGATCTCTGCTGGACTGCTGATTCAGAAAGGAACTGAATCGGTTTATGTTTAAATTTATTTTGGTTCTGAAATATTTTAGAAGACTAATGAACCTACTCAAACGATACTTTAAATTGACACTACTCGTATACATTTGCATTACAATTATAATGACGATTAAAATGATCCTTACTGGCGTAGGGTCGGAAGAGCAAGGCTCGAACGCGTGGCACTAGACGCCCTTGCGCTTTTCCTCAATAAGCTTGAAGGGATACATTGTAAAACTATCCCGTACCTGAAGATTGACAATGGCGTTCAATGAACCCCGTGCGACGCCCACCCATCATTGTGACGGTTGGCGAGCACTCCATTGTTACTTCCTGAGCACTTCGTTGACTGCTAGTATAGTGTGTTGTGTAGTGTGGCTTCCCACTTCATGGTCTTCATCTTACTTTGTCATCTGATCCCGAATTCGACCTGATTTATGATGCCGCTAATGATATTGTTCTTATTTGTGTATTTTTATTCGTATCTATAAATTGTAACTATTCTATAGTCGACGTAAAATATCAGTATATGTATAGTACATGTGTACGACGTGACAAGTGTGCGATTTTAGGCCATACATTCATTAGGATCCTGTAGATGATTTTATAGTAAAAAAATCTTTATATGTATTCATTAATTTTTGTTTGCGTAGTTAACAAAATAGAAAACTGTCTTTATCAGAGTAAGTATTCTTATGATGTTTCGTATCATTGATTGTGTCACAATAATGTATTACGAATATTAAACACTTGATTAACACTGGCAGAGTGAACTTTGATTCAATTGATGCCTTCATGAATGTCACAGGTATTAATTAATATAATTCAGTAATCAACCTTTTCCTCGTTTAAGTATTCCGGAATGTTTCCAACGTTCTCCTGCAATATAATAAATATAAATGGAGAAGCTTTCATTTAGGAGAAATTTAATTAATGAGTCATAGAATTTTACGAATACTATATGAAATGTTGGCGGTATCTTTAATTAATGCGAAATAAATTTTGACGACTCCCTCCTTGTATTTCGACAGAATACTAATTGGAAATAGTTAACGATATTTAAATCATATTAATTAAACAAAATTATAAAGAATGAGCCAATGATCGTAAATAAAGTATCTTTATCTGATCTTCGGTCTTACTTCCTTGATCTGTTAACGTAAATAAGTTCACTTAATAACTCTTTGGAAACAACCTTCAAATGTTATGAAATAGGCTTAATATGAGCACGTGGCTGAAAGAAGCGTGGTAAACACAGACCGGTACTAGACTAAGTAGGGCTATCGATCTGTACCACGCGGTACGGCTTTGTGTCATAATGTACATAAATCTATAGGTTTATAGCAGCGGAATCTCTATGAAATCGCATATTAAAATTAAAAATGCGAGGTTTTGGAAAAACTTTTACTAGCGAAAACCTTTCATAAAACTATACGTTGCGATGTCAACTGCAATTTTACCTAATATGTAACTATCGTGAGATGATTTTTATGAAATGCGTCTTAAAAAGTTTCGCAAGATATTCTCCCGTTGATCTGAAGGTCTTAAAAATTTTGAGGGAGTTTACGTAGTGCGAAGTGGAGGCAGCCACGGATATTGATCGTAGTGCGCGCGCAGACTCTGGCCAAGTGTATGTACACAGATGATCGTTGAGGCGTTTCGGTGGCGCGCCGCAACAATTGGAGTGAACTCTTAGTCGTCCTATAAGAGTGTCATCGACAGCTCTTATGTTAATAACGAGCCTCTTTCATTACATTTCTACTTCAAAATTGATTCAACCGCCATTGGTTAACCAAGTTTTGTTTCCTGCCAAAAATTTCTGTACATTTCTTGAAGAGGTTGATTTTTTAAGCATACTTGTTAAATTCGAAACTGAGATGACAATGAGAAATAAAGGAAATGAATTAGCCGAGGGCCGTTTTTTATAAAAATTGAAAGTGCTACATATGAATTAAAAACTTTTTTGGTTTAGTATAGTTCATTGAGTTACAACTCGTTGATATTTATAAGGGTGAAAATATCAAAAGGGGTTTTCGTCTTGAAGTAAACTTTACTATTCAACAGCATCATATTTATACTTATTGCAAATACTTAAAGGATTACTATAGTTGAACTTAAATATTGTCATTCTTCTTATCCCATTTTTCTGTTCAATATTTAAATACAGCGTCGTCCTGTAAACAGTGCTTATAGAAAATGTCAACAGATGCAATAAAAAACTCTTGTACCTACGTAGACTAAAGATTGAATTTATAAAAATGTTTATGAAGCTAGCGCATTGCGAATTCAAACGTAAAACAAGGTTATAATCCTTTGAGCCGATAAAGCTAGAGTGAGCAGATTGAACATTTCCCTCGTAGCAGTTTATCTGGGACCCACCGCGAGATTAATGGTACCTAGTTAAATCTCGGGGCCCGTACTCCGCACCGCACGGACACCGTTCGCCGCCGACTGATGTGCCCCGTATCAATTCCACATTTGTCTTGGGACTAGCTTCATTTGTTCCAGTCCAAATGTCTCCGTTAATCACGTTTGCTTTTCGGTACATCATACCCACAATGTACCTGACCTATTTGATACGAGTGATAGGACGCGAATTGAAGACATTTCGTTATAATTCTCAATGTTTATTCGTAATTTGTACGTCTTTACTTAACAGCTTTAAACTGTAAAATTAGAAAGTGAATCCTTTTTACCCCAGACCATGGCATGATTTTAAATTGACGTTTTAATAAAATAAATTTAGAGGGATTTAAAACTCAGTATCTTATCAGTATTATGAAATAATTTAATTTTTTATCAGTATTTTTATAAGTTACCAGGCATTTAACATATATACAGTGATTTAAAACTTATTCACTGGGCGTAGCCAATAACGCGAGAGGCGGACTCGCCAATATCCTATTAATTTTGATGCGTTGTATTTTACACGGGAAAATATCGCATCGGAAGCGAAGCGGCCAATTCATCGCAGTTAATTGATGTCACGGCAATGACCGTGTTATGGACCCATCAAAGGCAATAAAGAATATTTTGTGCGGGTTCATTACGTGCCGGCCGTCCAAGCAGCAAAGTAGTTTTGCGTAGTTTACATTTCGATACGCCCTTCGCGTTTACCTGCACGCAAACTAGGTAACATACATGACAGGCAAAACGATCAGAGCCAACACGGATTTCTTGTGAGGCCTCACAGACAGAGGACAGTTATTACACTACTCACAGCTGCTTCACTAATCGAAGATGGGATGTAGAGGATTACTTCGTATATATTTTTGAAGTACACCTCGAATCGTTTTGTTTCAATGAATACAGTCGAATTCGTTTTGTTTTTTTATCAAGACAAAGACACGCATGAAATCCTTGAACGCCTAGTCGCTTATTTCAATCCAAAGTAGTGTAGCGATGAACAGCAACTTGGCGAGGAACTTCGACGATCAGTAAATTTAATTCTCTTTCAGTTCTCAGTCAAAGCTATCTATCTAACCTTGTACCGATACGGAGTATACGATCGTTAGTAATCCGCAAGGTCTTGGTTCGAGGAATGACATTCGATTGTAAAATCACAACTTGAACTTGAGCCTGATGAAGATTTCGTAACATATATGGATTGGAAATGACCTTTCAACTATTGCAACACCACACGTGATATTTACTAGTTAAACATCTGCTTTGTTATTTTGGCTCTGCCAAGTCGCTCTGCGGTTGCCTTTATCATCTTTCGTGAAACCTTAAAAAATGTCAAGTCTTTTTTCCAACCTTCTTCGATCCAAACAAGTTCAGGTCACCCGTATGATGTAATTTGTTAGATTTTATTGTACGTGTCGCCGTATCCTACAATTTGGTAGGAACGAATGGTTTAAAATATTTACTTCTATCTTGACTTCATTTTATTGGTCATCATCTAAGATATCATATCTTAGTCCTGGAGTGTGATAACTATTGATATCATTCATGTTCCTGCTCTGTATTTGGGGGAATTCTTAAAATTTTGTTTACAAATTCGTGCATATCTATTTGGCCTAATGGTTTAACTGATCGAGAATGTATTAAGCATTAAGCTCGCCAATTATACTGTGATTTTTTGGTTAGTAAAGTCTAAATGAATAAATAAATTAGTCGCAAACAAAATAGCGCTATGTTAGAATACCGACCTTGTGTTTTAAGTTAAGGTCGTCGCATATCTAATGTATGTATGGTGTACCCATGTTATTTTCGCGAATTACCATACGCTGTACATTCCATTTAGGTAATTGAATATTCACGAAGTACCTGAAATAGGACTGGTGCATTATATTAACTTACGATATTATAGTGACCATTTAGTAACCAGTGTAACTTTTGTAAATAATAATAGAATAATAGAAGGTAGAGTTGGTGTTAGTGGAGCCAAATGAAAGGCTAACTTTTTGTAATTTGACTTGTCTTTTAAGGATATAAGTAAGGATATAATATTTCTTGTAAACCAGCAAACAATCCCGTAATACGTTCAAATAGAACACATTATTAAAACCTCACCGTCCTTATTATATTCCAAGATAACTGCAGTCTAGACTATAGATAACGCAGACACCGATAACTTAACCTGAGCCTGCGGCGAGCGATGCTAGATGTAAACTATTGGCGAACTTGACCTCCTTACGTAAAACATGTTTGATTTAACATAATTACGTATGATGCAAGACAATCACCGTCATTCGTGTTTTCCCAATACGCTTTTTAACGTCATCTGTGGTCAAGATCGTAATTTATTTGCAAATATTGCTAAATAAAATATAAAAAACATTATTTTGAATTTTTTTGTGATTTAACTTTTGTTTTTGAAGGAATATGTACAAGGTTGCTTGTTTGGTCAAATTAATCAAATTATTTATTTGGATTGCCAACAAGTACTTACACTAGTCTTTATTTACGAAATTAATATAATACATTTAATTATTATTGTTTAGGTTACAACATATTAAAAAGGAAACCGGTCTAAAATCTATGTTAGTTAAAATGTACACTAATGATTTCGACCTCTAATTCAATGCATAATTAATTATTCAGCACTAATTACCGATACGGTTAAACGGATTATGGTTTGATACACGTGTAACGTACGAGCCACCTATTAAATTGTGCTAATGTGTCTTTGTTGTCACTGACGCTTAGTATATCGGACTATAAATATACGAGTATAACTGTATAATATGAAACCATCTTTCTATGTTACAGGTAATACCAAAGAAATATCTACACTGGACAGAAAATGAGTCGTATTAGATTCTTGTAAGTAGCTTGACTGTTAAGTATGTTATGATAATGTTTATTTTATATGTTTATTATATTACGTACACGTGTTATGATAATGTTTATTTTATATGTTTATTATATTACGTACACATAACTATAATGCGTATTTTCTATGAAATTTCTCCCAGCAAACGTAGGTACTGGGGAGTGGTGCGTCTAAATAATAGAAAGACCGTGTACGTTTTCTGTATAACAAAAAACATGTAACACAACAATGCTATTGTTAGACAAATCTTCTTATACTACTTATATTCCATTGCTCCTACCACGTCCGCGTCGGTCGAATTTATTATGCAGCACGCCCCGAACTTATAAATTCTATTAGGCGGACAACGAGCCTTACTCGCAAGGATTTCTTGTAGACATTAAGAAAAAAATATTTTTGAAAGTCGTACGCCTATATTCAGAAACCTATTATCTCGAATCAGGTTTTAAATCGCGCGGAATGTTCAAAGCTATGTTAAGTAAACCATTTTTATTGCGAAAGGAAACTTTAATTTATAAATATTTGTATGCATTGAATAATTTAGTGAAGAGTTGGTCGATCAAATCAGTGAGATTTTACCTTCAACATTTTTTATGTTTTATGTATGCCATACACGATCAAGTGTACTTGTCAAGTCTGCAGTTTGACTTGTCATAGTGCTATCCAGTATGCATGAGATAACTATATGGCCGTAAAGCTTACCGTGGCCACACACGATCAAGTATACTGGATGCCGCGTCAAGTCTGCTTGACACTTGATCAAGCACACATGATCGTGTAAGGCCTCAATTACACAGCCATAAAATAATATTTTAACGTTTTACATAGCTCGACCCAGAATAAGTATATAATTATCTGTATTTATTTCAAATCCTGTAAAAGCTTTTTCAACTTCTACTGTACCGATTCTAATTAAACTTTGCACATACATGATTTCCTGTGATGATACAAGATTATAATAGTTTTAACTTCATAACGATGGTCTTACAATGGAATCATGAAGCGGATATTTTAACTCTTCAATCCTTACAAACCTCTTTGAGTTTGAGCTCATTTCCTTGGTTTTGACGAGTTCCATACATTATACTTGGTGACTTAGCAGTGCAGTGGTTTCGTGCAATATTGCTAAAAGCATATTTTTAGTTTATAATTGAATTCTTTTATGTAATCATAACTTTGTGTTATAAACAAATGACGCTCCTTTAACATACGTTGCAAAACCCATCATTATAGTAGCGATATTCTAGGATTATTACGCTGATATTGCATATGCACGACGGCGCCCGCCTGTTATTAACATTATGTCATTACTAGTGTGAAAAACTAAGGTTGCATGTATTACGTGATGCCACAGTAATAACTGATTCTTGCATGTAGTTGTATGGAAACGTCTATGCAGATCTGCGTACGGATTCATGAATCATGAGGTTACGTTTCCAGATTTTCAATAGCATCTTTGGATGAAGGTTAATGCTGAACGCACATATAGCCGCACTTCATATGATTTCATACAAATGCGGCGCGTACGATTCAAAACCTTAGTTTACCTTCAGTGATTACGAAATGTTATCGCATATATTATGTGCGTTCACCATAATTTGAAGCGTTATGTTCAACTAAATATTAGAAATTGTAGCTATATAGCTACAACAATGCCAACAATGAAACTAACAATACACAAGCAAGATGGATTTACATATCTGAAAGCGTGTTACATTGTATCCTGTGACAATTCTCCCGACAACAAAAGCGATGGACTACCAGTCTTGCATAGTGGTTATGCAATAAGTATTCAGATATCTACCACACATCAATAATGGGAAAGTAGCACTTGAAATGTCGGAAAATCGATGTGGATACCGACGTGCATTTAGCTGCGACACCTGTCTCGGAACCGGTGAATAACGGCCTTGGCGAACGTGGCGAATGCATTGGAAAAAATTGAACGTTGAAGTTGAACTAACGGTATACTTAGCTGCATTTTTCATCTTGTAGACTGTGTGCTGTGATAAACAACCAGTTACATTATAATATACTCATTCACACCTTATAAACTCCCCAACACCTCTTGTAGCAATTTTGTTATTAAATATACATACATAAGTATGTATTCCCACCCCGTACTCTATAATGATTGGCGTTAACCTTAAATCATATAAAAATCTTTATTCATTCATCACTGATACAGTTCTGCACGTATTTTTTTTATTTACCAGCTTTTCGCAAGGGTGCTTTGTCATGGAGAAGAAGAAAAGCCGTAAAGAACAACATCACATCATCTTACATAACAACATCACAAATCACAAACGACCACGTTCGTAGAACAAATTAATATCTGCTTCAGCTGGAAATCAAACCAGTAACCTTCTCTTAGTAGTTAGTACACAGGGTCGCAGGTTTTCAAAGATGTCTAATGCATGCGAGTAAAATGACAAAATTTGCTATAACCTTCAGTGATTACGAAATGTTAACGAATAAGATGTAAACTACATAGACCACACATACTTCAGATTATCTCTTGCCGTAGTATCATTTACAAAAGTTTGTCGGAGTTTGACAGAGGTTGGTTTGTTTCGCATCAATCAAATGCCACTTTACAAGGCGAAGTTACAAGACTTTAATTCTACGTACGTCTCTCAAAACCTTGTTTTTCATCCATCTTTTATTCATAGATGAAATGAGATATATTTTATACTAAAAATATAAAAGGGCATTGACTTATCTTTGCTATTCTAAATTATAGATGTATACCTAAGGCTTCTACAAAATTTAATCAACTTTCTGAACGACTTTTTATTTGTATTGTTTGTTTTATAAAAAATTTTCAAAGTCAAATTCGTAGCTAAAGACATTCACATTCGTAGCTGATTATGGATCGTGAGATTGGTGAGAATTTTTCTGAAACCATTAATGTTCTTGATGCGAAGATGATCGCGGCTTGTAAAATTAATAACTTTAAAATACCGACCACAAAGTTCGTGTGCAAAAAGCTCGTTCAATAAATCTACATTTCATTTTTATTTGTAAGCAAACAGCTACGTATAGAAAATGATAAATTTATGCACCACCGTTGCGTTTCACCATGAACGCTAAACGTCGAAATCTCTGATCTATCGCGAAGGAAGATTGACTAGGGAGATCGTTACGTGCATCGCGGAGTGCAATTTTGCAACGCGCCTGCAGGGAAATAGAGAAACACATTATCGATGCGACAAATTCTAACGGAGCAGTGTGCGTGGGGGAAATGGTCCGAGATCTTGTGCACGCGCACCGCTCTAATAGATCGTCCTTACCAGTTGGTTTCGGCGCGCTGCCCCGTAAACGTGTTACACTCTGGTAATACGATAATACGGTCAATACGGCATCGGTAATACGGTTCGATAGTGAGATTATCTACGTAGAATAACGTTGCGGCAATTTGTTTACATAGTTGTCTAGTATCAAGTTGTGATCGATCATGATGCGTCTTAACATGGAGTATGGTTTACCATTGTACTACGTCACCTAAGGTATGTTTATGCGGTTGTATCGAAATGTATATATCACTGCATGTATTTGCGTAAACTTATAAAATTTTTGAATGTTTCATACTCTGAAACACTTGATGATTAAATTTTATTTTTTAAATTTATTTTTTCTTCCTTAACTTTGATACTTAGATCATACTTATTATAATATAAACAAACAGGCGCCCGGTTATTCCTTAGCTGGCAATGCAATAGTGACGTACATATTTGTTATAATGGTACATCATGCGTGATGATTATTACTTACCATCAGGAGTTCGTCTATGTATGTATTTGTTTTATGTATGTATTTGTTTTATCAAATTATCTATATAATATTATTATTATCAAAATTTTAAATGCATTAGCTGTATTTCACGAATTTATAGACTTTTTTAAATCTAGCTTTTATAAGACTGTAAAGCTACTTAATTGTTTCAAGATTCGAAATAATATTATAATTAATCAAAACTTTTGAATATCAAATGATCGGATCCAATTTTTATACCTTTTAATGACGTCATTCATGTCAGCGTAAGTATTTTTGTTTTCTTACTCCAATATCATTATTTAGGAAACACGTGGTAGTATTGGGTATATCGAATCCTGTTAAGAGCGCCTTGAAAAATAATGAAAAATTTTAACCTTATCGAGAGAGTATTTACAAAATTGGCAATTGTTGTTATCTTATCGACGCAAGCGTGAAATATGGTTTCGAGGTCGTCAAACACGGAGTGAATATGCAGTATCGTAATATAAGTGCTGCGGTTGTATTGAATGAGCGACTGAAACCGCGATTCATCGTATACAAATTTAGATTAATCTTATTCGTCATATGTAATAATTTAGATTTATCATAAAATATGCGGATCCTCTGCTAAGAGGAATCTTTGGCCCGTAACTAGAGCATCGAAGCTCGGTTCAATTTTGAAAACCCGGGTTTTCGGGTTTAAGAATATCAAAACCCGGGTAGACCGGGTTTTTCGAGCTTTTCGAGCCTTTTATTGTATTTTTTTAAAATACACTAATCTGCGTTTATATATCGATTTCCTGCAATGAGTACAAATAATAAAGGATGAGGAAGAATTTAAATAAATTAAATAGTACTTTACAAATTACAAAAACAGTTTAAAATGTTTAAAAAAGTGATAAAGATTTATTTTTTCTTCAGAATATCTTAAAACTTAGTAAGTAATCTCCATCCATCCATCAGCCCTTGGAGGTCCACTGCTGGACATAGGCCTCCCCTAACTTGCGCCACTCTGACCGGTCCTGAGCCTTCTGAATCCAGCGGATGCCCGCTGTCTTCTTCAGGTCGTCGGTCCATCTTGTCGGGGGGCGTCCTGTACTCCGTTTTCCGAGACGCGGGCGCCATTCGAGGACCTTTCTTCCCACTATGTAGCCGGCCCATTGCCACTTCAGCCGGCTAATTCTTTGAGTTATGTCGGTTACTCTTGTTCGTCTACGGATCTCCTCGTTTCTGATGCGATCACTTAGAGAAATAGCAAGCATAGCCCTATCCATAGCCCGCTGCGCTACTCTGAGCTTGTATTAGGCCAATAGTGAAGCACCACGTCTCGGATCCGTATGTCATCACTGGCAACACACACTGCTCGAACACCTTCGACTTTAGGCACTGAGGTAGTGTTTTGGACGACAAGATATGACGCAGTTTCCCGAACGCAGCCCATCCGAGTTGGATTCTACGAGTGACTTCTTTCTCGAAGTTGGACTTATTCATCTGGATCACTTGTCCCAGGTAATTGTATTCGTCTACAACTTCGAGAGCAGCGCCGTCAACAACAACCGGTACGGGTGTAACATGGACATTCATCTTAAGACCCACCCGTTGTGAGGCGCTGTTCAAGTCCCCGAGCATTGTACCTAGTTCCTCCAGGGATCCTGCCAGGATGACTATATCATCGGCATATTGCAGATGTGTGATGTATTCGCCATTGATGTTAATGCCACGTCGTTTCAACTCCATCAGCTTGAACACATCTTCCAACGCAGCGGTGAACAGCTTTGGGGATATAACGTCCCCTTGCCTGACACCTCTCTACAATTGGATGGGGTTCGTGGCTATGTCGTGTACTTTGACGGACATGGTGGCTGATGAGTACAAATACTTCAACACCGCGATATACCGGTAGTCGATACGGCACCGCTGAAGAGAATTTAGTACTGCCCAGGTTTCGAGAGAATCAAAGGCTTTCTCATAGTCCACATAGGCGACACATAACGGCAGATTATACTCCTCGGTCTTCTGTATAATCTGCCGCAGTGTGTGTATGTGGTCTATGGTGCTGTAGCCTTTCCGGAATCCTGCTTGTTCGGGAGGCTGGAAGTCGTCAAGCCTGCGTGCAATGTGATTTGTGAGCACCCTCGAAAACAACTTATAAACGTGGCTCAGAAGTGCGATTGGCCTGTAGTTCTTCAAAAGGGCTTTATCGCCCTTTTTGAAAAACAGAGTCACCACACTTCTGCTCCACGCTCCCGCGGTAGTTCCAGTATGGATGACGGTAACAAACAGTTTTTGGAGCGCCACTAGGAGGGGTTTCCCCCCAGCTCTTAGCAGCTCGGCGGTGATACTTCGGCGGTCATCTCCCGGTGCCTTGTTGTTTTTAAGCTGTTTGAGAGCCTTTCTAAACTCATACAGGCTGACGTCCGGGATATCCTCTGTGTAGTGTCGGGTTAATTTAGCTCTCTTGTCGCTCTCCTCACTGGGAGGTGGAGCTTGAGAGGAGGTATACAACCGTCCGTAGTATCTCTCAGTTTCTCTTAGAACTTCAGGTTTCGACGTAACTATGGTGCCGGACTCGGTCTTCAACCTTGTGAGCTGACTTTGCCCAATAGACAGGTCTCTGGCGAACACTTTGGAGCCCTGGTTTCGCTCTATTGTATTTTTCACAGGATTTGCGTTGTGTTTGCGCAAATTGCGTCGCCTACACTTGGAGATCTGTTCATTGAGCCGTCGGTATTCTGCCATAGAGGTTGGAGACTGCACACATAGTTCTCCTCGATATCTCATAAGACCGAGACTTTGTTCTGAGAGAACTTGAGATCTACCACTGGGGTGGGTCTTGAAATACTTCAACCTAACCTCGTGGACAGTCGCTACCATCCTGGTGTTAAACTCCTCCACCGACGTGCATGATTCTAGGTACGCAAAACTATTTTGCAGCTTAAGTTGAAAGTTTTCGGATCTCTGGATTTGGACAGGTGTTGGACGAAGCATAGACTTCATCAGGCATGACCGTTCCAGCTTCACGTCGATATTTAATGTGTAAGAGGCACAAGACGGTGATCGCTTCCGGTTTTGAACCTGCTGATCCCAGAAACATCATTAAATATGTGCTGTTTGTCTGCCAGAATGAAGTCTATCTCGCTTTTTGTGGAACCATCAGGACTTATCCAAGTCCACCTGCGTTGAGGCTTCTTTATGAAGAAGGAGTTCATCATAAAGAGATCTTCCTTCTCCAAAAAGTTAGCCAACAACTGTCCTCGGTGGTTCCGTCGTCCAATTCCGAAGGGACCCACTTTCTTCTCTCTTGTGGCTTAAACTTAATAAATAACAAAAACAAAAGTATTTAAAAAAAACCCGAAAAACCCGGGTTTGATTTTTAAAACCCGGGTTTTTTTGTAATCCTCAGAACCGGGAAAACCCGGGTTTTTCGGTCCGGGTAAACCCGGGCTCGATGCTCTACCCGTAACACATCTTGCAGTATAGAAATTTCGTCATTATCATCAAATATTTTTTATCCTATCTCTTTCTTTGTCCTATTTTAATGCGGTTTTGATAATCATTAGCAAATTACTGAAAATAATGTTCATAAACAATAATTCTAACGCACATGAAGTACAGTTTTAATTTTACAATCCCTTTACCTCCACGATCTTCTCGGAAGGTTGTTAGAAAATTGGGACATTTCTTACCTCACTTCACAATTACCTGTCTATACGTCTATTGTGTGACAGAATAAAGCTGTGTTAACCTGGATGTCGGGTCTACATAGTTTACAGCCAGGTGCTTTTAGACTGTGCTGGACTAATACTACTTTATGTCGTTATGACTTATGACGCATACACTCAGGTCGACAGATAATATTTAACCTTGTAGTCTACTATTCACAAAATATATGTATTTACATGTAACATTGAAAATCAAAAAATACGGACAGATTTAACCTTGTACACCCGATATCGCAGGTAGTGGGATGAATATTAAACCAAATATTATAATGTTGTCTTACTAATTTCATTGTAGTTGATACTAAATGATTTTAGTGCTTTAATTAATCTGAATGTAAGCAATCTGAAACATTCAACCAAGGTGAAACATTGAAAGGAAAAAAAATCTCTCCTTTTAAATGTGTTGTCGTAAAAATAAAAGTTTTGAACGAGATTTATGAATAACTGTAATAGACCGGTGCGATATTGACATTTTCGACAAATTCCTTTCCTTGCCATTTAGAGTCGAGACCTCGTAATCGACGAAACGTGTTTATTGTCCACTGAATATTTAAATAGGCTTGTAAACAACTGAGAATGTATCGCTCACCGAGTAATATATTGGCACATCTGTAAAAAATGTGAAATTGAATTTATACGGCATACGTGTTTAAAAGTACATAATCTACATAGTGATAAAACGGCACAACGGTAGTTTCCGTGTTCATCGAGAGAGGTCGTTAGTGTCATTATACCATTATTGTTGTTTCCCCCCGCATCCACCTATAAATTAATTTTAAACATTTATACAATCTTTGATCCACGTTTCTGTAAAATATGAAATATGTAGATGTGCCAATATTGTATTACTAGGTGAGCGATATTATCATCTCAAATTATCAGGTGCAATGTGTCAGACTTTTCGTAGTAAAAAACTAAATCTCTAGAAACCACCTAGAAACTCACACCCAGACCGAGAACAGAAATTCAAACTCATTCAAATTTCCGCCTCGTTGAGAATCGAACCCAGGACCCTTGGCGCGGCGATCCGGCATGGTCTCGTCGCCACACAGGTCGTCAAATTTATTATAAACTAGGAAATCGCCCTCGCCTTCGCTTCGGAAAAAATAGTAAAAAAATAAATATATAATATAGCTTTGTTAAAAAACAATTAATAATTTGGGTACGAGTCTTAAATTTTAATGTCATTTTACTACTGTTGAGAGGTGCTTGAGCATGAGCTTTCTGTACAATAATACCATTCGCTACGCGTTATTCACGTGTCGTGTATTACGTGTACGTTACGATCGGAATTTCGTCATTTATATTAAATAGTTAATAAACGCTCTAGCATCTGTAACTGTACAGCAAATTTAGAAATTTGGGCTCTGATAGTTTTTAGTTATTCGACAAAAATGTTTCCTGCTAAGGTAACGTTACCGAAGCCAGAAGATTTTTTTCGGCTGGGAATATTGAAATAAATTTTAGCTAAATAATAATAAAGTAACGTCTGCGTGACTGCTGAACTTCAGAAACGTTTAAGCGCAGTTTTATAATTATTTGTACACAATTTATAATTAATTAGTACTAATTTGTGCAGCACTAGAGAAATAAAAATATTGCACCATTTAGAAGTTATTCAAGTAAACTAAATGCCCTTTAATAGTACCAGTTCCTCAAACTTAGTAACAAATTTAGACAATAATCGCGCGTTCAAATTCTGTGTACGTGTGCGGAGGTTTGCGTTTCTGTGTTCGATCGCGTATACGTACATTTTCGGCGCCGTAAAAATACGCCGTGTGCAGAGGCTCTTATGTGGACATACTCGTATGTTTGAATTCTTTAGTGCAGTGTAACATGGAAAATGGGCATAGACAATTAGACTTGACAAACATGCAATACTCGAGAACAAACATAATTATTTCTGCCTTGAAAATGTTTGTCCCGGCCGAAAATACAACCAGGAACTCTTCGTTCGATGTAAATGTCCATTCCATTTAAAACTCTCATCATCCTTTATTCTTATTATTTCTGAGAGCTGTTGATGATGACAATATTGTGAATCAGGCAAACATATTAAAAATCATTCTTGCATTTATGGTTAGTATTTGAACAAATTTTGTATTACCTATTACGGAAAGGTTGTAAGTGTTGAATTTTCGCGTTGAAATTAGCTCCGCGCATAAGCAGCTACTGATCGACGCTGCGAGGTAAACACACTCGTGGTACACTGAAAGTGGAAAGCCTTGGTATTATCGAGTAGGGAGTTCATGCTTATTTAGTAACAGCCGTTCGAGCTCCAGCGATTGTGCAAATATTTATGCGGGTGTCACTGTCGCCAGTGTACGTACATTGACTGGACATTATTAGAAGTGTACCTGTATGACTGTAGTCTTCATTGAAGCCGCTCGAAACAATTGCACCGTTTACCTGTGTTTACACAAAACCGTTGTAAACCGGTTCGTACACGAGTCAAAGCGATGATGAGACTAGAAAGTTAAGAACGGTTATATTTATGTGGTGGATAACTTAGAAGGATTCAACTAGTGCTGTCCTTTTTATTTCTCCTGTAAAACATTTGGTTGTCCCAAGGGCTAATACTAGCGTTACTAGTTGATTCAGCTACATTAGGGAGAGACGCCATAAATTCAAAAACGTACGACACGACATTTTAAAAATGAGACGATTTTTACAAAAGAAGTGCTAAGTTTATTCTTCCACCTACTTCAATTGGGACTGGCTGGATTTACCAAAACTAGTACCTAATTATAATTAAATGACTCATCTGCAATAACCACTTGCTGTTACCCACTTTGCCGTAGATATGCTAAGTCGAAGTTAAGCCTTTACAGCAGCCTCGGACTTAAAGAAATTTTGACATTCAGGTTCACCACGGTGTTGGTGGATAGACGATCCATTGAACCTCACAGCTGCAGTGTGGTGGAGTATGCTCCAGGCCTTCGCAAATGTCAGACAACATTCTTACTTGAGTCAGCCGTCAAACAACTCGTTGTGTTCCTATCCGGTGTTCAGAGTCAGCTCTTTCTTCTTTCTTTCTTCTTTCTCGACCCGGCGAGCGACCAGCTTTTACCAGCTGTCTTCTGCTTTGTCGGGTGTGCACATAAAAAAGATACATCTGCCTTAACCATGCAAGTTGTCAAGTAAAGTAGAGCACAATTTCGAAGCAAACTTATATTGTTATGTAGCTCGTAAAGCTTCTTCAAATATTTGTGATTTGTTTCACCGGACAAAGTAGGTACTATTTGTTTCAAGAAATGAGAACACGTAGCGAGTCCCGAACAAGGAGCAAACAGGGAGCGTGTTCGCGGCAGCTGCGAGATTTCAACCTACTTATGTTACAACACCTTTTCACGGCACCGTTTTTGTTACCTTTGTCCTTATTAGAGTGAATCTGACGTGTCTGTCGCATTGTTTTTGTACTAGTACATGGATGCTATGTAGTGTTACTACTTACGAGTAACAACATTAAAGACCACTGTGTGAGTTGATGGGTTGGGCATATCTTACATGAACAGTACACAGTAGTTGTATCTAAAGCTAATGAAACATTGTATAAAAGTACGTAAAGTTTACTGTAAATAAATAAGAGAACACAAAATCTCTTTCTGTGCGTATCACAAATCTCTACCGGGTAAGGATTAGCGACGCTCCGGCTCGACTCATTATCCTTAGTTAATTTTGCATGCGCTCAGTGTTGGTGACGGGAGGCAAGTTTTGATGTTTAAAAGGGTTTTAGTACACCTCACCTCAACATTGACGCCGCTGCACCTCTAAACAAAACAAAGTTTGAGTTTGATGTTAAGCTCTGTAGTCTCTGTAAAGCCTTTCATGTTTACACAGACCCAACCAACTTGAATTTTATTTTTTACTAGCAGTTGCCCGCAGCTTCGCACGCGGAAATTATGCTTATCATATTTATTTTGTACCCCTCATAGAAAAAAAATTAATAACAGGTAAATTTATATTGAATTTAGGAATTTATAAAGTAAAACCTACGATACAATCACAAAACATTCCTCAGTTCAAGGGTTTTGATGTGATGCCTGGACAGACAAACAGACAGACAGAAAGACAATAATTTTAAAAACAAATTTTTGGTGCTCTAACACGTTATTGATGTGCTATTTATTGATTATAAATTTCAATGTTAGTCCCTCTCCCTCTTTCTCTCTCTCTTCCTCTTCCACTCTCAGTCCCTCTCCAGCTTCAAGTACCTCTCCCTCTTCCGCTCCCTGCCCCTCTTCCTCTCCAGTTCTCTGTCCCTCTCCCTCTCTCGCTCCTTCTCCCGCCCTCTCCCGTTACCGGTCCAACTCCCGCTCCCTGTCCCTGTCCCTTCCCTCTCCCGCCCCCGGTCCCTCTCCCACTTCCTGCACCTCTCCCTCTCGCGCTCCCTATCCCTCTCCCGCTCCCTGTCCCCCTCCCTCTCCCGCTCCCGGTCTCTTTCCTGCTTTTTGTCCCTCTCCCCTCCCCCTCCCATCCGTAAAGTCCCCTATACAAAATTTCTTTCTCACTATAAGCTTACATATTAATTTTCATAATGAAGAATTTCCTGAAAAATTTACAACCCCTTTATTTACCTCTTAGGGGATGAAATTCTAAAAAAAACTGTTACAATTATTTTTTGTTCTTAATTATAAGCTTACATATCAAGTTTTACATTACTTCAGAGTTCAAAAATGACAAAGTTTCTTAAATATTTACATCCACTTAGTTTTGCCCCATAGGGGATGAATTTCGAAAAAATCATGAAACAGTTATTTTTTTGTGTCTAACTATAAGCTTATATACAAATTTTCACCCTTCTTACTTCAAAACTGACGAATTTGCCACACTAACTTGCACACTTATGAGTTTCTTAAATCTTCTTAACTTCAAAAATGGCGATGTTGTGTACTAAGTTCCATCGCCTAAATTAACCCTTAAGGAATGACTTTCCAAAAAAAAGAAACGTGTGTAACTGTAAACTTACATAAAAAAAATAATATTTATAACTTTTAGAGTTATTACTGGCAAAAACTGGCTAAGTTGATTTGTATGTAATTGACTACCAACCCCTATTTTTAGGGGATGAATTTCGAGAAAACCGTGATACAATTATTTTTTGTGTCTAACTATAAGCTTAAATACAAATTTTCACCCTTCTTACTTCAAAACTGACGAAGTTCCCATACTAACTTGCGCCGCCTTAATTAACCCTTCAAGGGATGATTTTTCAAAAAAACGTAATACTTCTAAATTTAGTTTCTAATTTTGAGCTAATATGTAAATTTTCATGTTTTTAACTTCAAAAATGACGAAGTTGCATACTATGATAAAACGCCTAAATTAACCCTTTAAGGGATGATTTTTCAAAAAAATGTGTTAAAGTTAACTTTTATTTTTTACTATAAACTTACATGAAAAATTTCATATTTATAACTCTAAAACTGACGAAGTCGGCTTGTATGAAAATGACTTCTAACCCCTATTTTTACACTTAGGGGATGAATTTAAAAAAATCCGTTCTTAGCTGACGTCTCCTTAGCATAAACTATCTCCCTGCCAAATTTCATCATAATCGGTTCGGTAGTTTCTGAGATTTTTTGTTTAATCAGTGTATCTCTTTTCAATTTTATATATATAGATAACTAAGCAAGCAACGCGAACTTTATAATGTTTTCATTCCAGACGTTTTACTGTTATTAGGTGTTTTTTCACTCAAGCACGCTAAGTAGCTAAAAGAGAGTTTAGTTCGTGTTTTAAAAAGTTTAAGGTTCTAAGAATTGCTATTCCAGGCTTCCATAGGTATCTATCTGGTGCTATGCCATTTTATTATTACAGTAGTGGATACCCAGCTTGTTCCACATAAAAAAAATTCTATGACAATGACAGATCAGTCTTTTTATGTTGACAGTTTATTAAAGCACCATCTTTACGTATTATCTTCAAATTGTTGTATTGGAAAAGTGGAAAATCGACTTTATACATAGACTGATAGTACAGTGCATTGCTTTAGTGATCTCAAACCACCTTCGGATTATTGCCTTTTTGAGGCATATTATTTGGAATGTTTCAGAGTATAAATGGGACATCCGTACAAACACTTCTTTTGTTTTATATTATCTAATATATAAAATTCTCGTGTCACAGTTTTCGTTGCCATACTCCTCCGAAACGGTTTGACCGATTTTGATGAAATTTTTTGTGCTTATCCGGTATCTATGAGAATCGGCCAACATCTATTTTTCATCCCCCTAAATGTTAGGGGTAGTCCACCCCTAAATTTTATTTTTTAGACAAAACTAGGAAATTATTTATATGGCAAAACAACGTTTGCCGGGTCAGCTAGTAATATATAGATTACGTATATTACATTCAATAAAATTCTGATTAAATATTCAAATTGTGGATTTTTATGTATAATTACCAGTTAAATCGATAATTCATCGAAAAGTCATTTATGTTTTGTGAGAAAAAAATCTTATTGTTAGATTTATTTATCAACGCCTTTTAAAATGTGTATTTTCTATGTCTGTCAAGTGCCAACATTGCAATGACCATACATTAAAACATGTCTGGTCATTGCCATGACTTCTTGGCACATACAAACGTTAGAAATGCAGGTGTCTATACATTTGTATTGACGGTGGAATTGTAAACCGTATTACATCGTTTTACATGCGCTTACTTACTACCGAATACCAGCGCGCAGGTAAATGAACCAAATAGGATTATGTCGCACGGTCACTACTCTCGAACAATTGCAAACGTAGGAATCATCGACACTAGCGACATTGACTACAAATTATTTGCCAACGGGTGAGACAAATCATTACATATTAAAAAAGAACAATTCGTATTTTTTGTTAAATAGTAATTCTGATTTAAAAGCTAAACCGTAAGCTATCTTCATTTATCTTTGTTTATGAGTTATTTATCTAATTAATGTATTTGCATAGCCCATCCTGATGCAAAACACAGCTATGAAACAAGAGAGAAGAAATAATGAAAGAAAATACTGGCTCTGGCTGTCCATACAAATTAATGGCTTCATTTGAGTAACGATTTATGGGCTATTATAATATAATTTATTGCAGCCAAGGTGTTTGAACTATGTCCTCGAATAACCAGGAAACTTATCTTTTTTTGTATAGGACTAGGCCTTCAAGCCCTGCATACACAGACACACTTTACATTGGCAATTGCTTTATGTATTTTTTCAGTTATTTTAGCAGTCAAACAAAATATGTTCACGTAAAATTACTTGGCTTCAATCCATAAAAGGCCTACTACTGAGCACGGATGTCTCTTTACGAGGCCTAGAGTTTTCTCCACCACGCTGCTCCAGTGCGTATTGGAGGAGCAATGTGACTAAAAAGAAAAACCCGTTTAATTATTGGTGAAAATAAGTTTTACATTATCACTTTAACTTACATTTTACCTGTAAAAATCCTGTAAATGTTAATGTTGTACCTTTGCAGACTGAATTTACGGAACAAATATAATTTGATTTATGTTTTTAATTCATATTGTTCTATTATGCAAACCAGACGTCCTGAATAATGTTAAGTATTTGTAATAATGTAAATGTGTAGTTGGCTTATTCAGAATTTTATTTAAAACTAGAAAAACAAGGCACTACGTGGTGTCACCGGTGACCCAACTGATAGACGATCACGGGACACGGCAGCGAATTAAAGTATCACTTAGTTGTATTTCGGTAAAGAAAATCATCGTGAGGATATCTGCCAACCTAAGAGTTCTCTATAATGTTTTCAAAGATATTGTGAAGTCTACCAATCCAGTTTTGGCCAGCATTGTGGACTATTTCGTATACCTTCTACATCTCACACTGTGAGAGGATATCCGAGTTATCAAAATCACCTTAACGATTATTGCAAATTAACATTGTTAATGTCTCATTGTAATCAAAACTTGTAAGATGTTATATTAAAACACAAGGACACAATGTTTACAGTTAGGTATAAGTAAGTACTATTAATTACTATACTATGTTGTGTAAATATAGTCGTTCAGAAGAACAACACAAATAGGATTCCATAAAGAAAGAAGAGACAACATATACATACAGTAGGTATACATGATAGTAATTAAGTGAACCAAGGACTATTTTACGTCACCCGTAGTCTTTTGTCCCAAATCCTTTTTGTAGAGCGGACTACACGAGAAAGTACAATAATATCGCGTTTATAAATCATTGTCACGAGTAGGGCCTTATTACAGGGCGAACACTTTCCTGCTGCCATTGTCAACATTTTTTGGCACGGCCTCGGCGACCTTCTTGCGTAAGATACATCATTTCCTCTTCCTAGATCTGCATTAACAATGCCGGTGTTCCATTTCCGCGGGTCAACGGAAAAAACTTTTGTTTTGCGACAGCAGTGACATCTGCAAAAAATGCGAAATTGAGTTTCTATGGTACACGTGTTTAAAAGTGCATAATCTATATACATATAGTGGTAAATATGTATTAATGTCTATACTACTCGTAGTAACCAAACCCAAACAATCTGTAAAAAACGTAAAAAGAACCCATAAATTAATTTTAAACATTTTTATAAAATTTTTGATTCTCGTGTCTGTAAAATAATGTCAAACGTAGATGTGCCTTTGTATTACTGGGTGAGCGATATGTAGTTTTAGTTTAGTTAAAATATGTCGTATGTCGATCCTGAATCATTGGTTCAGTAAGCAACAGCGAGTGACCACTAGTGCTTACAATTTCTCGAGCGCTAGCGTACTTTTCAGGGCACGTCTCGGTCCTGGTTGTTTATATTTGATAGCCATGATCATTAAGCCATTTCGGAACTGGGTCTTCAGGAAGTATAAAATCTTTGTGGATCGTTAGAGAGTTGAAACCAATGTAGAAAACCGAATGTCATTTAAATACGGTAATTATTTTAACAGCAAATTTTTTGCTGCAAATGATATAAAATACGACTAGTGTCATCCGAATTTAATGATACATCCTAATTCCTAACACGACCACATTTTGCTGATTCTCTGCACGAATTGCGTTTTCGAATTGTAGGCATATTATTTAGAATCTATTTGTGGGATTAAAATTGCCTACTGCACTTTAATTTGTGTCTATGTGGTATTAATTGTTCGCAAAATGTAATGTAGAGGTTGCATTTGTTATTCGTGTGGTGCCATAGGCACGCGCACCGTATTAGATTATTCATTATTTGTTTTTAAACTTTAGTTTTAGCACTATTATGTCAATTGACACCCCGCGCGTTGACGACCCGCGTGGCGCAATGGTTACCATGCCGGATCGCCGCGCCAAGGGTCCTGGGTTCGATTCCCAGCGAGGCGGAAATTTGAATGATGAGTTTGAATTTCTGTTCTCGGTCTGGGTGTGAGTGTCCTTGTCTTGTATGTTGTCCATGGCACCCACGACACAGGGAATCCTAGTGTGGGGCTATGAGTGTGAGGCGTTATTAATTTATGTCTTCTGTGGTTTTAGTTATCACAGCTTATTTGCCTATAGGTTCGTTGAACAACAAATTAATGAGTAACAAAACGCATCATTAGTTTGTTATGAGTAATGTAAATTGTACGTGTGCAGATTTGCGTTTCTGCGTTCAATCGCGTTTGCAGCGCGTATACGCGCATTTCGGCGCCGTAAAAATACGTTGTACGCACAGGCTCTAAAATAGTATATACCTAAATCACCTAAATGTTAGAAGAAAGAGAACAGAAATAAAAACTTCCAAGTGAAACCAAGTCGGACTTGCGCACCAAGTGTTCCGTACAAACTTTTTTTTACGGATGTCTGATTTTTCCTTTTACTAGTATTAGATATATTGCTTCTTGCCAAATTAAAAGTGGAAGAAAATCCTTTAAGAATTTTTAGGTGCGTGAACGAAAAGTACGAAAAAGTTTTGACTTTGACTTAGCTTGCTTAATTGCTTATTCTAAATTGAAAGCATATTACTTTTATGACAGTAAAAATGGCAATGGTTATCATATTAAGCGAATTCTTAATGCATGATACAGTACAGGTTGATAAAAATCTCTTTATAATACGAGTTTTAATATCAAATATTAACGTAATGTTTTTAATGGTTCTTGTTTGAAATTCAAAATATAATATTCATCCTTCATGTCTTCGTGAAATAATAACCCTTTCGCATTTATGACCTTTTCTAGTATAAAAGAAACACTTTCATTCATGTCGCCCATATCTACTGTGATAATTTTCGAACATTCGTTACACAATTACGTAAATAATTACGAGGAAACCTGAAAAAAATGTAAACAATAGTAATGAAGCATACTAAATCAAAAAATTTAATTCGCCCCGTTTCATAACAGTCCGTAGTTACATAATGTAATATCAAAGGAACGTTGGATCCGAAAATTTATGTGCGTTTTTATCTTTGAGAAATTCTGCAGGCTACGGAGCTTTCATTTCGCTGAAAAGCGCAATTTTCCCATTCAGTGCGGCCGCCCTGGAATCGTTATGGAGCGCGTGAATTTTCGCTTTTCATTACCTACCTAGCCTAGTAACAGTGATTATCTGCAGTGTTAATATTCATACTACCTTTTACATGTACATCAAAATGAACAATTAAACAATAACGTGTGAGTTTGGTTTAGTTCTTGATACCATGAAATGAATAATGCTCTCCTCTACATACGAATGTAGGTTTTATAAAATTTAAACGATAAGTTATAAAACACGTTTAACGTAAACCAAATTGTAAGTGACCGACTTAGGTAAGACACTAATTACATAGGTGACTGATGATGACATATAATGCTTTTAGCGCTTCCGTGCTTTGTAGGGCACGCAAAGCCGTTTGTCTTGGTTTTTATCATTTATTACCACCCGTGGCTAATGCTGGAGGCTCTCTCTACATAAAAAAAATTACAATAAGCTGGGCTTCAACCACCCTACCAACACTACAATTGCACATTTATTAAAATATACTTTAGGCATCTTGCACTACAAGGAGAAAGACTTCACTTCAACTGGCCTCATACAAGACACCTAATATTATGTTATAGCCAAATAATTATAATAATAAAATTACTGTAAATCTATCGGATTTTAAGCCAATTTCTATCGGGTCCATCTTCTCAAACTGTCAAGTCCCTGGACATTTGATAGTTATCGATAGCTAACTATGCCAAGGTGTGTCTGGTTTCATGTATTCGTGATTGACGAGAATCAATCAGCTAATGGCAAACCAATGCTAATAGACAGTGATATTTTAATCTGGTTTTATCGCAAGCATCTGTACGCCATTTTAAAGTGGTACTATTGTAAGCGTATCGAAATGAAACGATTTTATTCAACATGGAATTTCCATTCAATGTGTCCGCTCATTTCCACGCTAGTTTATTTGACACATCTATGCAAAAATATGCGCGTGTGTTTTTAACATACGATTTTGAGGTATAATGCTCTATTATTGTATTATGCTCTATATTATTATTACTTGTTCAAATAATAAACTTTCAGCAACCTGATTGGCGTTTGACCATATATTTGACAGTTGATTAGATAACTTTTAGTTGATCAGCCTTTGAAACCGGCGATAAGTTGATATAAAGGGTTCGCTACTCATTTGCCAGTAATCATAATTGATGTGTGAAATTATCTACACTAGTTTTATACCTAAATTTAGCAGAATAAAGTGAAGACAATAAATAACATAATTATGATATGAATTTACAATAAATACAACCATTACACAAAGTTTACCGCTTACCAACTAACCAACCACATGACTTAATCGAACTGTATATCGCTGCAAAACGTTAGACCGTGTTTAATCTGTGACGTTAGGGTATCCAGTATCAGATAGAGGAAGCCTTATCAAGCGCTTACTGCGCCAACACCCACCACCTAATGCTGCCTTCGCGTGCAGTTAGATTTCCATTACAGAGCAACACTAACACCGCCAACGAGTGTCGGTTTGAGCCTGTTCCATTCCATTACTCTATTTGACGCCTCGCGAAATCGCGATCGTTACGGGAACACCCATCTCATAAAGCCTGGTTTGTGACGTTTTTAGAGCACATGCTTTTGTTTTGACTGAGAAGTCTGACCTGAATACTGGATACGAGTTTCTTCCAAATGTTTTTCTTAATCTTCGGCTATAGAAGGTAGAAGAATGTTGCTACTGGCAACTATGTCCTTCCAAAAAAGTTGAAAGTAAAATATGATTCATCCATGCTTAAAATTGGTGAAACTTTTTGCTTTTCATAACATAATTTTCCATTCTTACATTACCTTTTCATCATAATTATAACGCGTAATCCTAATAAACCACACGAATCCGTGTAAACTCCATTTGGAGCGAAGAATATACTTCTAGTGACAGTGTTGCCAATTAAGTGTTCCGTATAAAATATGAACGTATCTCGGTAGAAGCATTAGCAATTTCCATAAATATCGTATTCGCGATAGGCTATCGATTCGTGATGTGCCGCCGCGATACTAATATCGGCCTTGTCGCTTTCACAGTGTCGGCTCGCATTAGGGGGATGTGCACTTATTCCGGCGAGTAGACATCGGTGGGGTGGTTCTGTATAGTGTTAATTAACGGTATATTGTTATATTCCCTTTTAATGTCTGGTTTTACGAAGCTCGTACTATATTCTACGAGCTGTACTTAAGTAATGAATGAAGCAGGTGCGCTGTATGAAAATAATAGTGAATACGCTATACATAGGTACGGTGTGACACTGACAAATTAGTTGCTATTTAATACTTTATTAAATTTGAAAATGTTAATTATTTTATTTTTATAAAATACAAAAAAATGTAAGGCTATTCTGCAATACATTTTAAAATCTTCAGTTTAATTACAAACCTCAATGCAAATCCATCCGTTTATTTATTTATTCAGAAATTTACCACTTGCATTTTAGCGTATAAAGATGATTACATGATTAAATCGATTGCTTTGTTTCAATTCAATTGTAAGTTAATTGTCGATCACCGAATTCAAACACGAGGTTATATCCTTGTTATGAGATTAAATTTAATCGCAGGTTGTCAAATCCTGCACGCTCTACTTAAATGTTATGAACTTTAGCGTTAACACCTCAGTACTAGCATTAAGTGAGTCACTCTGTTTGGGTCAAATCTTGCAAGCTAAATTAGAAGTACTTCCTCTTATCCTACGCATTTGAAATACTACTAATATTATAAATGTGAAAGTTCACGCAAAAAGTACTGAAAGGATTTTTATGAAAGAACAATGCCCAACTGCCATACATCGTTTAATTTCATTTTCAACTTTAGCGTCTTAAAATAAAAAAAAATCTAAAAATCGCCGCTTTAATTTCTGAGCTTAGATATATAAGAATTTTCAGCAGACGTACCCCAAAACCAAAGTATTTTGAGATTGAATTCTTATAACCATTGAGTCATAGAGTAGGGGAGACTTAGGGCTGCCTGTAATTTTTATCATTATTTTATTCTGACTTTATTTTGATTGACAACCGGAAATGGAAATTTGACATCATTACATTTGTCATACCAACATTTATAACGAAATTCTGTCTGTAATATTGGCCAGAAGTCTCCCTATATCTTGCTTGATACAAGCTATGTATCGAAGTGAGTGCCCAAATGAAAATGGACATTGTTGACATCATTGTTATTATAGTCAATTCATCACTTATTAATAAAATTATTTTACACTGGGTAATACGGGTACAGGTAATAATTTTAAAATACGTAAAAACATAATTGAATTGCTTCGGTATAACTGACGTTTTAAGACGCTAACATAAATAAAAAATAATTTTTGGGCATTGTTCTTTAGCTCACAGGTGAACCAATATCTGGATTAAGGCATAGGGTATAAAGTACTTATTATCCCGGAAAACGCGCGCAAAGTCGCATGCAGAGCGCTAAGTTTATATTACTTTAACTCAGGATTGGGTCCATAAGAGCGAACTCCTCTACACGTAGCAAGTAGCAACACAGACATTATTTTAGCCGTATTGGGGCGGCTTAGAATACGTGTTGCTGATGTCCATGGGCGACTATAGCCACTTACCGTCAGGGAGATCTTCAGCTCGTTTGCCGGCTATATCCATAAAAAATAACAGACATTTTGAATATAATCCGTTCTAAGATTCATTATACCCTGACTGGTTCTCCCGGGGTTGGCTTCAGATAGAGGAACTCTTCGGTATTTTTTGGCTTCTGTTGCCGTAAACTAAAAGCATGAGGTTTAGTGTTTAAACTTCTGTTTTAAGCCATAGGCTGCTTTAGGTAAACATCACTATTTCAAGTATTGTATGCTCATTAAACGAATAAATAATGTGTATTTGTGTTACCTTGTATTAGCTGTATTTTATTTATACGGAACAAGTGACGGGCATAATCTAGTTTGTATTTATTACGAACTTGTAAATACAAGTGTAAATTTTGTTATCACGAACGTAACGTGCGCTACTTATTTGTCAGTTAACATTAAAATAGATTAGTACTCCAAGCCCGCAGCTGTAGTTTATTTATGAATATTATATACTGTACATTACTGCCATTATGTAGACATGCCAAGGGAAAAATTGTATTAAATTATTGTAAAATATGTTGCATACTACCACGCTGCTCAGTGGATTGGTGATATTATCAGTCAATTAAAATAAACTATCGTAATTGACTGATAATATCCTAAAACGAAAGTGTTAAAGGCCATAGTTAAGGAAATCACTTGCCGGTTGGCACATTTAACACACAATTGAAAATATTACAAAGAATGCTTAAATATGCAGGTTTCCTCACGACACTTTCCTTGGCCGAAGCAAGAATCATTGGCTATTAAGCGCATAATTTCTAAAATGCAGTGCATGTAGTATTCTAACATAAATTACCGCAGTCGCAATTATATTTTGATTAACTTCATACATAAAAAAATTATTGCTATACAAATCAAATAATTATAAGTGCAAAAGTGGTGTCCATACGATTACAGCCTTTTTTTTTTGTTTCCCCTCACGGGAGCTAGGTTAAATATAAAAAAAGTCTAAATCACCCGAATGGGAGGCTGGATTGCAAACTAAGATACCATTCATGTTGGATTGCTGCAACGAAACTTCGTAATAGGGATGTTTACACTAATTATAAATTACTATAAATTTTTGTCTAAAATACTAGTGGTAACATTTAAAGGCCTAAAATATGATTCTTTTATCGAAATCATTCACAATAAATTAAATATCATTAATTTAAAATGTTAAAAATTGTACTCACTGTCACGTGACCTCAAACGACATTTTGAGCTTATGACGTTATTGAAAGTATTTTATATGCAAATTCAACTAACTTCAGCAGACAGATAGTATTGAATAACGGATTGTGAAGTCACATGACGGTTTTGATGGGAAATTTGATAATGATTTTTATTTATCAATTTTTGTTTTTAAATTGAAGATTATTATTTTTGTGATATTTTTTCGTGAATATTAAGGTCCTATCTATAAAATTAAATTGAATCCTAAAATTAGTCAACATTCCTATGTACAACCTTATGTACAGTTTGGGTACAGCATTTCAAAATGTCAAATAGCGCGAAATCGTCGGGTCGCAGTGTGACTCTTTCGTTTGTCCATAATAATCAAAATTACAGAGAACAACGAGGAGCGAGGGCAACATTGGTCGCTGTTTCGCAGGACGACACGACAACGATATCGTATGTATCAGTACATATAATACGTATATGTATGTATTGTGTACACGCATCAGATGAGCGTGCGCTCAAAGTTATTGCCACTTGCCACCCTAATACAATTTTATAGTGTTAAGTAATGTTTCAAAACGTTTATTAACTGCACTGCCCTGCCTCTCTTCTAAGATATTTCAAAAATAATGAGATTTAGGTTTTTGGTGTCTCTGATAGAAAAATTACGGATCTCATGAGCTAAGCAAATCAACTGTAATTGGAATATAATAAATCTCTGAAAATAATAAATTGTATTATTTTTTCACACAATCTCGTGTCTTGAAACACTACTTAGGTGATTGACATCCCGCTCTTGAGCTTAGGAGGGCAGTGCAGTATGGCAGCATCGCTTGAATTATAAAGCTGTGTCGTTGTCGTGTCGTCTGATGAACGAACGCCCATTCAACAATGATATTTCAGTGGAGAAAAAAACAAGAGGGTCGTTCGGGTATCCGGTGGGAATTCTCGGCCTATCGTTTTGCCCTCGCCGCGGGATGACGATAAGTAGAAAGTACACGAGAGACGCTCTCAGGATACTACCATTATACGCTATTTACATCGCCAAGCTACTGTGACGACAGGATTTTCGTTTGCATGCCATCCTATTAAGCCACGCTTTTTGTCTATGTATTGGACGGTTTTATCTTGCATCAGGCGACGTTGAATTTGTCGACAATGTACTTTACGTGAGTGGAATATTACTAGGTACTCGACATTCGACAGAATTGCTTAAATTCGTAACAGATGTTCTTTAGAGTTTACAACGTCATGTAACGAATACTGAATGTTATAATATATATTTTATATTTGACGACGGAAAAAGAAATTTAAGAATCGTCATTGTCGAGAAATGTAAACCAAAGAAAACCAAATAAGTTGAATACCTGGAAAATCGCCTGCAGCCCAAATCCGGCAAACTTGAAAAGTAGAATTTCAGGATGAAAAGATGGAACTACTCGTCTCTACTCTCTGTTAAAATTTTAATTAGCGGGTTGCGTCTTATACATTTTACAAATATTCAAAAGATGTTCAAGAAACTTTTTACATGATCTTACATATGGTATAATTAATATTAGAGTTCATATTAATAGTTGTGCCTGTTTCTGATCATACTTTGAAGCAAATCAAATACATATGTATATTTTGTTCAGAAACCAATTAGGGTGGATGTACCAATAACAAACCGTTTCTGAGACATTTTCAAGCAAAATTGTATGCTATTCGTGCTACATCAATTATTGCAAAATATATACGAGTACTTCATATTCATACTCCTACTTCATATTTATAAATAAAATACTTTATTTATATTTGTGTAATAGCCATTGTAATCAAATCAATAAAAATTTTATCAAGTAAAAGAACCAAAATAATTAATTATGTGGCACGTCAACCTTTCATCGTTTCACTACTTATTATAATATCGACGCGTCCAAACTTCTCCATTACCTACTGTATTGTACGTTCCCATCACAAAATAACTTTATTTTTACCTTCTAAAAGTTTCACATGTAATTTACAGAATAAGAAAAGTTGCCCCTATGGCTTCCGGCATTTCTGCAGCAGTATAGTGTGTAAGTTACAACACTAGTCATCAGGAGAGAAGTCGAATTATACCTCCACTGGAAGTACTGAAACTAGTGACGGTCTCATAAACAACCTCAGTAGAGCGTGAAACTTTGTCCTTCCATGTATGTAGGACCATGGAGGCTCGCAAAGTTCACTAAGAAATTTAAAAGGAAAGAAAAGAAAAAACTTGCCTGAACACATCATATGTGACAAACACTCTTATAGAATGTAAGAATACTTTTGGATCCCAGAACTTGGATTAATGAGCAAAACATTGAACATGAAACGTATTACTTAAATTTTACAATTACACGAAATGTTACAATGAAAATTTTACTGTTGTAAAACTAGATCAATGACATGAAAATATGTACTTTTTGCGATTTAATAAAAACAGTTCGCTTCAGGAAGATATGATTTTGATGATTCTTTTTTTAATCGAAAGCTGGTGCTTGTCGTGTGGTCCCACATAAAGAGCGAAATCTGACAATGGCATCCATATCAAAAGCATATAAGTCTTAAATTTGCATTAAGTATATGCGCGATAAATGGACGAATAACTCAATATCACGCCAACCGATTTCGATGATTCTTTTTTTATTGGATGTACTTTATTTGAAGTCGGTTCTTTTTTGTTAAAATTTTAGATTATTGTTGTTACTAATTCACTAGCGATTTCACTAACGTCATCTGATTCTTTGAATTTGGTATCCAGGCTCTGAAGTCTATGAATAAAAGAAGCATTTAAATATGCTTCTTTTATTCATAGACTTCAATAAAAAAATATCGATTGTTCATATGTGTACGGAAATTTACCTTTGAAGTATGGTGACATACCTATTTTTTATCAGCTGTCAAATCAAAATAGCTACATACGACCGACAATGAGTACGGTTATAGGTTTTGTACCATTAACGTCATAACTCACATTCGACTGATTGAATTTATTAATCGCAAAAGTTTTTTAATGACTTTTTAAGATTTTTAGATAAATATTAATTTCCGCCTTGGTAGGTTTGTTTGTGTCTTGTATGCTTGTAATTAATAATCCTTGGCTTCAATAATGTCTTTAGAAGCATGATAAGTTAACATAGATTAAGTAATTTGGCTAAGCTCTATAAAATGACGAGAATTGTGACTGTTTTATTTTTAACGAATAAATAAGAAGCCTAATGTTACGTGGTCACAGTTGCTCATCGAAATCAGCAAGGCAAAAGGCTACGTCAATCCGTTGTCGACCACACAGAAAGCGAGGGACCTCATATCAATAGCTTCCCGACAATGCGACTGAATCATATAATATAAAAAAACATTTCACAGTTGATTTTAGAAGAATGATGGCCATAAATCCTCGAGAAGAACAGTCGGCAAAAGAATTAGGTATGCAGGGCATGATTCTAAAACCTGTAATTATTGATTTAACAGAATGTTTATACATATTATTATCAATGTTAAATGATACCTGTATACGTAAGGTATGATTTAACTTTGCTAATAACATAAACGATATGTAATATTAAACATTACAAAAGGTTTTAGAATCATGCCCTGCATACCTAATTCTTTTGCTGACTGTACATTGATGAAGTAAGGGAGAGTACGTTTGCTCAGTTAATTGTTAGCGCATGAGCCGGTGAAAGTTGGCCGAGCCTTCGGAAGTGACTCACATTTCAACAAACGATATTCACGTGTAAATTAGGGCCGCAAGCACTTTTCCAGTTTTCGAGCGTTTTTACATTTCTTTTCTAATTTACTTTTAGATGCGCATTTGATCGCATTCCATCGGGTGTAACTATAGCACCATAGGTGTACCTGTACGTATAGTACTAATGTTACTAAAGCGCTAATTTTAAGAAATAAAAAAATACCTTAATTAAATGCAATAACATTTATTTATTTATTCTTTTTGTAAGATCAATGAACAGCTTTTTACATGGGCGGACTTAATGCCTAGTGACATTCTCTACCAGTCAACCCAGGGTGATGGCGAGACATTTGTGGCAGGTGGCAAGAATGAAGAATTCGAAAATTGTGATCAATATAAACAAGGACTAAATTATTCTGGCAAAGCATCATTAAAAATAAAATTATTAAAACTAATTCTCATTATGTATGCGTTAATGAATTACAAATTATTCTCTACTACAGAAACAAAGACATAAATACTCTAGAACTAATATGGAATATATGGAGTTGTGTCACTTGTAACACGAGTATCGTAATACAAACCAAAACATCTACATAACTCATGATAAGACTGATAACCTAAAAGGAATACGACAGGGTACAGAGAATACAAATATAATATATGTCGGCGAATGACCTCTTTGGTTCTACAACGATCGGCCGATGCAGATGCTGTCATACAAAAAGAGTCATGAAGAAAAACTAAATAATATGTATTTAGAGTATGGAATATGTCAGTCTACGAGTATTTAGAACATACGTAGACCGTAGTACACTCTATGGGATTCTAATTATTGATAACGGAGTAATGAGATTGTTATTGATGTGAACGTTAGGAGAACAGAAAATATATCATAGAGCAAAGTAAAAGGAATATTATTGAATAACCAATACCGTAGAATATACCTTCTTCTATAGAATATACATAATTGTTTTCCGACAAAGTAACGATGCCGTGGGAATCTTATTAAGATTATGTACAATCAGCAAATAATTGTTGTTGCGTTTGTAATAAATTGTATCCACTTGATCGTAATTTTAATTTAATTAACTGTTCACATAAAAAGCTGCCTTGTCGTGTTGCATTATCCAGGAAAATAGTTTAATGTGCTAATGGTTTCACTGAACATTAGAAAATATTTTTAAAAACTCCTAGGAAGACTTCAAGTCGTTATTCCGCTTCGTAGAAATTGTTTGGTGATCAATTTAATATACTACAATCTTCTGTACTTACTTTTTCGTTTATTTTAGTACCTTTTATTTTCAACTTATAATTCGATATTGGAATAAGGTATAGGTGAACTATAAATCTTGGATTATTTTACAATACATAACGTCATAAACAAAGGATTGACAAGAGAAGAGACTTACAAATTTCGACACATCGCTCGAATGGTGGTCTAAAAACAATAAAGGAATTAAGATTAAACGATAATTAACGACTGCTGGTTACTAACAATAACAACAATAATATTAAATCCCCGATCGGTGCAAGCCTCTTAGTTGCTAACAGGTCCAATTGGTTTTGGGATCTCAATGTAATCTATAGAAAACAGTGTTATTTTAAATCAGTTATAGTAAATTTTCTGTGTAGTAACAGTCAGTGGTAACTGACAATGATTTGGAAGCCTCATTTGAAAGTCACTTGCAACCACACTGCAAAACCGGTTCGGTCCTGGTACCGCCCCAGGCGAAGTCTACAAAGGTTTTACCACCTTGCATAACTTATCGGAGGGGATGCTCTCTCTCGAGTCTCTTGACCTTCCATAAAGACCTCATGAGCATCCTGATAGTTCGTTACGTTACAAAAATTTGGCTAATCATTTGGCTCAGGTATTACTGTAATTTAAAGGGTAATTAGAAAGTTAATACATAGCTTTCGTACCTAATTGTTTTGGAACAGGATTTTGTGTTAAATTGAAATTCTCACTAACTCGGTTATGCATACCGAGAGACACTTAAGTTGTTTAGCAGGAGTAGATAAAACAATAAGGGTAACGAGTTACTCGCACGATTAAATTGACTTCCTTTAACAAGGTAATTACGAGGTGATAGGACTGATCGAGTTTTGGTAATCAATTCGTTACCATATCGCTGTAGACAACGAACATGGATAGGAGTTGAGGTAAGTGAGCAGTTGAGCACCCCACCTTCCCCCGATGTTGATCGTGCGGTCGTGTACCTGCGCGTGCGCCGCGATGCGCACCTCCGCTTCACCTCGCCGCGGAAACGACGGGCATCGGGCAGGTAGATCGCGCTTCGACGAACCGAACACCGAGCCTCGGGCCGTGGCTGACTGCGACCGCCCGCCGACCGGCTCAGTGCGCGCGTTCTCTCGCCGCCGGTGGTAGTGTCTGAAGTGCGCGGACGCACGCGCACGCGCTTACCGCGAGCATGGTGCCTACGCCTCGCTGGTGAAGTGACATCCCAGTGTATCGACCGGCAGACGACATGTCCTGTGAAAGGAGAACGAAGGCCGCACGTTTCCTCGACCTGCGGTGAGTTCGCATCGCCGCCGCACGCGGGCATGTTTCCTGTCAGCTCACCGATCTTTTGTTGAATCCTCGCTACGAATGACATGAGCTTTTGTCTCTTTCCAATCCGCTCTACCTGCCGACGAAACAGATGCTCGCAGTGTATAGTGTCGTGTACCCGTGTCGCCAGGAAATTGTTCCAAGATAATGTTATGGTTATAGTGTTATCTGCGAAAATGTTAAGGATTATAAATAATAGTGTTATGGTGTGTACGGCTCCAGAAGAGGATTACGCTGAAGTAAGGTATTACATGGTCGGCCCTTCCTAAGTTGGCAGCGTTAACATTTCAAGTACAAAGCCGTTAATGTGCGACCTTGACAGGCTAAGTTACGAAAGCTTCGACCCGAGCACATTGTAATCTCAACAAAATTAGAGACAAGATTTTCGCCTAAAATCCTTTGCAAAGGACAAAGCCTTCGAATTTTGTCATCACTTGCTAGGTGGTTCTCTCGTATTGTAAGACAATTTACATACTTGACGCGACTTACCTACCGAATTGACAGTGAAACGTTTTCAAGTCAATACAACGCTTACTTTAAGTTTTTGCAGTAAGACTTGAGTATCAGAGAGCGGGTTGTCTTAGGTGGAATGCAGGTAGGGCAAGAGTGGCCCAGACGCAGATGTGGGGCGCGGGCGCTCCCCGCTTCGCCTCCCGGCCTTGAAAGGCTCTTGACCAGGCCAGACCCGCCGATGTCGTATTTATTGCAACTTCCACGATCCGTACCGCCGAGGTTATTGACGCCTCGAGACGACTATTCTTTTTCATCATGAGAAATCCTAAGGACAAGGGCGATTCGACGCCGCTAATGGCCGCCTTTTCCTTGAGCCGATTGTTCTCACGTCAATATTATTTTAATGAATTACCACAAAGCACATTACGTCACTCCCTTGCTAGTTTCCGCCTTCAAAGTTTGGCCCATTGATGTGAGTCACGCCACTATTAACACGACTGGTAAAAACTTAGTTACAACGCACAATATTTAGGTGGCTAATGTTACTGAGTCAGCCGCATAATACACAAGGTGCATTGTCCTTACTGGCGAGCAACTGTCGCAGCGATACATAGTGTGCTAAAGTAAGTTGATTTTCGCCGTGTCGAGCATATCTATAAATATACCCGTCAGGCAAGCGCGGATATACTCGCAGGATCGATGCCCAGCCGGTCCTAGGTGAAGGCCAATTGTTATGGTTCCTCGCCCTTTCCATGCAGCATACAGCATCCCATTGACGTCTGCCTTACTCTATCGCGTAAATGTTCACTCTTCGTTTAACTTGTCCATTTACGCCCGGCCTAAAATTATTAAAATTGCATGCATTTCGTGGACCCCTAGTCCAGTGTTGAATTTTGAAATTGGGACTACTGGTGACCTAGTGTGTGCTCACAATGTATGTACCATATGGCGACGAGATCGACACATTACAAAGCGAATGAGGCCGGCATATGTTGCCGCTTTCACTCCCTACATCACAATCGCTGTTACGTACATCATACGTATGTACGGAAAGTATTGTGACAACTTCGAATTCGCCATTTGTGTTCATCTTTGTGTCGTTTAATTTGCACTATTTTCTCTCACTCTACATGTCTTTAAATAGGTCCTAGTAATTTGCTCGTATCTCGTTATAAACTGTTTGAGTATCAAACAATAGAAACTCAGTAGAATAGAACAAGAGAATTCGCACGTGCGAAAATGTTTTATTTCCCTTACAGCACGTATACAATTTTATTTACATATCGATGTTTATTAGTAAACACAAAAGACAAACTTAATAGGATTATGCACCAGTCCATCCTGAGTGAATATTATGTTAAAAGCTAATAGGTGTTACAGGAATAAGAAATCTCACTACGAGTATATTCAATGAATACTCAAATTCAATGGACAAGGTACCGAAGGTACGTTTAAGAAGATTATTTTGTAAAAAAAAGTAATAAACGAGACTAGTCTTTAGCATAGCGCACGAGTAACATGTTTACTTAATTAAAATTTAGAATAAACACACACACACACACGCACACACGCACACACACACACACACACACACACACACACACGCATGCTCGCACCATAATAAATTGTTTCGCTTATTTACACTCAACACACTAGAATAATTATATTTAATTGATGTACTTAGTGATAATCTATAAATGTAGACTAAAAAATGTAAATCCGTTATTGGCTGTAAGATAGTTCGTAAAATGCATTTATATTATTCCCTTTAAGAGCTGTGGATTTTGTAATAAAAAATAAATAAATAAATAAATAAATAAAGAGAAGTGCATGCAGCAACACGCGCATTCGAGGGTAGTTTTTGTAACAGCAGCTGGTAACCCCACAGTGAGTCACGTCCTGTATTTGTGCCCCACCGTGGCCGGGGTGCGTGTCATTGACCCCACTCGCAGCCCCATTCGCCTCACACACATACAACACGATTTATCCTTTGCCCTTTATGTTCTATATTATTCATCGCTTTTTATTCATTTAGCACAAATCTAATATTTAGCACGATCTCGAATTGTGGTTTGAATGTTGATGCTGTGCGTTGCTTACAGACTAGAATACAATTTTATTAATTTTAGTTAATATTTTAAAATTTTATGTATCTTATTTATTAAATAGTTGTTTTTTTGTTTTAAACAATCAATATGTCATTTCGCAGTCTGTTAGGTTTTCTGCAACAAAGAAGCAAAATTAATTACATAAAGCGAGGGCAGCGGCATGTGATGCACACGGCAGCAGCAGTGCGGCGCACATCTTTTCATCGTTTGTTTTTTCATCAGTTTGGCACAAAATTATTTATTTATTGTGTACAAAAACTACTACTACTACTAAATTATGGCTGGTAGATTCAGTTACCATGTAAAAATGTAAGTAGGTGAAATCATCACCTACTTTCGTACCTTTAGGGGTAAATTTTGTTTCCAAATATTAATCAGAATAACTTTGACGTATGATATATCCAATAAAAAAAGAATTATCGAAATCGGATCAGTACAAGTTATTGAGGTAACGGGTAAAAATTCCGTGGGTGAACAATAATTAATCATCCCCTATTTTCGTACCTTTAGGGTAGGAATAAAATTTAAAAAAAATGGAATCAACTTCAAGACATACCCCATCCATTAAAAAAAGAATCATCAACATCGAACCACCCTGTGCCGATTGCTGCGTGATAATACATTATTTATTTTATTTCGTGTCGAATTGAGAACCTCCTCCTTTTTTTCGTCGGCTAAAAATCTGCGAATGCAAATCATGATGTTAATTTGACTTGTAACAAAATAAATTATAATTATATCAATACCATTATTCTTGAATGCAAAGTAGTTGACAAAGCATCTCTAAGAATTTACTATAATAAATTTTCTCAATACATATCTTGTTAATTACATTGATGTAGGGAGTTAGTAAACAGGGTTCATAACACATTTTTATTTATTGCGAAGATTTAAATTTTTCTTTGGTAAACTTTCTTAAAGAAACGTAAGTAGGATTGATTGATGTAACAAAACATGCAAATGTGTTTGGCAAAGCAAAGTTTAAAGTCGAAGTTTACGACAAATGACCGGCGAAGTTAGTCAGCTGAAATAAATAAATGTTTGTCGTCTAGAACATTAAAATATCCATATATTGGTCTAAAAATATCTTCGGTATTGGTATTTCGTGGTAATATAGTTGATATATCGCGCATCACCAAGCGCCTACTTCTCCAATACCGGTTTCGAATGCAGTCCAACCGCATCGTCGATCTTATCCCAGGAGAACAAAACAAAACAAATATCTCGTGCTTTTACTCTGCGGTTCGATACATTGTGCAAAGTGTGTTAGTAATACTATTCCAATTGTTATTTACATTTATAGTTTTGTACAAAATGGGCTTGATCTGAAATTCGTCCATCGTTTGATTGATATGCCCAATTGTTATAGAATCATGAAATCTTTAGTACAGATTAGTATAATGTATGGTTGAAAGAACTTACCTGTAAGTGAATTTCAACCGGGATTATACGAGATGTTGCATCCTCAAGATTTAAATACCATGTATTGTGTCTTATAAAATAGTATTTACCTGATAAAGCTTTTCTGAATTAATATAATATGAAAGTTTTGAGAATAAATTATCCTTCGCCAAGTCGTTGGTTGAATGAAGCAAATAAGATAGATAGATTTCGACTTCATGAAAATTCCTGTTTGGTAAACCGATATCTTTATAAACATTGTTCTATTCTATCAATATCCAAATGATGACCCTTCATATTACGGTCACATCCATTGTGATCCATGGGAGCACCGAAAATTGAATCAGTTCAGCGTGGTTATGTTTCATTGGTAGTTTTCCCGATAGACCCAGCCGCGGGCGTCGTAGTATTACGGTTCTGACAGCCAAGGTACGAGTGTATGAATAATTCAAATCGACGCCTCCCTTCGCCGTCTCATCCCGCAGGAGACGAAAGAATTACTAAACGGGCTCCGCAATTGTGTTTTTCTATATTCCTTCTGTATTCCTATACAGTATACCGATGTATCTCTTCGTATTTCGTATCTTCACTGTAACTAAAGTTGTCTTAATAATAATGTGTTCAGGCAATATTTTTTAATTTAATATTATTCTAATAAATAATTAGGTTATTATCTGCTATATTTGTGTATGAAAATTTAATTTATAAAAAAATACATGAATGTTTAGATAATTGGTAATCAACTACATATATCTAAAGTTTTGCGAGTTCAACTAAGTACAAGAAAGACAGGAATAAATAATTAACTTTTTTGTTTTAAACGCTGTACTATTTGTTTTCATTGAAATATATGCAAAATCATGATATTACTATAACTGAACTCGGGCTGCAAGTTCCATTGATCCGTCAGCTCATTGGCTGCAATGACTGGTACGCTAGATCACAGTTCCAGTGGCGTAGCGTGGGCTTTCGCCGCCCGGGGCGACCGAAAATTTACCGCCCCCTTAATTTTTTTATATTATTAAAAATGTATCTTTCTATATTCATATTTGTTTCAAAATCAACGAATTTTCAAGTAAGCGCTCTGAAAGCTACGATTAAGCTTTTTGGGTAAAAATTACAAAATATCTATTTCAACTTTTTTTGGAAAATAGAAGCAATAGAAAACCTTAAAAACGACAAAAAGCATTTTTTAACATACTCCCACATTCTACAATTTGAATATGTGTAATTTACATATATGTTTAAACAAAGATATTACGAGTATGTATTAAGAAGAGGTGTTTAAATATAAAAAATGCCAACCTATTTTGAGGGTTGCAAGTATGTGCCAGATTATAGCAAAGTTGTCATCGGAATAGCAATTCATAACTTGAAGCAAATTCATGAGGGAACAAGGCTCATGAGGGAATATTCTTTCAATTGTTTAAAAAATATATGTAAACAGCCAAAATATTTTAGCGGTTGCAGGTATCTGCCAGACGAGTATACAGGGTGAGTTTTTCAAGTGGATGAGGATGGCCAAATCCTAAACTATGAGGAATAGCGAAAACTGCTCAAAGGAGTCTAGGGGTCGATTTTGATGAAAACTAAAACTGCATCATTACATTTCTGAAAAATCAATATTATTTTTCAATACTGCCATTTTGTTCCATTGAGTTTCGTTACTTTTATGTTGTTTATTATGAAAGAATTTGACGATTCTAAGCAACAGTAACTCGTCGTGGTGGCAAGTCCATAAGGAGGGGCCGCGGCGAGGGCCTAGCTTGGGCTAAGGTCGAATTAAAAACACAGGAGTCCGAGGCTAGGGAGGAAGCCTTTGAAAGGAATCTAAGTCGAGTCTCTAGGAAAAAAGCACCCGTCATGACTTTGGAGACAGGGGAATCTTCTGCTTCAGAGGTTACGAATGATCCTTCCATGCTTACGGTTACGCACCGAGAAGTCACGGGCGGTTGCAAGGCGAAATGCCGCTCGGATTTTTGAAGTTGCCCAAAAATCGAGAAACATCAAAGTCCTCATCGTCAAATAATCGAAGGATTCTGCTGCCGCCCTAGAAGAGATCTCAAGGGCACCATAATTTCTTCAGTCGGGGTTATGAGGGATGCCTGATTCGCCGGAATAGCAGAGCATCTCTTACCGGCTACGAATTTAAATAATTCAGACTATAATTAATTTCAAAATTTATAAATAATCACAATTATTCCACTGTTTTGAGTTTTCACTTCTGTCGGCACTTGGTAGTCCTTCTAGCTGCCTATTTTTTTTAATTAAAAATTGTGGTGATTTTTGCTGCCCCTTTTCGTATGCCGCCCGGGCCATACCTCCCCGGCCCCTCCCACGCTACGCCACTGCACAGTTCATTCTGACCACACGCCCGACTCATTGAAATAGGGACATCATGCTTACGCTGCGCTGTGCCATTTGTGCTCTACGTGAATATTATTTCCAACGAGATTTTTTCCTATTATTAAAAATGTTTTTGTTATATATTAACAATTCAAATTCATTCCGTCGTCGCCTTACTTCGCTTTTAATGCGTTTTCAGAATCTTTTTATGGCAAACATTTACATGTTGATTAAAAGCAAGTTCCTATTTTACTCTCTCGGCGAATATTGTCCATTCTTTCTACCATAATTCAACTGAAGTGGTCTTGCGCAGCTGTGAATGGAACTAATAGTGAATTATACAGGTATGTCAACTGTGGCTTGAACTTTTAAATTTCCCAAATTTGTCATTGGCATTGAAGTCAACATTAATGGTCGTAGCGCACATATCAACTCGGAAAGGGATCGGCACCGGAACGCCTCGCCGTCAACCTATCGTAAGCTCGGCTACGGCTAGGCGACGCCGCGCTTACGGCTAGGCGACGCCGCGCTTACGGCTCGCCGGCCGCTGGTTGACGGAATGAATTACAACAGTTCGCCGACGCGGCGCGGCGCGCGCACGAGGAAACGGAAAGTCGAAGGATAGCGTACGGTGAGACGTAAGCGCGGGTACGGCAAGTCGTCCACGCACCGTACCGCGGTTCGTGAGCTTGTCTTGAGGCGAGGCGATTACGTTACGGATCCGATAAGTGTGCTTTACAGTAGGGAGTTTCATACAAAGAATACTGACATGCAAGAGTTGATACGTTTACGTTCCGTTTACGAGTTGATATGTGTGCTACGACCATAATTGAGTGGATCGTTTTAACTCAAGCCGCGTATATTCGCAGATATGAACTCAAAATTAAGTATTAAAGGTATTTTAAACGCTTTCACTTTATGATTACTGGAAGTACTGGCGGACATAAATATGCCGAGACCGAGACGGATGAACTTCGGCCGATGCATCGTCTCTACGGGTGGTAAATATGTTATCGTTTATTTTGTTTCGACTGTTACTCAAATGATCGTCCTATTGTCCCTTAGTTATGAACATTATTAATATTATACGGCATCGTTTCTAACTTAGATATATTTCTAGTTCAATAGATCTTTTCATTCTCCAGTGCTAAAAGCATTTAGAGGTAGAGGGTGAGCGAGTGACGACACTGACGACTGAGGGTAGGGGTCGGCTTTGTTCTCGAGCCAACATCTCGTGCCACTTAGAAGATTGGTCGACTTTGTCTCAGACTTCTTGTCCTGATCCTGTCTTAAAATTTCGTCTTGAAATTTTCATTGCAATAAAATTTTCATTCATATAGCATATAGTGATCTCCATGTAAATGTTTAGATAAGGTTGTCATTTACTCTTGTGTTGATAGTACGTATTTATAACAAGGTGTTTATTTGCTATGTGTACCTGACTGAACCGTCAAACGGCGATGCACCGTCGCGTCGCTTCGTGTGGATAATTCATACGACACGTTCAAAACCTACACAACGCCCCATCGCTGAGGCCGTGTTTAAATTGTTTTCGCCTTCAGCTTGTTGTTATAACCTATTGTGTGCCAATGTTGAGCCAAACATTCAATGACCCAGTTTCTCCTTCACATTGTCACCGTTTTGTTTCCTTTTGTGCGTTTTTATCGCATATTTCGTACTTTTTCGCAGATTATAGTTTAGACTGCAGCTTTGCGTTTGCGTAATGGTATAAGTTATAGCTGAAATAAATGAGCTGAGTGGCATTTAGGACGTTGTATCGAGTGATACGGCGATGCAAACTGTCCAGTCAGAGTTGCGGCAGGCGTGGCGGCGAAAGCAGCGCTCCCTTGACACGCTACGGCGCGCGCGCATTGTAGTCAAGGCCCTCGGCCCTCGCTGACATGCGCCCAACGAACGAACAATATAGCCCAAACACTGCATATTTTTTTAATTATCTTGGACATAGCAATCGATGCACACCTAGTCCACGTGTTACCACACCGACAAAATGTGCTTGTAGACATATTTCACTGACCTCGAACGGTACATGATTTGCCTACGGTTGACAGTATTATTTCGTCGAAATAGGCAATCCTGTGGAAGTGCATCTGCAGTTTGTACACAGATTAGTTACAATCACTAAGTAATTTAACAGAGAACCAGACATAAATCAATACTTAGCAAGTGTGCGGCAAGCCTAGAGCCAACGAGCGTACAATCGTGGACACAAGCGCCAGCCATTACTCATACACGGTACATACATAAACTGATCTAATCGATACGCTCGATCTCCGCGCTCTAATCCAACGATGCCACACAATGGCCGAGCGTTAATAATAACGACGATCAACGATCGTATGTTGTTGACATTCGATATTTATTTTACTGCATTTACGTCGCATGCCGCACATAACGTTTACTGTGTAATTGTCACGTGTTAGATAACTAACTGCGCTGTCGTGTGAGCAATGGCTTTGTAGTACTACTTATGTACAATGCCCCTTTTAACCGGCTTCAAAAAAACCTCCAGGTTCACATTTCGACTGTGTGTTTTATGTGTGTTACCTCATAACTTTTTACTGGGTGTACCGATTTTGATGATTCTTTTTATATTCTAAAGCTGGTGCTTGTCATGTGGTCCCATTTAAATTTAAGCGAGATTTGACGATTAGTTTTTGAGTTATCCCTAATTTTGGAGTCGGTTATTTTTTTAGAAGGATTATTATTAATGGCTTTAGAGTCTATGTGTACACTTATTGGTCGTAGCGCACATATCAACTCGGAAAGGGATCGGCACCGGATCGCCTCGCCGTCAACCTAACGTAAGCTCGGCTACGGCTAGGTGACGCCGCGCTTACGGATAGGCGACGCCGCGCTTACGGCTCGCCGGCCGCTGGTTGACGGAATGAATGACAGCAGTTCGCCGACGCAGCGGTAGTCGCGGCGCGGCGCGCGCACGAGGAAACGGAAAGTCGACGGATAGCGTACGGTGAGACGTAAGCGCGGGTACGGCAAGTCGTCCACGCACCGTACCGCGGTTCGTGAGCTTGTCTCGAGGCGAGGTGATTACGTTACGGATCCGATAAGTGTGCTTTACAGTAGGGAGTTTCATACAAAGAATACTGACATGCAAGAGTTGATACGTTTACGTTCCGTTTACGAGTTGATATGTGTGCTATGACCATAAAGCTCTATTCATTAATACGACGGCTAAAACAAGGCGAAAATAAAGATTGCCAAGGACGTAATATAAAGTAGTGCTACTGTATTTTGCTCTTTATTCTTCTGAGAACTTCCTAATAAAATAAGTCGAACGTAAACAATTTTTATGTATGGAAATACTTTTCATTGAATAGGCATATCTATTACGATTATGAATGGGAATATCTATTACAGTATGATAGTAGGGTGGACCTGAATGAATATAGTAATATCTTGTCATTTATTTATCAGTTACTTTATACTCGTACCTGTGCTCGTACATTGTGACGTAAGTATGACGTTGTTTTGAGAGCTTTTCGACAACTGACATGAGGATTATGGAGAACTATGTCCTTACGCAGTAATATTTAATTCAATATGGAATCGAAATCATCAACTTAAATCAAGGTTTATTAAAGCTTTTCAGCATTATGTAGTCTCGAAATAAATGACCATGGCTGAACGGCGAGTCGGCAACGTTAAGGCGAGGCGTAGTCTGTGCATCCTTGACATGAACCGCGATACCGCACGCGCACACGTCACTATTATGTAATCCTCAGTCGCTGCAACGCTGGTTGCTGCGCTAGGGCCGCTAGGGTTGACGGATAACCTCAAACCATCACGATGTGGGTGCTTGATGGAAAATTTAAAAATAGAAAAACCTCTTTGCCCGATCTACGTAATGAATTGCAGATCTAACTGACGATCTTTTTCATGACCAATTTGTTACATTGTTGACTAGCTGACCCGGCGAATTTCGTATCGTATTTTTTTCTAAAACTATTTTTTTTTCTAAAATAAAAATAGCCTAAGTTACTCCTTATTACATCAGCTATCTGCCAGTGAAAGTCCCGTCAAAATCGGTCCAGCCATTTCAGAGACTAGCCGAAACAAACAGACAAAAGTTGTAAAAAATGTTATGTTGGTACATATAAATATGTACCGTGTATAAGTACATCCAAATGCACTTAGTAAAAAGCGAATATTTTAATATTACAAACAGACACTCCAATTTTATTTATTTGGATAGATAGTGGACAAGTCATAAGCAGAATAAATTTTATACTGATAAAGTTGTACTTTAAAAAAAAAAAAATACAAAAATCTTTATTTCATCTCATCCACAAATTACATTCTGGTAACATTTAAAATATAATTACAAGGAAAAGATATGTAAGTGCTAAGTAATCTGTGGGAGATCTGGTGTCTAAACTAAGCCTTGGCCTGTATCTTAGTACACCAGGGACCCCCTAGATTAATTAGTAGTAAATATTATACATTGGCTTTTGGACTAGTAACAATTTCTACCAGTTATACTTAAGTAGGTAACATAATACTTTGGTTCATACTAACGACATACGAAATACATAAACGCTACATATCTTCCCATATCTAACTATTATGGAATGAATAAGTTCCTACCTGGATACCTACGATGAGATGAAATTATAGTTGGGTCAATTGGGTAGTTCCTTCTGAGGGACGATGAATCGACACTTCTAGGGTACAAGGATATAAATTATTCTACGTCCACATTTTCTCCCACAGGGACCTTTTCGACACGTGTATTCTGAATGACTTTCAGTATTTTACTTATGTTTATGCAGAAACTTAGTAGAAATATTGTTATCTTAGGCAGATGTCGTTAAGTTACTAAGTAATCATTCTAGTACCTAATAGCTCATAATAGTTCGTGTGGTACATTTTGTTACGCCTACAATTTTATATGGCTGTACCTAATCATGTTCTACTAGAGAATGTGGAACTTAAGAAGTATCGAAACTACTAACGACCAAGGACTCTAAGGTCATTGCTTTTTACACAAGTAATTACAACTTTTTCATGGTCTTAAAATCTAGTGTCAGGTTTTTAACGAGCGTATTTGAATATGCGTTATTAACGTGGATTGAAAATAAAGTTGACTAAGCCACTAATAACACGTTGCTAAAGGTTACACTTCTAAAATTATTAAAAGTTTAGCCTTTAGGTTTATGATTTCATTGGCACTACCTGTTTCGCGCAACTGTCTTACTCAGCAATGAGTTCATAGAACTTCATGGAAGCTATGTTCATGGAACTTAGCATACGCACTGGAAAACTTGTTGGCTATGTTTGCGATTTGTGATGTTGGTTCAAGGCCAGGGAAACTGCAAAGTGGGTTTTCCCTTGACACAAGGCCCTGTTGCAACGCCGCAACGGACACAAGGTTGCCGTGACACGCCCTAGCGACTATTTAATTGTTATTGAAACAAGAGACAGTCGAGATTCCGAGGTCCGCGAGTGACGATTGATGATTTCTTTCCGTCATTTATTGTTGTCCTGTTTCCGTCAATTTTACGTCCGCTTTCCTCATCTGCTTGCGGCGAAGATGTCCACAGATCCATTGAAATAAAAATTAAATGTATTCTTAGTCTTACTCACGTTTAGCATTATTAAAGATCTTATCCGATTGGATTGGATAGCTTTAGAGTTTGTTTTAAGAATAAGCAGACCTAGCAACATTGAAGGATCTAGGGTTTGAAGGACCTATTTGATTTGGGGAGAAAAGTAATAAAAATTTATTGTGTTTCGAAAGGTACATTCAGTTCTATTTGTTTCATTAAATAGTATCCATACTCTGTTCTTGGTTATCTATTCTTTATTATTATATTAGTCTTTATTACTATGTATGTATGTAGTTTTAATATTATAGTTTGCTCAGGAACAAAACAAAGCTAATAAAAAAATCTATGCCTTGGAATCCCGTATAGGGGCGTGGAATCGAATGATCGAGCAGGCAGGAAATGGTAGTAGTACTGCAACTTATCCAGTTTGTTGTCTATTTTATGATAGAGATCAGTGTTTTTTTCGTCCTATTAACCCGAGAAAACTACCACGTCTGTGTTAACGAACCCGCTAGACTGTGGTTGACGTGGCCGTCCAATTCACAATTGAATTTATTTTTTACCTGTATCTAGAAATACTAGGAAAGATTTGCTCATAATATTGAGTAACTTATTTATGTTATTCCTATTACTTTTGGGATAGCGACAGAAATAATGTCAGTCAAACGCGGTCTCAATAAAATCTTGACGTAGGAAACTAAAACTACTCACTATTGTCTCTTGCTAATTATTATACTTTTTCTGAGTTTCAGTAATTTTTAAGAAACATTAATTTTATAATTTAAAATTGGAAGCTATCTTCAATAATTTAAATATGTACATCAACTCTAAGTAGATAAACATACATAAACCCTAAACTCCCGTTTATAGGTAACGAACGTCTTATCGAACAAGCCTTCCAAGTTCTCATGCATAATAATAATAAATATTTGAGTACCGATAAGCCAACCACGCCAACTAAGCTTATCTTTCGCAAAAGAGGATTACAAACTTCGACTATCAATTTTGACGAACTTTCCCTGAATTTGAACAGCGATAAAGGAACTTGAGCGAGTGGTTGAAAATGTCAACGTTAAATATTGTTAATTTTATCAGGTCCTACCTAGTATCGGATTTTTTTTGTACTAGGTTGTATAAAATATATATGTAAGTATTTTATGTACCTATGTAGTTCACTTTTCAATGAACCTGCCTGTCTACCGAAACGTCGCGATTTCTTTTCAAAAATATTGAATTATCCAATTCATTTTATGACTGTCGGGATAATGTTAAATTTTTGTATTTCCAGTTGAATAATTTTATTAGGGAATCGTACGTAGTGTGTGGTTGTGTGTGTAGCCGTTTATTGTTATTATTAGTCATCTGTTTGCAACTGTGATACATAGTTTATAGTTAGCCTAATCAAAAAATATAATAAAAAATATATAACCTTATGTCGCGTAATGGATCTGTCATAAAAATCATGCTACAATGGACGACTAAAGGCAGAAAATGTGATTGGACACGTGATAAGGAAAGAAACGCTGAGATGACATGAATGTTGGCTAGGTGGCAAAACGTAAAAATAAATACATTTGGACGGAACTTTAGTGGTTAGGGCATTGACCTTAAGGATATATTGGATAGAATAGTTCGTAAAACAAGTTAAACAGAGGTCGATCGCCTGTTCGACGTTAAGTATCGATCAAACTTACATTTATTTTACCCGGTGAATGGGAGACTTACAATTAGTATTGTATTATTGTTTTGTTACCTGCTTAAGTATAGTGAAAGGAAGAAGTAAGAACCTGTCGCTTAATTGTTGAATGCTATTATTAAATCGTCAAATGACACAATGCAATTAATGCCGTTGCTTTCGAAATTCTATATGCTTATGTTATTATTATACCCACTAATGAAAAAAATCAAATCAATTAAATACAGTATGTACTGGCGAGAACACAACATTTATAATAATAGATTACAGACTCTACTTAAATACTTTAGTCACTTTCTCCATTATGTTTTTTAATTACTTGAATTTCTTCTCTGAAATAACACACACACACACACACATGTTGTGTTAACATTGTGTGTTGTGTTAACATGCCGGTGTCGCACCCTATAAGGCAGGTTCGACCTCGCATTTCCTCGAGAGGTGACTGTTCGCGACCGCCGCTTTCTCCATACGTTTCGAATAATGTGAAATGTTAATGTGACACAACTTAAAACCTCTTGCACTTGTACCTATTGACATTAAACCTTTCGCGAATATATTACGAACGACAGTAAAAGTACCTTGTTAACAGTGTGGGTCCGACCTATCATTTGGCAGATCGGATCGTGGTATCCGGATGTCGTATCGATGGCGTGGTCGTGATCGGATATGTGGATGGGTGGTTGATTGTCAACATATGCGCCGATGGTTTGATGGTTTCAGGTATCACCCAGGCGTCACCGACACATCGTCCATAGAAAACATATGTAGTTGTTAACACAGCTGTTATTTCTATGATGCTAATGTTGTTTTATTTTATTGAAACTGTTCTATAAAACATGCACTGTAAGCAGTGTTTTGTTTCTGTTTTGGGCCGATATTTGAAATATGTTTTTCACAGATATTTTCATGTAGCAAATGTAAAACGGTGGTACATCGACTCCATATTCCATTCCAATAATTATGTCTATAGATCAACAAGCGCGCAGTATTGTACTATTGAAAACCATAAAGTGTTTGCTGACTCGAAAATACGCCAATTCTAGCTCAATATTCTTCGATAACTTTTCGTTTAAGCAATTTGTTCAATTAATATCCAATCCACGTCTGTTTGATTGGAAAAATTCGATGAACTAGAGGGAGATTACACGCAACGTAACGTCGGATTGATTGCTCGGATTCATCGGCAATCGGCTAAGAGCCTTTCTGAAGTATGGATGCCATGGCGACGTAGCCAACTACGCAGACAAATATTACGTATCGAAAGTTTTGGCGATTCATTAATTAACTTGACGTTGTTTAGGCTAGTTGCTACAATTTTTCCAGACAAAATCAATGTTGGGATGGCTAATATACGTTCATACTTCCTTTTGTTGACGTTCATTTGGCATTGACGTGAGCTCGGCGGTACCCCATTGTTGTGGATGTTTATCTAAAAACTAAGTTTGTTAAAAATATGGGAGTGACCCAGTAAACAGAGACCCGATTTTATGATCAACTTGCTCATGTGTAGTAAATATTGGGATAAATCCCGGCATGAAAATTACTTTTCCTCAAAGATATCATATGAATGCACCCATTAAATATACCGATGTTATTTACATAATGCTATGGTTCGTTTATGTTACGTTTGTGTAAACGCAATTTTTTGTAAAACGTTTCATTTGAAAGGCAATAATGCTAAGATAGTTTGAGATCACTAAAGCAATGCATTAGGCGCATTTTCGATTTTCGGCTTTTTCCATACAAAATTTTGTGTAATAGCACACGCCGGGTATCCACTAGTTCCATATACAAGCAGCCATGAATAATTTAAGCGATATTTGCATAACACCGACTTCATTAGGAACTTCCACTATAATGATCGTAATCCTTCGATCGCCTACACTAAGTTCCACATTGAATGGATCTCTTGTACTACATCTCGACCTAAAGTTGTTACATGGTGCAGCTGGTACCTATTAATTAACATTGTTAGATTACTTCGAGTTCCTGTTGTCAACTTGAATTAATATCTGGCTACTTACTGATTACTGTCAAACTGGTAAATCTTAACGTAGATTTATAATGATAAAATGGTTGAAAGCCAATTTTTTCGATCTCTCCTTACGTAATTAATGTATGATCCTGAGAGCATGAGTGTTAAAAATTAAAATCGCTCCATTTTCAAATAAATAACTTGAATTATTTCTGCAAGTGCACGAATAATACTCAAAATAAAACGCAACATTGGCTACGGGCTACGATTCAAATTGGGTAAGTTTTATACCGAATTATACCTATTGCGTTATTCAACTAAATGGTTTATACAAAAGCGTGTGCACTAATTAAAAATTGTTACAGTCGAAATGCTTTTGGGTAGAACCGGTAAAAGAAATCATAATATATACCTACGTGCTGTGATCCAATTAATAATTAATCCTCCCTCGCCGCTGCGCCGACCGGCGTCCAATTCAGTTTTGGGACGTTTCAATTTCGTTTGTAAGCGTCGTTCTTATTCATAATAAAATGTTGCCAATTAACTCGGCTTTTTTACCGCGCCAACTAATGTTGCCCTTATTAATAGAAGGCTAGTTTTTACTACAAAACCACATTTTTTTTCGAGACGTAAAATGATTTAGCCGGCTATTCGAGGCGGTTGTGTGACTTAATAATCGGTTGTAGCACGTGAGCCAGTAAGTCGTAAGTCAGTCGATAAGCTTAAGGCGACTAAATATGGGCTGCGGATTGCTTGCATCCCCACGGTTAGTAGAACGGATTAACACAAAGGAGACTTACATGCAAGCGCTTCTGCGTAAAATGCAGATCAGTGCTCTTACAAGCTTAAACCCTGATGATAGATTTTTGGATCTGAGCAATATTTATTGCTCAAGCTGTTACAATTTGGAGTGGAGTATGTTGTTCAACTATCGCTTTTTGGAATGTTATTTATGATCGATATTTAAGATATATTGATAATTGATATGATAGTAAACTGCTGTACAGTTGATATTGACTTAAAAAAGTTTATATCTTCATGCAAAACACCCTAAAATTACATAATGGCTGTAGAGAATAAATTGAACCAATAAATATATGTTTAGTGTTCCTTCATATCGTGTACCACATGATGAACGGTTTTAACTCGGAACAATATGGGGTCGTAGGTCTATTCTATAAATATTTCTCTTTGATTTATGCATTGAATCGAGTTTCTCTGAAAATATTTTACATTTATATTTCGTATAAAAATATAAATTTTATCTTGTAAGTTTAAACCGTGATGATTTTGATAGAGCCTGATGATTTTGATAGATAATATTCCCGATCCAACTATTGCGAAGCCAAAAACAGCGTTATGATTTCATGTTCCTCTGTCAGGAGGCAGGTAGGGAAGTACTGAATTAGCACTTAGGTACTTTTCCGAACTTGCTTTTTGCGTTGTCTGTTGGAACAGAGTAATGGAGTCTCTACCTTACACGAAATGCTCATTATATAATTTTTATCACTGTTTTTTTATTAAGGGAGCGAAAGTGAAGTTTCACAGAAACTGAGTTTCAATGTCGGATTTTTAAGCATTTTTCACTTTTTTTTTAGAAAAATTTAATATCCAACAAAAGCTTATTGTAAATCCAATGTGGCAGCCCAACCGCTTCTCGCGACCAGATAGAAAACTATGAGGGCACGTAGCGGCTCGCAAGAGGAGAGAGGAATTCACCGCGAGCCAATCACTCTGGTGAGTGGCGAGGATGGGATGTAATATTTACAATGGCGGCGTGCACCGAACGTACGTCATTTGTCTAGTTCATTGTTCGAGCGCGCTGGCACACGCTAATGTAGTTGGCCTAGCAACGCTCGCCGGTTCCATTCACCTCTCACTGAGCGTGAACGGTTATGTTCAACACAACGCCCGATCTTATGCTTGACAATTTTAAAAAATATTACATGCATTTTTCGCACCTTTATGAGCGAAATTGGCAACGCTCCTCATGCATATAGGATTAGAATGGACCATTAAGCCAAACTGCAAATAGAGACCGGGAGAAAATTTACTGTTTGGTTTAGTAGCGCGGAAAGCATCTGCAATAATAGTGATAAGTTCCTCGTAGCGACTCGCAACGCTCGTATCTCGTACGTAGTTTACTAAACTAAGTGGACTGTGGACGGCCGTCATGTCTCGTGACGTCGTGACAGTTTGTTTACCGACGGCCATGTGAACTCGCCAGATTATCTCCCAATATCGGTCGTATATTAAACAGCTTTGCCGTTCACCTATTTGAACACATTCGCTAATTTTAATGTCTGTTTTAAATATTAGCACCTTGTCCGAGTTACTCGAGTAGGCAAAAAGCACGTAGAGCAAAAACTGATGTTGGAATAAATGTAAGTTCGTTCGTAGTCGAGTGGAAGTAATAAAATCGATGAAGAAGTTTGTACGTGACGGGACCGACGGGAGGGGACGCATTCACTGCCTTTCACTTCCCGCTTTTGTCATGCAGCCGCTCTAGGGCGACGGAAAGGCAGACGGCCTTGTAACTTGCGCGCCTTCTAGGCGTCCCTTCCCATCCTACATAGTACGTCGAGTTCCACCATCGATGACATCACGCATCGGCATACTGGTAGTCACGTCCGTTGAATTGGGCAAAACTGCGATCAAAATTTCGGCCGGTAATGCTGTTTAGGAAACGTTAAGCTCCCAACAATGCGAAGCGGCCGTCATCGACTGATCAAAGACCGGCCGAGCGATTACATGACATCACGTCGAAGGAAAAAAACAAATACAAGTTGAATAAAGCTATAATAGATGCGGTCATGTAATATTCGCATGTGTTGTTGGTGCGAGCTCCAGGGCCACGCTAACCTTGGCTTTTGAGCGGCGACTTTCACGGTTAGACGGCCGCTGGTTACATAAGATGCGCTGGTCCGACTCCACGCCCGCACCGACGTCTGCTATGATGACATCGTGACCACTCACAAACCACTCGAGAACCAGTTTCTTGCTACCAACAATACTATTAAGTAACGAAGCTTGAACTACTTAGATTAAATTGTACACTTTAGAGCTCTTCCTGCTAGCAACGAACGGCCTTCTGCCTTTATAGTGTATTCAAATTTACACGTGGACGTCATTGCTGTAATAGATTCTCGTAAATATTGAAGTGCTCGATATGTGTCGCCGTGGTTGGTTAGTAACTATGTTTAACATTGAGTCAAATTCTAGTAGGTATATCGGCTTGATTTATCTACAAAAAAACGTCTAATCTTCGGGTGGCTCACATTTTCAACTAAAATAATTGCTTCTTCTATGGGCTTTATGATACGTTACGTCTAATGCTAACTACATGCAAGCAGGTAGAGTCATCTAATCTACGTCTTATGATTCTTGACAAAAAATAACCGACTCCCAAATTGAGGATAACTCCAAAACTACTCGTTAGATCTCGCTCAAATTTAAGTGGGACTACATGACAAGCACCAGCTTTCGATTAAAAAAAGAATCATCAAAATCGGTTCACCCAGTCGAAAGTTCTAAGGTAACAAACATAAAAAATACAGTCAAATTGAACACTTCCTCCTTTTTTGAAGTCCGTTAAAATTTCGATAATCGTTGTAGTCTCCATTAATTTTTTTTACAATTAACATTTTTTATCTATTAAGATATAAACTTCAAAGGTTAATGGTATAATGGTCTTTAGACTATTATGAACTTCTCGAAATTTTCTGAAGGCGATGCTATTATTCTCTAATCGAACGTTCAGCTGATAGCGTCGTTATCCAAATGCTTCCTATCGACCCGGGCCACTGACCCGAGGTTGTGGTGTCCCTATTTTGTTTAGGTAAATTTAAAAGGCAATATTTATAAAAAGGTTCATAAATCGCGACATGTTTGGCCAATAAATTGTGACAGGAACATCGCTGATAGCAAAGGCGAAGTTTTATCGCGACATTCGCGACAACCTCAATACGATTATTCGTGTGTCAATGTAACTTCAGCATTACAATTTACACATAATACAGTACTGGTAACAGCCCTCGCTTTGCTTGGGTTTTCGTGTACATCCATAATTTTTTTTTTCTATAAAATATACCCCATGTTACTCAGAAACTACAGAGCATCCTATCGATGAAAGAATTTTTGAAATCAGTCCAGTAGTTTTTAGAACTCTCAAATTTAAATGGGACTAAATGACAAGCACCACCTTTCGATTAAAAAAAGAATCATCAAAATCGGTTCACCCAGTCGAAAGTTTTGAGGTAACAAACATAAAAAAATACAGTCGAATTGAGAACCTCCTCTTTTTTTGAAGTCGGTTAAAAATAAACTTTCCTCTTTATTTGATAGTAATGTGAATCGTTTTTGTTTTGCAGGTACAAGAGCGGGGTGCGCTCAGTGAGGGGCGGGGGCGGGGGCGGCGGCGGCGCGGAGGAGGCGCGGCGCGGCGGCCTCAAGGCGCTGCCGAAGCGCGCCCGCACTCGCTGCAGGGGCATGAACATGGGGCAAAAGGTAACTAGACCAGACCCTTCGTCTACCACTTTGTTACTTAGAACTTCGATCTTCCGACCTTGGCCTTAGGCTAAGAAGAAGAAGAAGAAGGAGAATTAGAATGGGTGGCCGGTGGAGGCTGGAGCAAGAGAGTAGTATTCTAGTCTCTAAGTTAACTTTTTGCTAAGGCTATGCAGAGATATTCCCTTACTGGTCAGGAGTTATAAATTGTAGGATTAGTTGTGGGCAGCTGACTTTTTGTGACAATGACAAACAAGAGACCAAATTGTTTTCACTTTTTGTTTTGTTTCACTACATAATATGTAGTCATTATTTTCCTTTGTACTTTTCAATGAGTTCATTGGGTAAATGTTGGTCTCGCCAAATTTTAAATCTTCAACCCCCACTGACTAGTTAAAGACTGTCTGTTGGCGACAGTCGACACTACAGACGGCGAAACAATTATTACCCGGCATCAACGGCGCCGGGATAGTTTGTTTAGTCACAGATTACACAATGTGATCTGACCTATGCAATATCGCGTCTTACGAAACGCCTACGCCGAACCTTATTCCACTCAGGTAAACAATTACCTACAAATTATGAGGTCTCCAATAAATTGCCGCGTAAAGCTGTCAAGTGTCCACTCGTAAGTCACGCCATTGGCTACTCCAAAATATTGTATTTGATTTAGATCCTCAGTTCCCAAAGTTGTCCACTACTAGAGGTCCACGGGAGACTCGAAGGAAGTCTACGTTGGCGAGACAAAAAAATCAATTAATTAATTAACCAATCAATTCTCACTTTTTTTCGACAACTATTAATCTCTACTTAATCTAAACTCAGTTGCAACGCAAAGAACAATGCCCAAAAATTATTTTTTATTTTTGTTAGCGTCTTAAAACGTCAGTTATACCGAAGCAATTCAATAATTTTTTTACGTATTTTAAAATTAATACCTGTACCCGTATTACCCAGCGTAAAATAATTTTATTAATAAGTGATGAATTGACTATAATAACAATGATGTCAACAATGTCCATTTTCATTCGGGCACTCACTTCGATACATAGCTTGTATCAAGCAAAATATAAGGAGACTTCTGGCCAATATTACAGACAGAATTTCGTTATAAATGTTGGTATGACAAATGTAATTATGTCAAATTTCCATTTCCGGTTGTCAATCAAAAAAAAGTCAGAATAAAATAATGGTAAAAATTACAGGCAGCCGTAAGTCTCCCCTACTCTATGACTCAATGGTTATAAGAATTCAATCTCAAAATACTTTGGTTCTGGGGTGTGTTTGCTGAAAATTCTTATATATCTAAGCTCAAAAATTAAAGGGGCTATTTTTAGTTTTTTTTTTATTTTAAGACGCTAAAGTTGAAAATGAAATAAAACGATGTATAGCAGTTGGGCATTGTTCTTTCCATAATTAGATCTAGTCTTCACATTTTTTGTCGAGTTTTGAGAATATGGTAGAAATGTAGCTGCAGGGGGTCCACCGGAATCAGCTAAATTTTGAAAGTGGTCTTTGAGAAAAAAGTCTGGGAACCTCTGTTATAGATCCATCTTTTGAAAGTCACAAAGGACCCCGCAAAATCTCTATGGGAATTGGCTCTCGGCTAAATTAGCTGAAATTTTGCACAGAAGTAGCTTTCATCTTGCTGATCAAAAGTCTCAATGGGCGTAACCCCCCAAAATCAAACCCAGACCCACCACTCCACCCCACATCAAAATACTCCCCAAAGCACATTGGATGAAAATCAATGCATAAGGGATATATTCATATCAAACTTCGCACAGAGGTAGCTTTCATCATGTTGATCAAGTCTCAATGGGCGCAACCCCCCAAAATCAAACCCAGACCCCCCTCCCAATCTCAAAATGCTCCCCAAAGCACATTACGATGGAATGCATAAGGGACATATTTTTTTATGGAAATAGCCGGCAAACGAGCTGATGATCCACCTGATGGTAAGTGGCTATCGCCGCCCATGAACATCAGCAACACCAAAGGCATCACTGATGCGTTGCCGGCCAAGAAAGAAGAAAAAGAAAGAAAAAACTGGCTCTCAAGCCCCCAGCCGGAAAACGACGAGTCTTCTGACTCATGCTCGGGGGTGGTAGCTATCCAGGCGAACCCCTGGAGAAATGATAATAGTAATAATGGTATTAATTAACAATTAAAATCAATACTACCAATATAATCCGTCCGAGGGCCCTACCACCAGCGGGCCGGATTTAGTCGCCTCTTACGACACCCTTCCGGCAAGGGATTGGGGTTATTATTCTAAGCCGCCCCAATATGGCTAAAATATAATAAAATATACGGCTAATAATATGCATATGAAGGCAAGGTGTTGGGTGATACTGATACTCGACCTGTTTACGCCAGGTGGTGTTTGGGGGTAGTGGTGGGTCTGGGTTTGATTTTGGGGGGTTGCGCCCATTGAGACTTTTGATCAGCATGATGAAAGCTACCTCTGTGCAAAATTTCAGCTAATTTAGCCGAGAGCCAATTCCCATAGAGATTTTGCGGGGTCCTTTGTTATCTAGGAATTAATCATCATAGAAGATGACGTATCTGCAATTTTCATACGGAAACGTAAAAGCTTCACGGCAGGAAAGACAGTAGTAGATGTCAGGAAAATTATGAACATGTTGTGAGATCTTCAGGAGCGAGATATCGGGTGATATCGAGCGACGTTGGTTATCATGTCTTAGAGCATTATTTTGGTCGCTACAAAGAAACAAGTGCCCAATGTTGCCAGACTTGCGATGTGTAGCACCTGTCGCTGGCAGGACGCATTTTCCCCCTCGTGAATAAGATGCTTCAGTTCCCAATCGGCGACACGTGCGACAGTCATCTTCCATCCTATTCACTCCATACATCACACCTAACCGAACCGAACCAACCTCCAATCCATCATTAACACGTTGAGCATCACGCCGATTTTGAATGCAGTCCCAGTCAAGCCACGCGCGCCACTTAGAAGCGCTGGTATTATAGAGCCAAGCTGTTTTTGTTTTTCGCGGCCTATGTGAAAGGTCAGTGTCAGCCAGCGGTGGCAGACGCAGCCTAAATGTAATTTCAGTGTCAGCCAGTGGTGGTTGACGCGGCCTAAATGGAAAGTCCAGTGTCCGCCACCGATGGCTGACGCGGCGCTCAACGTATTAACCCGTGGCCTGTACGTTTCCAGCTTTCCGGCGGTGTAAAGTCGGTGTCGCGCGAGTGCACGGCGCCGTTCAAAGCGGTGGTGGCGCGGGAGCTGGCGCCCGAGCCGCCGCGGCCCGCGCGGCTTGACGCGCTGCTCGACGCGCCGCCCGCGCATCCCGAGCTGCAGCTCAAGCATGCGTGGAATCCTGACGACAGGTGAGAAGACACTTGCAGTCCTAGTCTATTAGATCCTCTGTTTCTCCTCTGTCTTCTGCTGATAAACGGAACTCCTCAACGGTGAATAGCACAGTCTTACTGTACAATGTACATCCCTAAAATATTGTTTTTAGTATTTAAAACTATGAATGTATTTAACAGCAATAAACACATGATAGGTATCTTATCTATTAACTAGCTGTTGCCCGCAGCTTCGCGCACGGAAATTATGCTTATCATATTTATCCCCTATTTCACCCCCTTGGAGGTTAAATTTTGAAAAATCCTTCCTTAGTGGATGCCTACGTCATAAGAGGAATACGTTTGCGAAATTTTAAGTTTCTAGCCCTAAGTGTTTGGCCTGTACGTTGATACATCAGTCAATCATTTTGCCTTTTATATTTACAGACTTTTATATCGAATTACATTAAGATGTAAGGAACTTCGTTCCTGGCGGTACTCCCGCGACCCCACTTATTTCCTTTTTTCTCATAAATGATATTCCCAAACCAAAATCTACGAATATCTCCAGGCGATCAATAGGTATGTGATGAAATCTGCATGGATTAAATCGATTAAGATGTAATTCTCGTGATCGATTAAACATTTGGTGATACAAGGCTGTTTAGTCGATAAATAGCCGAGTCATTACGACTGTCAGTTTGCATAATTAAACGTGTGATGGCGTTTTTTGAAAATTACGCACCAGAACACTCGTAAATGCAAAATATTCTTGATAATCCTTCGGGCGCAGGGTAAATAGTATAAGTTTTTATTGCTTATTACTTCGACCAAGTTGTGTTTATTGACTTAAATTAATTTTACTCAGTAAACTTACCGACGAATTGTCTGGCAAGTGTTGTTCTGTAATATATACTCGTAGTTAAAATAAATCATATATTTATTTGTCACAAAAAGAAGAAACAATTATTACGGGAATCGGTCGTCTTTAATATCTCTACAATACTTAATAAGTATCTATATTCTCGTATTTAATTGCTTTATTATAAACGTAATTTTTTTATGATACGATATCATAACGACTTTAAATTTTTGCTAGTTAAAGCATTATTATATTAAAACATTGGTCAATACGAACGTATAGCTTCGTATCTAATTGCGAATAGAGACAAAACAGTTTCGTACAATGACCGAATGTAAAAAAACTTAGAATTCCAACTGGCAATTGTAAGCAAAGGACTACATTGGCGTGGGTCGAAGTGATGAAGCATTTTGATCCAATCTAGGAATGTATAATAATTATTATCTCGATACATAGTACACTTATTGACGTTTAACGATTTTTTATTATTTTGACTTGCAATTATCTCTACATACTTAGTATAAAACTGTGCCTGTATATTTAAACTACTGCATAGATTTTCATGTCGCTTCTGAAAATAAATAAATTCTATCGGTGAACGTGATAAATTGTAAAATGTTTGATGAAAATCAAAAAGAATTGCTTAGAGTGTTGTTACGTATACAGCACGGGACTTGTATTCAATGACTATTATCATAATGTTATATGACTAACTTATTTCCTTTATTTACGAGCATTATTTATTACCCGTGTATATTATTGGTACCGTAGCCCAATAAACAAGACACAGTTTTTTTTAAGCTAATGCTCGAGTACAAATCCACCTGATAGTATTTGGATATGAAGAAGTTTATAACCCCTGACGCTAAAAAAAGTTTGACGTGTCTGTGTGTCGGTTGCTCCTAAACTAATGGACCGATTATGATGCGATTTTTTTTTGTTTGAGAGCTGACCTGAACGAAATAGGAGCTATGTTTAGTGTAAATAAAGCTGTTGGTTTTTTTTTTTAATTTTAAAAATTAATAGTATTGATTCTCCATTCAACGAAAACGTGTACAAATTCCAGATCGTTAAACATATTTGTGAAAGAGGAAGATGCGCTCACGTTCCACCGTCACCCGGTGGCGCAGAGTACGGACTGCATCAGGGGCCGCGTGGGGTACTCCCGCGGCCTGCACTGCTGGGAGGTGGTGTGGCCGGCGCGGCAACGCGGCACCCACGCCGTCGTCGGGGTGGCAACGTCGCACGCGCCGCTGCACTCGGTCGGCTACCAGAGCCTGGTCGGTGCCACTGACCAGAGCTGGGGCTGGGACCTTGGGAGGAATAAAGTGAGTGGCAGTTGCCAAGCAGCTTGCATTGATTGTAGTGATGGACCGAGTTAGGCAACAACGGGTGTGATCGGTAGTTGGATGGGGGACAGCTAGAGGCTAAGATTTCTTGGCCGTTTCCGTGCTTCGAAGGGCACGTAAATCTGCCTTTTCTGGTAGTAATCGTAAGATAATAATCGTTAAGCCATGTCAGAGGCATTCAGATGAAATTAAAGCTTCCGATGATTTCATTGGCCACTAGGCCCCTCCACCAATCCGTACTGGAGGTGTCAGGTGAAGTATGCTCTAGGCCTCCTCAAGAGTTACTTTACTTACTAATAACTTATTCAGGGATCATGGATATTGATTATTAAATATGGCCGATAGCCAATTAGTCTTCTTGTAATAATTGAAGACGTTGTAGCGTGCTATTGTGGATTGCATGTTGATTTTCTATTGTGGATTGCTTGTTGAGTACCCGCAGAGTCAATGGTTAATCTAAGAGTCGGTAATGTTTATTACGATCAAAGGCCTCCTTTAGTTACATATGAATCATTATATTATGATGTTATGTTAAAATTGGCAATTGGCATGTATTAATTGCAGGTATACCACAACGCAAAAGGCACGGGCAGTAGCGGCACGACGTACCCGGCGCTACTGCGGCCGGACGAGCAGTTCCTGGTGCCGGACCGGTTGCTAGTGGTCCTGGACATGGACGAGGGCACGCTGGCGTTCTGTGCGGACGGACGGTACCTGGGGGTCGCCGCGCGGGGCCTCCGCGGGAAGACGCTGCACCCCATCGTGTCCGCGGTGTGGGGACACGCCGAGATCACTATGAAGTATATCGGTGGGCTGGATCGTGAGTATCCTCGTTTGGTTATATTATAATATATGGTTCTAGATAAAGTTATGCGTACAAACTTGGTCCATCGTAATGCGTGCGGGATGTGCGATAAAACCTATAATAAAGTTCCCAACGACATTAAAAACCTTACGTTTAATAAATTTAGAGCTCAACTTAAGCGACATTTAATAAATAATTGTTATTATGACATTAATGAATTTATTTAATCTCTAGTATTTATATAGTGTGATTTTTGTATTTATACTTTTAAATTTTAATCTAAATGTGTAATTTATTTAATTGTGTAATTTAATTTCAATATATAAAATTAATTTTAATGTTAATCAAATTATGAATAATTATGTTTGTACTAGACAATATTTGTATGCCTAATACAGGCTAAGTGCTTTGATGTACTTAATGCAAATAAATAAATTGAATTGAATTGAATATAGTTTAGACTGCAAGGGAGTATAGCAAAAACGTAATTCGTTTTGTCGTGTTCAGGTAGTGTCCACCAGTGTAATCTATCAGTGCTTATCAGCATTTATAAAGACAAAGTTAATACTTAACTAAAACCTACTGTTGGTACACTGATTTAGTAAAATCCATCAGTAATCGTTTCCAATAATCGACCGATAGACTTCTTCTACTGTGGATCGCACCACAACTCATTAATAATATTTGTAAAATTAATTATTATCCATCAGCGTTTTGGTCCCGTTGCTAGACACAGGCCTCAAGAAACACTGGCGTTTGCTTGTTTTTTTTTATTATTTTATTAGAATCGTTATAATAAAATATCGTTTCCCGTCCACAGCTGAGCCTTTGCCCCTGATGGAGCTATGCAGGCGCGTGATCAGACAGCGCGTGGGGCGGCCGAGACTGCGCGCTGCCGCCAGCCGCCTCGCCCTGCCGCCCGCGCTCACCGCCTATCTGCTGTACCGCGCGCCCTAGCCGCCCCCGCCGCCCCCAGCGCCCCCAGCGCCTCCACCCTGCGGTACACCCAGCTAAAGTCTGTTCCGAGTTCATACGAAGCAAGCTTTTAAGGTTTTGTGATTGTGCTGTTAGCCGCTGAGGAGTTCCCTCCCCTGGAGCCAACCCTGAACGTATCTGACCTCCATTATCATGAAATTGCATTCTCATCGGAACTACTTTGTGAAATTTCAACTCCGTAGCATGAGAAGAGGTTGTCCTAATTTAGCTTGCTAGAATTGACCTATACATATTACGTAGTAAAAAACAAAGCAAATTAAATAAAGTAAAATAATTACAATATGCGGCGAAGCCCTGTGTGCAACGATACGTTTTCATAAACTTTTCATGAACAGACTTTGGCTTCCTACAAGCGCTCCTATGTAAAACATTTATGTCCGTATCGATTGTGAACTGTGGGCTAGCAAGTAGCAACATGTTCTATCCCGGTTTCAGTACGATAGGAAATGTTGCCAGCGCGCACTCGAAATGTAATTTTAATAGAACCAAATAGGTTTATATGTTACTAATATACAGAACAGCCACTGTATCCAGTAAATAGTTAAGTGTTGTCTCTTAATAGAAGACCATTATGCCGCAACTTGGACTATCCAGGGTTTATTCCACTGAAGTGTAGTCATCATTGAATATTACGAAATTATAAATTGACTGTGCTGACCGTTGTGTTTAAATGAAACTAAATCATGATATATACATGTAATAATATGTATGTTTGTATAATTTTTTATTTTGTGAAATGTGTTTGTATTTAAAAAAAAGTAATGTTAACGCTGGGAAACTACAATATTTGTAGAGTTGCATGATTCCGATGCGATATTTTCTCGGCTAACAATTTTGTAACAGATATACGGTAATACGTAGCCCTATTGGATTTTTGACATCGTGTAATTCAAGTATTAACATTACAACAGAATACATATTATTACCAACATTACACAAATAAAAAAATATAGGAACAGTTATTTCCAAAAACCTACACTTAAAAAGCAGTAGGAATACCCTTTAAACAAAAAAATCCTGGTACGAAACATTTAACACTGTTCATAAACTTGAAGATTTCCAAATATAATTGTGTATGTTATCTTATAGCAAAAAGTTCGCTCAAAATCTAGTAGCGCCATATTATATTGCGAGCGTTGCGGCGCTTTACCCGTTGCATTGTACGCAACGGCGGTTGGCGGCAGGTCGTAATGTGCGCCTACCTTGTACCTCCCCGGTCAGACGGATAGAGCACTAATAGGAGTGACTTTACTTTATGTAACTCATCCATAATTCCAATATAATTGTTAGTGCAAATTAGTGGAGTTTAAAACGAGGTTTAATCGTTTGACAGATAGAAAGTAGACGTATTTTTACAATGAGCTTCAGTTTGGTGTTGTCTCCATGGGCCGAACGTGTGTCGATCGGAATTCAAAGGTGTATCTCGAATCTCAGTTTAAAATCACTCATGATTGCTTTGCTATACCGTTTTGATGTAACAATTTGCTGTTTTTTATAATAGATATAAATTATATCGAAATATAATTTTATTCGTATTGTTATTTGCATTGTATGTATGTCTTTGTATCGGTTTGTTTTAGTATCAGCGCAGAATCATAAGTGACATTAGTTGTGAGATTGGAGAATCACCGAGCCGTTCATATGTAATCGAGGGCGAGGCGGCGCTCTCGGCGTAGTGTTAAAGTTATATTTAATACATCGCAGTATGTAGGCATACCTTGCTTGTGTCTCAATAAAATTAAATCGTTTGTCTTCGGGTTCGCACGAATATTTTACATCTCTGATATATAATTTTTTTTAACTATAGTTAAGCGAAAAATGCCAGTTTGCGTAACGTTACGCATATAAATAGTGATAGTTTGATAATCTAAGATTTAGTAATATCCGATGAATTTAATATACACTACGTACATTCGGAACTCGAGTAAACCAAACTAACTTAGTTTTAAAGAATTAACTATTTCGACATCGCAAATCGAATCGTGCAGGCATCCCCTCGGGTCTAATACAGTAAATGTAATTGATATAATTAGCCGCGTGAATCAACTTAGTTCATATTCCGTCCGACCCGATCTTAGCATCACAGGTTAGTCATATCCCAAAGACTTATGCGTACAAGTCAGTACTTAACAAATTTCGATTTACACGTATACCTGATCGAGCTACAGCCCCTATGGGACGTAGCCAACACATTGCGCCTTAATAGTTTTTCAGCGGAAATTATAATGAAAGCAAATGAAGTAAATTAATAATATTACATTAGAACTTTCAATTTAGGAACCGATCGTATGAAACATTTATAACATGCAATAATAAGTACTTTATGATAAACATATTCCGATCTTATCCATTGCATGTTTAGTAATCGAATAATCGGTTGATTTGCAGATGTTTTTTTGATGTTATTTCTAGAGAAAATATAATGTTTACCGCCCGCGCAATATTGTACCGCCTGTTCTCTGTACATCCTGAAGGTTGACTGGTAGAGAATGCTATTTAGCATTAAGTCCGCCTTTTGTACCACTCTTTGGGGTTCGATAAAGATTAAATAAATAAATGTTTTCTTAAATCGGATCCTAAATCGAAAGGTTCACCCACGATCTTCTTACTAGTTGGTCATGTTGACGTTATCATTCAGTGTTATACAGTCGAGGGCGGCAGTGAAACTATTGATTCATTATGTAAATATATCTATTTGCATTCATAAATACAAAGTAATTAAAGGGTTAAGCGCTGTAATCCTCGACTGCGTGACAATACCTAATGTACCATTGAAAACTAGTTATATAGTCGGTGTATTTTAGACTTGAATTTATTATTTTTAATTGTCTGCGAACTATCCCGATACATTCGTACACCATAATGTTTTATTTAGAATTGTCTGTGATAAGTAATGTAATTATACTTTAATGGCAAATTATTTCCGAATCTTGTTGTATTGGAATCTGTCGTGTCGACGTGGACTTGAATTATTTTGTGACGAAAACAGAGCCCATCTTTTCACATATACATTGATACATTGCTAGTGGTGTACAGTACGGCCGACGTATATTGGCGCGTCTGAACTTCGCGGCGTATTATGTCTCAGTCACACGTTAGCATGTTCGTGTCGCTATCTCTGTCTTACACGCGCTAAAGTTCGCAAAGCCTATGTTCAGACGCGCCAAGATACGTTGGCCGTAGTGTAAGTATGTTTAATTAGTATGTGGATGTAACCAGCTAGGATAGAAAGCATCGATCAGCTCTAAAGCAAGCCGCACATATTTTAAAGCCATATTGATCTCTTAGAATATGTCAGCCGATCGTATTTTATTTAAGAAATATTTAAGCATGAATGACATAAAGTTAAATCTCGAGCAACATGTTAACTTCAGCTTGCGAGTTGCGAGTCGGCGCTCAGGCCAGTGTGTCGTTGGCAAATCTATTTCTTAGCTCATTAAGTGACTGGTTTATATTTAGTTTAGAATCCTTTAATTCCTATTGTAAAAACGTGTGATTGTGTGTATATAATAACGTTGGCTCGACGCGATCCAAATGTCACCGATGGATGTAGATATATTATACATTAACTTGAATGTAATACAATTTTTAGAATCATCATTAAAATCATCGTCTCTCGTTAGGTCTTTTTTTGCGAAATTAGATCGTTAAGTGGTAATTGCCTTAACTTTTGAAAAAGGTTTATAAAGCACTAATTGTCAGCCATTTTTGATCCCGATTTGTTGTAATGAAATCATGGTAAAACATAAGTACTTCCATTTTAATGAGAGTGTACGGCATTTAGACTTCCTACGTGAAGCTCACATGCGCTGTTGATATTCACATTTTGTCTCGTTCATCGTTTTGTAATAAATATAGTAGCTTCCGTTTAGTTCGGTTACAATTCAGTAGCCGGTAGAGTTTCATGTGAATATTGACAGTTGTGAGAATACTATGTCAAACTGCCAAATGCGATGCGTAATTGCGTGTGTGTGGATGTCTGGTCGTGTGCCCGTAATATGTTCGTGCGTTAGAAGAATATTTTCGTTGTAAGTAATGTATAATCATGATAATATAAAATACACCAAGCTCGATGTACTGTTGACGCGATTCTTTACGATAAGCCCCACGAGAATTATCATTTAAATACGATTATGGTTTCCAAAATTTAGCAATAACTTATTTGTAATACTCTACGCTAACTTTAATGTAGCGGGGCTCGTCGTAAAGAATTACTATAATTATTAGTGAAGGTATCGATTTAAAATTCTACGAACCGTCAAATTTAGTCCTGTATATAAAATATCATTTTGCGGTGTTTAATGACTTTATTATTGTAAGTGGATGGAAATGCATTTTAGTTTTATAAGTTGTAGGCAATATTTTTTTTTAAAGGTCGTTTCTAACAGATAACTGCGAGTGTCAGTCGAATCTCTTAGATACAATTATTAAAAAAAATAGGAAAACGATTGGAATAAATATACTGGTTAAGAAAATAATAAATGATATGAATTAAATAATTGGATTTTATTGTATTATTTTCCTTAGCGTACTTATTTTAATGAGTAAAAAATTTCATGATGGTAGGACGGACAAACATTTTGTTGGAATGTTTAATATTATGGACATCAGCCTCATTCAGGAAACAACATGGAATCTGAATAAAATTGTATTTATATACTCGTAATTAGATATTTGGATGCTTTTGATTAGGGCTTTCAAAAATAGCAAACTTTATAACAACTGCAATCTACAATTAACATTGTACAATGCAAATATTTTAGGTCCAATGAAAATCTTATGATTGATGACAATTCCTAATGTAAATATTATGAAGGTACATACCAGTCTTATTAGTTATATAATAACTTTCGAATTTTATAAAGAGATTGAGATTAATACATATAGCTAACATTAACAATTACAGTATAAGGTACTAATCGCAAAGTGTGTGGTGTTCGATCATGGTGTCGTCGCTAATGACGATGGTATTGTCGTCAGTAAAATCCTGTGGCAAGTCAATCTGCGCAGTCAGCTCTTGCAGGCTTTCGATTAGTTCAGTCAGCGACAGCTGGAAGATATAATACAGAACTCATCAATACATTTATATTTGAAACTTTCGAACTCGTTTTACTAAAAAAAAATGGTTGTCTGTAAAGTCGGTTTACGGACGGTAGTTTAACGTGACAACGTCATGACAAAAGTTTGATGAAATGATTGCGTACTTTTATCTTTTTTTTTTTTATACTAAAACGCCATCTAGAACTTCTGAACTAAACTATTTTTTCAGCAAGTTCCTTTCTGACTTAATTGTGTATATAGTTTGTTCCTAGATGGCGCTTTCCCCATTGTTCGCTCGCTCGCGGAACGCGACAGATGAGTCTGTGCTTTTTCGTGCGTGCACCTGGCATCGTTTTAATAGACGTTATCACGTCAAAAAACTAGCATTGTTACTAGCATTGTTTTCTGGTTTAAACCGCATTGTACGATGAAGAGAAAGTGTAAGGCGAGCCTTTCATTTAGAGGGCTATTTTGGTTTAGCAGACAGTATCACTCTCAACTAAGCAACTGTGTAAGTTTAGCCCTATTTATATTTGTCATTACCGCACATTTCTAAGAACTTATGGTAAGAAGAACTAACAGTACCAAGTAATGAATAACTCATAAAAAATTGAATTTTTAAAACAAAAAGTGCAGTTTAAGATACCTTGGTTTCTCGGAAATTTTCTAAATGCTTATCCATGCTGGGGTCTTCTCCATCAAATTTTTCGGTTAATACTTTAAGGTGATCTGGTAGCAGCGAAGTATCCAGCTCCCCGCTTTGTGACTCACTCTTCAAAATTCTGAAAAAATATTGTTTGTATCAAACGGTTATTTAAACGCATTTCACAGAAAGTTACATAGCAACTCAAAAAGTTATGTATGTACCTATGACCTTCTTATATTACCACCTTTTATAAATGAATAAAATAAAGGATTCAACTATTAGTGCTTAATGTTAAGCCATGTCAGTCAAATTAATAATATAATCGTTAAGCCACGTCGGAGACCTTGGAAAAAATTTCCAACATTCACACATACGTGTAAACGGACAATTTAGTAGTTTAAATTTAGCGCGTGCGTAAACTAGTCATTTAGAATTATTTCTAGTTTTCTGTTAAGTCGGTGTGGGCGTGGCTTATCACTTGACATGTTTGAACAGGCACTTAGAGCTAACCAATGATATTAAACTATAGATATGTTATGCCCTTACAAATCAACCAAAAAATTTGTTCCGACCGAGCTAACACACACACGTTTATCTTTTGTTTCACTACACCAATAAAATTACTATTACACTGGTAAATTATGTAAAAGGGATGGCACTACTAAAACCATAATAGTGAAAAAGATAACTAGACGGCCTCACTCAGAGGCAGCTATCAACTGTCTGAATTAAAATAGCTATACTTGACTAAATTCGACTGTCGTAATTTCAGCGCCGTCTTGGCATATCTACCTCTTTTTATACATATAATATCATTGGAGCTAACCTAAGTATCCTCCGTCGCGTGTACTCGGTCCCGGTGAGCACGGTGACGGTGGCGAGGGCGGAGGCCCGGGCGGCGCGCGCGCGGCGCTCCAGCCGTGTCCAGTCCAGCCGCAGCGAGAGCGCGAGCCGCGCGCGCCCGCACACCACGCGACGGGCGCCGGTCAGACGCGCGTGCGACTCCATGCATGCGTATTGAACTGCAAATAACAATAAGAATTAGTGGTGGCCGATTATGAGATATACTAATGGAATCATTCGATTAACAGTGCAAGTGCGAGAGAGAAAATGATGTGCGCCGTCTCTGTTGCACGTTTTTTTACTCCGCCTGCCACGAGTCTTTGCGTTTAGTATAATTTTAGAATTAAATTTTATTGTATAGATAGAACCTTAATATGCACGAAAAAAATATTGTAAAAATAATAATCTTCAATTTAAAAACAAAAATTGATAAATAAAAATCGTTATCAAAGGAGAATGCCCATTTAGTATGGAGAAATGTTCTGACTAACATTTTTGTGTCGTAATAAAAATACCTTTATTTGATTATGTTATCTAAATTACACATTCTAACTTTATTCAATGTTAATCGTAGACAATACGAGATTTTCAACAAAATTAGTTTGTATTTAGGATATAGCAAACTCACAGTAATATGGACTCTATGCCGGCATATTACGAGTATAGTCGATTGCGTATGTAATGTCGATCTTTTAAGTTTCAAATCCATTTGACAGTCCCTAAACGCCATTTAGTTTGTAATGTATTATAATAATTTTCAAATTATTTTACAGTCCCCTGACGCCATCTAGTTTGTTGTATCATAATCATAATCGAATCAACGCAACCTATTGGCCCGAAGGATCTTAAAAGATTCCTGATTGGCCATTATCCAGACATAAATGGCCCAATGGTTTTTTTTTTTTGTAAAATGGAAGTAAAGTTACTCATTAATTTCAGAAAATTAAAACCAAAAAGGATTTTTTAGGAAATTGGGTAAAATACTTGAAATATTTTAATTATTTTTTTGTCCAAAAATCATTGTGATACCATTATTTTTTTGAGAGTACTGGCTATAGTTTCCCACCAAAAACGTCACGTGACGTCACTGACCGACATTCAATACTGTCAGTCTACTGAAGCTTGTTGAACTTGTATATAAAATACGAACAATGACGTCAAGCTCAAAATGGCGTTTGAAGTTACGTGCCAGTGAGTACTTTTTTAAACATTTTAAATTAATTATATTTTATTTATTGTGATTGATTTCGATAAAAGAAAAATATTTTAGGCCTTTAAATGTTGTCACTAACACTTTAAACATGAATTTATATTAATTTACAATTAGTGTCAACATCCCTATTGGTCAGCGACTCACCATTAAAATGCACTCTAGCGGCAACGAACGCGTGCGCCTGTGACTTGTTGTACAGCGTGAGGTCTACGTGCTGCCGGTACTGCGCGCGCACCAGCGCCGTGTCGCCGTACGTCACCAGCCCCGCCCAGCGCAACCCACCCCCCGCACCCCCCGCGCCCCCCGCGCTCTCCGCGCAGCCGTGGAGCATCACCTACACGACACAAGGGCATAGACTTAATAATCTAAAATTTTAACAAAAAAATAACCGACTTCAAATGAAGTACATCCAATAAAAAAAGAATCGTCGAAATCGGTTGGATATTGAGTTCTTCGTCCATTTATCACCCACATACTTAATGCAAATTTAAGACTTATATGCTTTTGACATGGATGCCATTGTCAGATCTCGATCAAATTTATGTGGGACCACACGACAAGCATCAGCTTTCGATTAAAACAAGAATCATCAAAATCGGTTCACCCAGTCCAAAGTTCTGAGGTAACAAACATAAAAAAAATACAGTCGAATTGAGAACCTCCTCCTTTTTTTGAAGTCGGTTAAAAATATAAACGGGCTGTTCCGAACAAAATCCGTGTCACAGTCACGCCAGCCACAGAATACTTCTTTTTTTATGCTTATAACGAGCATACGGGTCACCTGATGGTAAGTGATCACTGCTGCCCATGGACATTAGCAACACCGGGGGCGTCACCAACGCGTTGCCGGCCAAGAAGATGACGATAGACCCGCTTCTTGAAGGATCCCATGTCTTAGCTTAGAAGGAACACCGATGCAGGTAGTTTGTTCCACAGTTTACACGTGCGATGTAGAAAATGACATGAGAACCGAACTGTGGACGAACGCCAGGTATCCAGGTAGTGTTGGTGGAACCGTGATGTGCGGTGACGAAAATTAACTGCAGGTATTAAGCCAAACAGTTCTTCAGAACATTCCCCATTGTACAGACAGTAAAATAAGCAGAGACAGCCTACATCTCTCCTCAACTCAAGCGATTCTAATCAGTTTGTAAGCTTGGGATCGTCGACAAGACGAATAGCTCGCCGTTGAATTCCATTGAACGGATCCACTTGCGTTGTACTTGTAACTCGTGACAGTAAATTTCGTAAGTAATTCGACGATTCGAAATAGTAAATTTCTTAAGTAAGTCGACCCGTGTGGCGCAATGGTTACCATGCCGGAACGCCGCGCCAAGGGTCCTGGGTTCGATTCCCAGCGAGAACGATGAGTTTGAATTTCTGTTCTCAGTCTGGGTGTGAGTGTCCTTGTCTTGTGTGTTGTCCATGGCACCCACGACACAGGGAATCCTAGTGTGGGGCTATGAGTGTGAAGCATATAAAAAAAATTACGTTGCAAGAAAGCGTTGCATTTTTTCACCCTGTCGACATAGAATGTTTGCTTCAAATAAAAAAAAATTCAGCCACTATACTATCTAAAAATTTACCTTTCTCGAAAAATCGTTGTTTTTATCATAAACGATATGCAACGCAGCTACATGCGGGTGTACTGAGGTCGGTGAGAACACGATCGGCAGCGGGCGGCACTCGCACGCGCCGAACGCGAGACAATACACCCCGCGCGACTCCATCCCCGGCAGGTCGATCGCAAACCCGTCGCCGACCACCTTTAATAATAATAAAATTATTACTATTATTACTATATATTTAATATTAATTCGTAAACAACTTACTGCTTGCACCTCTACCTACGCATTTCTTGAACGTCTGTGTCCTCTACCCTTAGGTTGTCTGGTAGAAATCGCTATTACAGCGATAAGACCGCCTATTGTGTCTAATAATACTAAAATTGTAATATTTTATGTACTTCCAGTGTGCACAATAAAGAATATTGTATTGTATTATTACTATTATTACTTATTCATGGGGTTCGCCTGAATAGCTACCATACCACCATTGAGCATGAGTCCGCAAACGACTAGTCGTGTTCCGGGGGAGCTTGAGAGCCCTCTCTATCTTTTTCTTCTCTCTCTGCCGGCAACGCATCTGTGATGCCTTGGTATTGCTGATATCTATGGGCGACGATAGCCACTTATCATCAGGTGAATCGTCAGCTCGTTTGCCGGCTATATCCATAAAAAACACGAACCTGGCACCGCAGCTGCACCTTCCTGTCGCTGAAATTCTTAAGGCTGAGCTCCTTGCGGCCCGCGCGCACCCACGTCATGCAATTCAGGTTCGTCTTGATCGGGAACGTCTTCGGGAGTTCCGTTCCACCGCGGATCTCGACTGAACACGATATGCCCGTTACTACGTCTTCTAATATCAGCGTTCTGAAAAGATTTTTAGTCATTTTGAATTTAGTTTTGTTTGGGTTCCGTACCCAAAGGTTATAGACGGAACCCTATTACTAGGACTTCACTGTCCATGTGTCTGTCTGTCACCAAGCTGTATCTCATGAACCGTGATAGCTAGACAAGATGATGTATTTCTGTTGCCGCTATAACAATAAATACTAAAAACAGTGTAAAATAAATATTTAATCCCATACAACAAACGTGATTTTTTTTGCAGTTTTTTCCTCGACATTAATAACGGCAACAGTCATCCGCATCGGGTTCTCATGCTGGGCACGGGTTTCTCCTCTTGTTATCTCCGACTGTTATCTTATAATAACAACCGGGACCGACGGCTATACGTGCCCTCCGAAGCACGGAAACGCTCAAGAATTTTTTGCGACTAGCGGTCACCCATCCAACTACCGAACGCGCCCGCTGTTGCTTAACTTTGTACACTTAGGATCGACGTAAGCCGCAGGGCTATGAGCAGTTCAAAGTAAAGTATGACTATGAAGATAAAGTTCGACTTACGTTTCGCAAACCCCATCATCTCCGCCAGTGTAGACGACATTCAGCTTGGCGGTCCCCCCGGGGGGCAGCTCGAGCCGCGCGGGGGACACCCGGAAGGGGGGGGTGTCAGGGTGGCTGCTGCGGAACCTCACCATCCAGCACCCGGCCGCAGAGCCTGTGTTGGTTACTGGTATGCTGACTGGCTCTGAAATGTTAATATAATCCTATTAATATTATAAATGTGAAAGTTTGTGTGGATGTTTGGATGTTAAAATGTTTGTTCCTCAATCACGCCACAATTACTTAACCGATTTGACTGAAATTTGTAATGGAGATAGCCTAGCTAAATCAATCTCCATCCATCCATCCATCCATCAGCCCTTGGAGGTCCACTGCTGGACATAGGCCTCCCCTAATTTGCGCCACTCTGACCGGCCCTGAGCCTTCTAAATCGATAAGAATTGCTCGTTTAAAGGTATTAGAAGTGAAGTTACCATTAGATATATGCAATTTATCAGCGGACGTGGTCTGTACCGCCAGTCGCGCGGTGCCCACCGTACCCATCATACTGACTCGCTTCAACACCGAGCCGCCTCCGATCAGGTTCACGTTCAATGTGCCCTTGAACGTCGCCATTTCCTCATCTAGAAAAACAAAAAATATATTAAACATTTCCTCATAACAATATTAAACATTAAGACACTCACGTCCCAACTCAGAGTCACTAACGGTTACTTTAATCCCTCCTTAGTAAAGAATAACCATACAATTCTGTACTAAGGAGCGATTTAAGTAACCGTTAGTGACTCAGTTAGGGCGTCAGACCCCTGTTGATTACACACACTAAGGGCTAATGACTAAGAGCGGTATGTCAAAAATAATGAGATTTTAGGTTTTGATTACGATCAAATTAGCTAAGAAAAATTACTGTATCCACATGGAAATATAATAAATCGCTAAGAAGAGTATTCGTACAACAATGTTGTATTAAAATTTTCACATAATCCCGTTTTTCTCAAACCTGCTAAATTATCATCCCACTCTTGGGCTTAGGAGAGCAGTATGATATACTTACTTAAACCTAACTCTGACAATTTGGGAGCGTTGAATGTGATGGTAACTTTGATAGCGTTCTCGTTGGTCAGCCTACAAAGTTGCTTGTTAATCCCTTTTCCTTTTGGTTTACTCAGCTGTTGCTCCTCCGAAGAGCTCTGATGGTCCATTAACGCTTTACTCACTTCAGTCCTCTTTATTTCCTGAACGTTTTTAATCACAAACATGCTATCTCCTTCGGTGATGGCCAACTCTAATTTTAAATCTACTGGACAATCGCTTAACAGCACGAAATACTTGGTGACTGATGTTGTCTCTTGCACGACCGGGAAGGTAACCTTATTGACTCCATCGCACGATAACGCTTGCATTGCAGGCATTTTGATATTCACTTCCAAGTATCCTTTGTGGTCCGTATCCCCATCTATGGATGCATCTTTGAGGTGCACTATAAAGGGTAATTTTGTGGCCATTTCTGTGTTGGAAGTCAAGTGGAGGTTGAATTGTTCAGTCTTGCCGGGAGACAGTAGAAGGGGAAGGCGAGGCAGTTCAATCGTTAGGTCCTTTCCCCCGTTGGGCAAGTCAATGAATTCAATTCTAGCCGTTAACCAACTGTCTGTCAGAGTTGACACAGTGATGGTAACAGGACAGCTCACTCCTGTGAAAATATATTAAAAGTTTATCTCATGTTTATTTTTTGTACCCATATTATTATTTTTTTACTATAATATTTTTACATACCAACAAAGCCATTAACAGCTGACATTTGTACATCTGCCCATTTTTCTGTAAATCGTAAAATAGTAAAATACAATTATTTCATATACTTAAGTTTCTTCAACCAGTCCAAGTTATAGTATGTCATAATATTAAGGTCATTATAATAATGTTATATGAATTAAGTATGTAATATATAAATGTAATTCAATTAGCAACTAGCCCAAGGATAAAGGAAACATTTGAGTGCCCATGTTGTTAATAAATTGTTATAATCTGCATGCATATTATTACAGTATGAAATCATTAAAGTTCAGTCAAATTAGCTCAAATAATTGGGGACTAGATTTTTTCCTAAGAAATTAATCAATTATCATTTCTAAGTTAGACAAGTTGAAAAAGTTATGTTCTCCATTTGACTAAACTATTGATAATGATATTGTTTTAATATGAGTTAAGTTATTTTCAAATAACCATGGTATTGTTATTAGTAGCCCACAGGAAAGCATCTAGAAGGCCCACAAACCTTTAGCCAAGCACTCTTGTATCATCTGTTTCTGTTGCAACACTTCGAGCCAATCTACTGAATTATCTAATTCTGTATAACCAACATTTGGGGAGGGAATATTTGATATGTAATGCTCTCCTGAAAATTTTAACTACTTGTCATCTAGTTCATAACATACAATATAAAATAAAGATATGTGCATGGTGCAAGTTCTATGGAAAATACAATTATTTATACCATCATACGTTGAGCTTACACATTGTTGCAACATACTGCATGTAGGTATAGCACAAATATGTAGTGTGCGATAAATTCGTGCGTAAACTATTGTAAAATAAGAGCCTATATCACACATTACATACATATTATATCTTGTCTTTTATTAACAAGTCTGCATAGACAACTACAGACATCTAAGTATTGTGCTATTTAGAAAATCTATGATATCTAAATACAACCACATCCAAAGGATAGATAGAAATGTTTTTAAATAAGTACCTTTCCTGGAATCTATGGGGCTCTCACCAGACTTGAAGCTCATGACATTTTCCTGCACTGTGCTGAGAGTAGATTGACTCTTACTCGATGGAGACTTGGACCTTCCAACACTTTGAGTTCTGACAATTTCCGGTTCAGTGTTACTTGCATCGCTTCTGATACCCGAGTCTCGTGTCATAATAATTTGTGGTATTTCATTTTGATCTTTAATTTTCAGTTCATCCAGCGATATAACAGTTTTCATTGTACCTGAAGAACTGGCAGTTTCAACTTTCCTGGTATCCTTCAACTGAGTAACCACAACACTCTGGTTCAACCCCTTATTCTCTAGGAGATTGAGGTGAAGTTCTGTCAGTGGTTGCTTACGATTTGGCTGTTTCGTTTGATTGTTCAGTTGTAGCATGTCTGTTACACTGATATTTGATTGTCTCCCTGTAAATCAAGTTTAAATTATGTAAACTAGCATTTTTATATGGGATAACTGATAATAATTTTAAATGAAAAAGTGACGAAATATACTGAAATCTCTCACCCAAGTAATCTGCAATTTTTGAAATACTCAATGAGTTTTCCATCGAGCCCTCAGTGTCTTCTGCTACCATTCTCAGTGAGGACTGTAGATTCCGCAGCAATACATCAGTTGGCTTAGTAGATGTCATAAACGACTTTGTTCCGACACCCTTGCTGTATGGCATCTGATTCAAAGGATTACCCATACCTTGCACTGGGTTGACTCCTGATGTGTTCAAAGCTTTGCTCATATGTACTGACTTAGGAGGTTCCATATTGTTTTTAACATTGGACATATTTACTACACTGATACTGGGTTTATCCTTGACAGAGCCTGGCATATTGCTGTTGACTGTTACAGTCTCATTGTTGACTACCTTTGGCTGTCTCACGGGGATGCTGTCCAATGTGTTATCCAAATTGAAGGTATTATTAGCAATTTTAGGTACTGGCTCTGTGGTATAATTTATTGATACTGAAATCAGTTAATTAAAAAAATAATTTAAGCCTAATATTGTAGTGAATATTACTTAAAATAGTAATTGACGGTGGTGAATGAAATCAATGTATAAAACAATATAATTACCATCTGAGATACTGGGTCGCAGGGGTCTATCAGGGCTGTCAGTTTTGGTAAGTATTCTTCCAAACTCTGGGCATCTGTTTTTAAAATAAGCACCAACTGACATGTTTGACTGATTCATGCTGAAAATACACCATTTATTTCAATGATTGACAAACACCTAACTAATGGAAAACTGATAGCTAATATTGACATACAAATTAATAAGTAATGGATCCACTTTTATGTCCACTTGAATCCATTAATTAAATTCCGTAGATTGCGGTATTCAAAAACGTGTTGTACACCCCCCCCCTCTCACCCCAAAAAAATTTCATCGAAATTGGCGTCATTCCCTGTTCTAAAGTGATTCCAAATCATCTATTGGCAAGTAGCAACACTAAAGCTACTTTAGTAGATGGCGTTGTTAAGCAATACTAAGCGAGTGCTTTCTATTTATTGTTATTTATTTTTAGAAATGGGAACATAATATATTATGGCAGGTTTATTCTATGTGTAGGAAAATAACTTACGACAGACTGTCTTGGAAATTCATGGGTGCACTCTGAGTCACAGGGAGAGGGGCTTCACGGATAACAAGTGATGCTTCATCAGCTGTTAAATCCCTCTGAAAAGTAATCATTTAAATATTTCAGCATTTCCACTAATTTATTTTTAGTGGTGGAGAAACGGTCAGGAGAGTTAGATTAGAATTTATTAGTCAGTACAAGTTTTGTTACCAGTCATAGTTATTTGTATAAATCGTAAGAGTTAAAATAACTTTAACATTATATTAATTTAGCTTGAATCATGTGTGTTGTAATGTTGAATAGTAAATATTTACTGTTTCTTGGCCAGATATATTACTATGTCTTATAAGGCTCTAGTAATACTATATGGCTGTTGGTTTGTTATAAAAATGTATATATACTGCCTTTTAAAATTAACATAAAAACTATTATTTTTATTAACTTACTTTGGAGTGAAAAGAGTAATTAGTAGCAATAGAGTGCCTCATGATATCATTTATTTCCAGTGTCTGTTTATCCATGTGACTCTGCAGATTGTCCAAGGCTAGGGAATGGCGACCATACTCTTCATACCCAGGATTAGATGATACAGGCATTACATCCACATCTTCAGTACCTGTGGATCTACCCGTCATCTCTCCAGGATTGAATGCAGTCTGCAAATATTGGAAAAGTTTGCATGTATAAAAATTAATTTTGTCACAGATGTCTGGATTATAATATATTTTGTAAGTTGGATTAGAGTAGTAAAAAACATTGTAAAACAAATAAAATACTCACAGATTTACTTAGAGACATGTTTCCAATTCCAGACTCACCAAATACTGAAAAATATATTTATTATTTATTACTTTAAGAATGAACATGATACACACTAAGAATAGCATTGAGTTAAAGATGCTAGATTACGAAGCAAAGTGATATTACATTATTATTATCATATTGGAAGATATATTTTTAATGTATGCAATATAGATACCTTATTACTAAATTAAATACTGTGTGTCTACTATTTAGCAGTCTATATAGATATATAAGAATATATTTTTTAACTGTGATTAATTAAGTTCATGAATAGAAAATACTCAAAACAAACCCTCCACTTTATCTAAGTCCAAAATGCCCGAAGAGGACTCACAATTCGTGTTCGCACTGGATTTGTTCATAGCACCCTGATGAAATGCGAATCTGTTTATAATAAAAAAACACAGTTAGTAGAAAAAAAAAGTTTTTTTATGGAAATAGCCGGCAAACGAACTGACGATCCACCTGATGGTAAGTGGCTATCGCCGCCCATGAACATCGGCAACTCCAAAGGCATCACTGATGCGTTGCCGGCCAAGAAAGAAAGAAGAAGAAAAAGAAAGAAAGAAAGTACACAAACAGAGACCAGATGATTGACAAAATAAGCGAAATTTAATAATTCGATATTATCATTTAAGTAACCGGCGAATCACGGCCGAGTTTTCGGTATAGCTAACTTCGGTTGACTTTAGCTATTAAATTGTATTAACCAACAATGAACACCACTTACCGCTTTACATCTTCATCGTTTAACAACAATCGTCTTGGCACATTCAATGACTTGTCCTCAGCTAAGTTTATCAATCTCTGAATTTTGTTCGGCGTTAAAGGGTTATCCATCGTACGAACATAGGTTTAAATGTATGCAACTAGTGGAATTAAAATAACGCACTAAAAGTAATATAATCTCAGTTACTAGAATAAATATTTGCCAGTAATTACACTAATTACAACATCCGTGATCCGTTCCCTTATTTTTCGTTAGAAAATTGGAATTCGAATTTTTTGTTGTCGTTACTCGTATGACGTATCGCTTGTCAAAAAGTTTTTTTCATATGTAATAACTTGGATACCATAATTTTGGCCATAAAGATATGTGCCATGGTTATAAAGGAAAAAATATATAAATGACGAATTATTGTATGCCTTAAAATTCTTCATAAAGTACAATTAATTGAATCAATTATTGTCCACCTGGGTCACAAGCTGAGTATACCAATGGATACATTGGGTGGGTAGGTTGGTGCATTGCTGGCCACTTGGTCAATTTGGTTGGATTGATATAATGATTCGACTAAACTTAGAGTAAATTCGAGTGGGCGTGTATGGCCAAATTCGAAATTAAGGAATAGTGAAAAGCGGTCAAAGGAGTATCTCGGGGCCGATTTTTTTATATCTTTTAAGTTATTGATTATTATTTTGATAAAAACCAAAAATCCCCCCCAATATGTGTATATGACATTTTTTTGTGTTTTACACTAAACATAATTTAAGAACCATTTTGATCTCGTCGTCTCGACCAGGTTTTAGGAGATTCTATGATGCCACAGATAAACGTAGAAAAGAAAAATAAAAGAATGGACCGATCATGATTTGGTTTTTTGTCTGAAAGCTGACGCGAGATCAAAATGGTTCATAATTATGTTTAGTGTAAATTTACACTAAAAAATGTTATTTAAAATACATATTGGGGTTCTTTTTTATTTTAAAATTTATAGGATACTTTTACTTTTATTGTATTTCACTTGATTTTTAAAGGACAAAGTAGTTTATAAACCTTTAAATATTTAAATTAATGCAGTTAACAATCCCCTCACAGAGTACTTAATCACTACGTTTTATCCCCTATTATATTATAAATTTCTTTGAATAAAACAGCATCATGAATTCTTACTTATCAATAATTGTTTGCTTATTAAATAAAGAAATTACATGAAATAAAAGAAAAAAATATTAATATTATGTTTATTAAGGCAAAAATCAAAGTTTACTAATGCTGAATACATAATCCAAAGCACTGGACCAGCCCCGAAGTGAGAGCATAACAATATTGTGCCGATGGCATCTTCACAATAGCTTTAGTATCAATATCAAAACCAGGGTGATAAACAGGAATTTCTCCACCCTACAAAGTCTAGGGCTGTATAATTAGACCCAAATATTAGCTTGTATTTGGTCCAGTTAGGGGTAAAGCATTAATTTCCTTATTGAGTCTTATTTGTTCATTGATTGCCCTCCAAGCATCCTCTTTTTCTTTCTTTGTGATTGGCCTCTTCTTTTGTTTGGCAGCAACCATCTTCTTATATATGTCAATACATTCCATGTCAACTTGATCAAGCTGCTTCTTCAGGTTAAGTCTTATCATTTCTTGTTTACATAAACCTATTAAATTCTTGAGATTACGACAGTTGTCTTTTCTAACTGCTGTTAATTCTGTTTGGCATTTCTTGATTTCAGCTAATATCTCATCATCAGCAGGATTTGTGAGAGGAGGCAAGTCTTCAGGATCTAAAATGCCTTGTTCTACAAGCTCTTTTCTAAGGCATTTTTCTAATGTCAGAGAGTTCTTATAACTATTCTTTGTGTTTGTAGTCTGTTTTATCTTAATGTCAGGTACTTCGTAGGGCATCACATTTTCTTCCATCAATGCAGACACTAGTCTCTGTGTCAATGGACCGGTAATCATATTCTCTGATTTGTCCAGCTTTTTTCGTAGATTTGAAGCATCAGGAGACATTCCAGAGGACTTTTGTTTATTAGGGTTAGAAGCATTTTGATCTTCTGAAATATGCTCATCGGCCCATACTTCCGAGTAATGTCTACCTAGTGGTGGAATGGGAGGTGGGGTAGTGTTGCTGCTTTGGGCCAGTAAGGACTCCAAAAACTTGATATCATCTAAAGTAACAGGAGCACAGTACGGTTCAACCGAATTCCAGAATTTATATGGAATGTTGTTCTTTGGAAGAGAAAACTGGGATAGCTCTAGTTTAACTGAATTATCGGAATTCATATTGTCATTGGAATAATTATTTTGCGATCCTCCTGATGATGCATTACTGAAATTTTTAAATTTAGGCACTTTTGGCTGGTTTGATATTTTTGGATAGTCTTTGGTCTTAGTTTTATCTTCCTGAAATTTCCTTTTTACTGAATACTGAAGTTGTTTACCGGCGGCTTTGCCCTTTTTCTCTCTTTTCGATTCGTTGGTATCAATACTTTCAATTTCACCCTGAAAATACCTGATACGAAGTGCTGCATTACATAGCAGCGATTCCAGCTCTAGTTGCAAAGCATCAAGCTCATCCATTCCGATAGGTTCATCCGCAGATCTCGCGGATATTGCACTCAGTCGTGGCAAATGAACAGCATTGTCTTGTAATCTAATGTATGGAATAGGGCACGTATCAACTTTTGTTTTGCCTACTGATACAGCGCCAGGAAGTTTTGAAGGTTTGTTGTAAGGCGATACTCCAGGGCTAGAAGGTTTTCCAGTATCATGACCCTTGCTAGCTAATCGACCTTTACTGTTATGATGCATTCTTTTGCCCAACATGTTGCAGCAGTTGAATTTACCCGCGAAAATACTGACTTAGACATACGTAAACTACACTATGTCCTGTTGTAGCATCACTGAAATAACGTACTGTAACTGTACAAAATATAACACAAATTTACTTGAGGTTGAATATGTTGTTGTTTAATGAATATTGAGATTTATAATAAGCACGATTGACTGACTATTTTGCAGAAAACTATTAAAAATAACACCACAAAAACAAAATGGAGATCAGTCAGTCACGTCACGTCGGACACAGAGTACTTAATTGACGTCGGAGTAGGTATTTCCCACAGAGTACAAACGACAGAGTATCTATACCCTGTCCACAAATCTTAGAGACTAAAATGACAATCGCTAATGTCAAAGTTCGAAATAATGTTACCAGCTAAATTTGTGCGATCTACTTTTCCGGTTTTTTGAATCGTAAACGATTTCGTAAGAATAGTGAGAAGTTTGAACTAATTAAAAAAATCATTCAGTTAGTAACAATAATATTATCATCGATAAGACGATAAAACTTATTTTCACTCAAAACTTATTGCCTAAGGCATATAGTCGATGAGATATTTCGGATATCTCAATTTTTATATATCAAAATAGTTTTTAATAGACGTTGGTCGTGATTCTGATGATATATTTTACAGTGATAACACTAGGTCTGATTCTGAATAAAGTTATGATATAAATATTTTTGATGTGTTTAAGTTATTACTAAATCCTTCATCGTTTAAAATAAATTTATTCAATCACACTAATATTGATGCAATTTTGAACCTATTTAGTACTTGGCTATATAGTATAAAATTAGCTGTATACCGAATGTCACCATAAACATTTGGTTATATTTGTGAACGAGTATTTACTCGTTCTTGTAAGTAGAATAACTTTTAAGTTTAGTTAATTAGGGTAAATATATTATGGATATAATTATATTTGATATGATTGCTTAAACTTATTTTTCTATCACTTTTAGGGACTCTTTAATACAAATATTCGACCCACCGTAAAAGCGGCGAATATTTTTCCGGTTTATGGTCATCACTATTTAATTTGCGCCCGAAACTGGTCACCCATGAAACGTCAATTTAGTCTCTAAGATTTGTGGACAGGGTATAAATCATAGATATAAATACAGATAAAATTATAGATACCATTCAGTCACCTCACTACAGACTATATGATCCATCATGATTATAAATACTGAACATTGATCAGTAATACTGAACTGAAGATAAAGTTAGTAAAGAGAGTAGAACAAGATTTTATTTCGCCTTCTATTAAACTGAAAAAAGTTAAGTTTTGAAACTTACTTGATTCATAAAACAAATTAATGAAGAAAATATATTTATGGAGATTATATAACAAAATGTTTTTGATATTTTATTTTTAAAAACACTATAGATCAATAGTTTTTAATTTTTATTTTTATTTTCAGAATTTGTTTATGAGTATGAAAAAAGGGCAAAATATACAAAATTATTATGAAAATAACTTCAATTGAACAGAAATTCCTTTTTTTGTAACTAACTGACAAACAGCCAAATCAGTAGATGAGTACTGAATACTGAGTCACCTGATGATAAGATGTGGTATGCTTCGTCCATGGACATCAGTAAATTTAACATCTTGATTCTTGATCATCAGACATCACCAATGCTTTTCCGGCCAAGAAAGAGGACAGAAGGAAGAAAGTAAGAACTGACTTTCCAGCCCCCAGTCGTTTGGCGGCCGACTCAAGGAGGTAAAAGGGTGGTAGTTAGCCAGGCAGGCTTCACAGAAAGGGCGGTCAGTATTCTACAAAGCCACAATCCGGAATGGGATTGGGGACAGTCAGTACTGGCTGGGCCTAATCTCACAGAGACTACTATCTCTTTAGAACACTGAATATCTTATCCAGGTCCAGCTTCATTCTGTTTTATTTATTATGTACGGTAAATAGAATCAATAATCTGGTGTGCAGTGCCGGCGTTAGATAGAAAATCAAAATCGAGATTTTTTTGCTAGAAAAATTTTTTGCTGAACCAATTTTATTTAATTAATTAATATTGTGCAATTAAATAATGGTGTGCAATTGTATATTGCGAATAGTGCTAGGCGAATGCGATACATACCACAAAGTACTTATTAAGTCATCTGTGGGCTTAGTGCAAGTTTTACATGACATAACTAAGCCCACTGGTAGTAAACATGTCAGTGACTGACGGCTACACTGACTGATTGATATTGTCAATAAATAGTGATTGACAATATTGACATGACAGAATTATATACTCTGTGATAGTGGGCTACTTTGACATTGCTTACCTTAAATCTTATGGCTGATTTACACAATGCAAGTTACTGGTTAGTCAGTACGCAAAAATCAGGCGATAAGTGAGCGAAAACAAAAAATGTCGAAGTAATTCAAATGCGAGCTAATATCCAACTCATATTATGTACGTACGAGTAACTGGTAAGATAATATCATGACATGTCTGAACGTTGCGAGTTACTGCACTGCAGCTCCTCGGCAGACTGACTTGCATGGTAGCTCGCACTGTGTAAACCATCCATTACTCATCTCGTCCATTCAGTGTTGCAAAAGTTCCCGATTTATCGGGAGATCTACTGATTTTGGTTCTCGTCTCCCGATATCCCGATTTAGCGACCGTTTCTCCCGATTTTTTGCATTTCTACCAATGTAATATAATATTTAAAATTAAAGATAGAAAATACTGTTCTAAAAACGAAATACAAAAGAAATTGAGTCGCTCATTGAAAATACAGAAGAATTTTGGGCAAGCGTAGGTATATATACCTACCACATATACATATACATATACATATGATGGCTCACACAATCATGTTCTAAAATATTTTTTTCAACTTTGTCAATGATAGGTCTATTAAACACAAAAAATATTTAAAAACACAAAAAAAAACCGTCTGCGTTTAAAATACTAAAAATGAAAAAACAAGCCCAGTAGTTTAGCAGTCGGGACTCATTTAAATTTCACAGGGCTGTTTGGGAAGATTTCATTGGTTGAAGAATAGGTTCCGACTGCTTAAGTACTGGGCTTGTTTTTTCATTTTTAGTATTTTATACGCAGTTGGGTTTTTGGTATTTTTTTTATTTTACACTTTTTAGGTAGGATTAACCCCTTACCGCATAAATACCTAGATCAAATGATCAAACGTGTTACAATTTTAATTTAAATAAAGACTTGTTCACAAAAATGGCTTGTCAGATGGTACAAAAATGTAAATGAATAATAAATTTAGTAATAAATTATTTTTATAAATAAAATTATTGTGATAATAACATACATACGCTTGCCTTAGTCAAATTAAGAATCTCCCGATTTCTCCCGATTTTTAGCTGGCAATGCTCCCGATTTTTAATATTTCATTTTTGCAACACTGCGTCCATTTTTCGCTCTATTGTCTACAAATAATGAAATTACGTGTGTTTAATACGTACAATACGTAGCGCATACGCTACAAATGCTACAAGATCAGTGGCCGGGCCGACAGTGGACAGTGGGTGCTTGCCATTGAACCTGAACTCCGTGAACTGTGCTGGAATGTTATTTCATAATTCATTTGAAGTTGAAGCGGTGTGAAGTTCCTCGAGTGCTGTGAACCTACTCACTACAAGCAGATAAATGTCAAAATCAAATTGCATCAGTGATATGTTTACAAATATTTAATGCCCCTAAAAATATTTTCCTTTCTATTTTTCCCCCGCCTCTGCTATAAATTTAGTAATCATAATGGGAGATATGATTTTCTATTGTCCACTATGCTGTAATAAAGGATTTGATTCTAAAAAATTGCTTATTGAACATTTATCCAGCATAGTAATCCCATGTCCTGTTTGTGACACAAAATACGAATCAATTGAACGACTCCTGGAACATTTGAACTGTGATAATTGTGAAGCGATAAACAGTACTGCAGAATTTAGTGATAAAGTAGAATTACAGAATAATGAAAATAGTGAATCTATTGAAAGACCAGAAAATGTGATGGCCAGTAAGGATTGATTTACAAAATATGTATTTCACATACCTAGTACAATTGTATTGTTTATTTCTTAACCTAAGTTTTTTGTTGACAGCCAGTGGAGGTAAAAATGATGTGGAAGGTAATTCAACAGAAGCTACCATTAAATTTCCATCTGAAAATAATGTTGAAGTAAATAAAATGTATATGGAGCTGCTTAGCAAACAACTATCGAAGCCGTGCCTGCAAACACAAGAATTAAAATTAGTTTTAGAGGATGGAGAGAGCCGATATGTAGTGTTGAGTAACAATGATTCTGTTGAAAACCTTTGCACAGATAATGCCATTGTCACTAAGCAAAATAATGATGGAACTATATCTTTAACAACAGTAAAAGGTATTTTTTTACAAATGTTAACATGCTACTTAAAATGAAGATCATAGGTTTTGAAGATGTAGATAAGCCGTAATTAAATTTAATGTTAAGTGTTTACCACTGCCTTTTGTATTGCACACATGGCGAATTACTTTGACATTGCTATCCAAAAATAAATGGTAAATGTGCCTGAAACACATACTGTAACCAAACATCACATACACACAAGAAAAATAATGGATGTTGATTTTTTGCTTCATTCTTGGTCGGCAAAGCTTTTGTGAAACAATTGGTTGTGTACATATCCACTCACATATATTACTCTATATATATACTACTCTATATTATGTATATGAGATTTATATGAAATATTAACTTGTTTACTGTCAGTTATTTTTAAAACAAAAGTAGTAAATCAGCTGTACCACAATGCAAAATGTTATTATTTAAGTCCCAATTACTTATAACCAGTGTAATGTACAATTTAATTTATTTACCATGTATGTTTGTGTATTTTAGGAGACAGAACAGAGTCAGACACATCATTAACTGCTGCACAAGACTCCATATCTAAACCAGAGTCTGAGGAGAGTGCGATGGAAATATACAGCTGTAACACTTGTGGAGTATCCTTCTCTTCAGTTATTGAACACATACAGAACTTCCATAATGATCAAGATGTTGTAGTCGAGGTATTAAAAAAAAGATTTTTTTGATCATTTCTCCTGTGTATTGCTGTATGTAACTCGGATCTAATATAAAAACTGATCGATACATGTCGTGTGAATGGCCTTATCTATTTCAGATGACATGCATTAGGTTTTATTTAGTATAATTTATTAATAGTATTCATTTATATATTTAGGTTTTGGGGTTTGACACCACAAATCATTAATTAACATTTTTACCATTTTTACATTGAAATAATATTTTAGTAAAAAAATGTGTATACAATTTTACAGGAACCATTAGATGAGACACCTGGTGAGAATACATTATCAATCAAAGACGTTACTGAGAGGTCCGAGACACCGACGGGCAGCGGTAGTAACACAAGTGATAAGCTACCCCTGCGACGTATGATCACAGAAACTGGTGACATTGTGGAAACTCCCATGGTCCTCAAAGATACTTCTGAGCCATCCAGTCAGCAGTCATATGAATTAGGTATGTGTGTCATGCTATTTCTATTACAAAAGTCATAAAATGTGTAATTTCAGGTATAATATCGCACCCTCAGTGGAAAAAAAGCATAAGTTGAAAATTGCAATTTTACAGGAGAGCAAAAAAACTGTTAAAATATCAGTAAGTAGTCAAAGGAGTCAGTTTAGCCGTATTGGGGCGGCTTAGAATACTAACCCCAATCCCACACCGGAAGGGTGTCGTAAAAGGCGACTAAATCCGGCCCGCTGGTGGTAGGGCCTTTGGAGGGATTGTATTGGTAGTATTGATTTTAATTGCTAATTAATACCATTATTACTATTATTATTTCTCCAGGGGTCCGCCTGGATAGCTACCACCCTCGAGCATGAGTCAGCCACCAAACGACTCGTCGTGTTCTGGCTGGGGGCTTGAGAGCCAGTTATTTCTTTCTTTTCCTTCTTTCTCTCTTGGCCGGCAATACATCAGTGATGCCTTTGGTGTTGCTGATGTTCATGGGCGACGATAGCCACTTACCATCAGGTGGATCGTCAGCTCGTTTGCCGGCTATTTCCATAAAAAAAAGGAATTTACATTATGATTTCTTGCACGAAACTGTCAAGATTAATGATAAAAATTTGAAAAAATTTAGCATATGCAGCTTTTGTTCCTCTTTCCAATCATGTTAATAACTAAAATTCAATGTAAGACAACTTATGCTTTTTTTCCAATGAGGGTGTTTCATAAAAATATCTATGTAAGCTAATATGTTAGTGTTTTTACTACCTTGTGATGTAAAGTGTTTGACTACTGCATCAGGAAAATTCTAGAACTTAATGTTTTCTTCAGCTATCTACGTATTGTATTTAGAAGCTTTGCTGAGCATATATTCCCACCATCTTGAATTTTAAACCGCATAGTTTACATCTGAGTTGAAACTTAAAATTGTATAATATTATATTTAATTCATGACTGTATAAAACATTAGATTCTAAAATGAATTTTAAAATAAATTTTCGTTTTTAGCCCTCGTAGATACTGATAAAATAGAAGAACCAAGTAAATCTGTATCAGTAGATAAACAAGGCCATATGACAAAGCCTAAGGCATCTGGCCAAAAAATCAAGATCTCCAATGGTCCAATGGTAAAGAATGTTGATGATGAAGGTAATTATACTATAACTACAAGTCAACCCTGTCTGATAAAATGTTAATGTCTGATAAATGTTACCTCTTATTTGCCTGGCATATGTTTTCATAATTTTGTTTTCATGGAAATAGTCGGCTAAAGAGCTGACAATACACCTGATGGTAAGTGGCTATCGTCGCCCATGGACATTAGCCACACCAAAGGCGTCACTGATGCGTTGCCGGCTAAGATAGAAAGAAGAAAAAGAAAGAAAGAACTGGCTTTCAAGCCCTCAGCCGAAACACGACGAGTCGTTTAGCCGCTGACTCATGCTCGAGGGTGGCCAAGAAAGAGATAAGAAAAAAGAAACCTATTGAATCACTATCATGTATAGAAAGATATATTTTAATAATAATTTACACACTCATACTCCTGTACTATATACTCATAGTGTACTAGAATTTCCTGTTTTGCGGGTTTGACAAATACCCATGACATGATGATTCTATTTATGAGAAACATATCTGATTATTACATTATAATACATTGTATTTGTAAAATTTATATCTGCCTCGGCCGGCAGTCGAACCCGCCATCCCTATGTTTATAGGCAACACCATATTTTTAAAATTAAAAATTCTACTGAGTTAAATGTACAATTGAAGTTTTTAATAGTTTAATTAATACCATAGTTTAAAGTTTAAACATATCAACGCTTGAAAGGAAACATTGAGTAAGTGACATTGAGCTAACTTTATAAGAGAGCAGTTTAAAGTTGGAATTTTTAGAAAAGTTGTTGTATATGCCACAATATAGATGATAAAATAAGGATTCCAAAACAGTAAGAATAACGTCGGTAAGAGGATTATAAAAAAATATATGATTTTTTTTCTAAAAATTCCAACTTTAAACTGCTCTCCTGTAAAATTAGCTCAATGTCGCTTCGTCAATGTTTCCTTACAAGCATCGATATTACTCGTGTTTTGTGTTGCTAAATTTTGCCTTCTAGTATAATTTATTGTTTACAGAAAAAAGTGGTCTGTACCACAAGGTTGTCCTACAAGAGTTGGTAACGACCAATGGAGATAAGGTCAAGATTTACAATTGTATCTCGTGCAATGTATTTGTACCAACGTTAGCTGAATTTAAATCACGTCCGTGTATGATATCGAGTAAGTATAATATATAAATCAAATTTCATATTATAATTAAAATAAGCGTTAGAAAAAATATAATTCAAGACTTATCTTGTGCGATTTTTTATGTAAATGGTCGACTAATGTAGAGATGCCAACCGATGCCTTAGTTTTTATAGTGCTCTGGGATATCCTGAATAGTTTTTAAGCAGCGTCCTGAGTTTTTAAATATTAAAATTCACGCGCCTCTTTTAAAATTCTTACGTTACGGGCGGTCTCACTAAATAATGATTATTTTTATTACTTGAATTTCATTTTAAATATTTTTACTAGAAATTAATTTAAACATGCAACTCTATTACTGCATCCTGTTTTCAAACTGAATTGTTTTGGTTTCCCCAACTTCAAATCCTGGTTTTTTAAATTTGAGGTTGGCAACCCTATACTAATGTAATGGTACACTACATAGCAACCTAATGCTAAGTGATCATCGTCGCCCTTGGACAGCAGTAGCATTAAAGGCACAACTAATGTGAAACTAAGAAAGAAAAGAGAACAAAGAAAGAAACCTGCCAGCTGCAAAATTACATAATTGGGGATTCTGGACAGCTCCAATACGGACTGATTTCAATTAAGTTTTAATTAGTTTTAGTAAAAATTGTGTGCATTATTCTCCAACAAGAGACAGTTAGTAACCATTGTTACCAATAAAGTGATTATGATTATGATTAGACGCTTGGAATAGTTGTTAATGATGAAACAAGAAAATTAATTAACACACATACAGTTTCATCAAAGTGATTAATAGAAATTATGAAAGATTTTCTTTTCCTTTCAGGTAAATATACATGTCCCCACTGCCCTGTGTCTTATGGAAACCACAAATCACTTTGTGCACACATGAAAATTCACAAAGCTAAAGGTTTCGTGAACATCCTTCCCTTTATTTACATATAAATTTTTTGTAGAAAGTATTTTATGGGCCCTGTAACTAATTGAGGTCTGATCAACTCCACCAATCCGCACTGGAGCAGCGTGGTGGAATATGCTCTAGGCCTCCTCAAGAGGAGAGACCTGTACTCAGCAGTGAGCCCTCAATGGGTTGAATACAGCCAGACTGTCCTATTTATATTGGGCAGAGATTCCTCCTTCAAAGAGTTCTAAGCATTTGTAATCGTTAAGCAAAGACAGCTTTATGTTTTAAGCATCAGGTGTCGACTATATTGTTTTTAAGTATGACTATATAAAGCATATACAGGTTTGAGAGTTCATAAAACCTAAAAGTACAACTTTTTGGCACTTTAAAACCAGACTCAAAAGTACAAAGAAGATGAGTTGTTATAATGTACGTTTCTTTGTCAATTACCGACAAAAATGGAGACGAACTATGGTGGTTAGTGATCCTAGCTGCAACATCAAATCGAAGGCATATTCGAAACGACTTTTGTATGGAAATAACCGGCAAACAAGCTAACGATCCATCTAAGGAGTGGCTATCGTCGCCCATAGACATCAGCAACACCAAAGGCATCACTGATGCGTTGCCTGCTAAGATAGAAAGAAGAAAAAGAAAGAAAGAACTGGCTTTCAAGCCTTCAGCCGAAACACGACGAGTCGTTTAGCCGCTGACTCATGCTCGAAGGTGGTAGCTATCCAGGCGAACCCCTTGGAGAAATAATAATATTAATGATGGTATTAATTAACAATTAAAATAACAAACAAACAATTTATTTATTTGCTCTCACAGAACAAAACAATACAGTATAATGCAGATGCACTATAAATACGATGCTACAACTACAACAGGAATATCTTTGACAGTGCATAAACTGATCTTGCTATGTGAGAGCCTGGTGCCTGATGTAGGTTAGAGTACCTGTGTTGGTAGTGTACCAGGTCACCAGTACCCGCCCCCCCCCCCCCCCCCCCCGCGGCTCGATTACATATATCGGGCTGTGTCCGAGTGGGGCGAAGCCAATCTTGTGAGATTCAACGCCACTAAAACACAGACGTGTCTCTTCACCGCCAAAAGAAGTCCGCTCACCTTGACTCCTACTTTTCAGAATGTGTCCTTGGGTAATACCGACTGCCTTCAGTTGTTAGGAGTTGAGATATCCTCCAAGCTCAACTTTGGGCAGTTCATCGAATCCAAAGTTAAAGCTGGTGCAAGGAAACTTGGCGTCCTTGCGAAGGTGCGGCGGTACTTCACACCGAGGCAATTGTTAACCTTATACAAAGCTCAGGTTAGGCCATGTGTGGAGTACTGTTCTCACATTTGGGCTGGTGCAGCCAAATGTCACCTTTCTGCTTTGGATTCGATGGAGAGGCGTGCGAAGAGGCTCATTGGTGACCAAGATCTGGTTAAGACCGATCTGCAAAGTCTCGAGCACAGGCGCAGAGTGGCCAGCCTCTCGGTTTTCTATGGGGCACATTTTGGAGAGTGTGCGCAGGAATTATTTGAATTAATTCCCCCTTCCCCGTTCCACCATCGAACGTCACGACACACGGCGGGTATCCACCCTTTCGTGGTAGACATCCCGCCGGTACGGACGAGGCGGTTTGCATCGTCATTCATTATGCGCACCGCGAAGGATTGGAATAGCTTGCCTGCGTCTGCGTTCCCACCCACCTGTGACGTGGATGACTTCAAGAAAAGAGTGAATAGGCTTTTATTAAGTTAGTGCGCTCACCATCCTGGACCATATCTTCACTTACCATCAGGTGGGATTATGGTCAAGCATTAACTTATTTTATGTAAAAAAAAATATACATAGTACAAGCTAGAAGTAAACTGGTAGCAAGTGGTATTTACATATAACATTAAGAATTATAATTATTTATGAAATGAAAATCAATATTACCTATGCAATCCCTCGAGGGGTCCTACAACCAGCTGGCCAGATTTAGTCGCCTCTTACGACACCCGTCTGGCGTCGGATTGGGATTAGTATTCTAAGACGCCCCAATATGGCTAACAATTGATTCCAATATTGCGTCCTGGCGATATTCATGGTTTTCAGAAGTTTTTACAATGTAAAAGTGTGTTAACTAATTGTTATTGTTACAGAAACAGTATTCGATACGCTCATTAAGTTAGATATGGAATGTGCAATTTGTGGGACAGTGTTCCCAACGAGAAAATCACTAAAACTGCATAAGAGGATGCATGACCCTATTAAGTAAGTATGTTGTATAATGGACCATAGATATTTTGACCCCGTAAGGCCACTGTTTTGTTGACCATAATGAAGTTCGATATGTACAGTCAACAAAATAATTAGGTATGCAAGGCATGACACAAAAATGTTCGGTAATATTAACTTTAATTTTTCAAAAATCTAATGATGCAGTGTTACTTTTAATCAAGATCGGCCCCGAGACTCCTTTGACAACTTTTCGCTATGACTCATAGTTTCGAATTTGGCCTTTCACGCCCACTTGAAAAATTCACTGTACGAGTATAGTATTTACAACACGAAACTTCTATTGTCCCACCAGATCTCGTCCAATAGAGCCCCCAGTGCAAACCATGGAAGGGCCCATAGTCAGTGAGGACAAGTATCAGTGCGGGATCTGTCACAAGCTGATCCCCATCGACTACCGCGCCATCCACCAGAGCTCGCACAACACCACCAATAAGATGAACTGCCATATCTGCAACAAGAAGTTTACCTCAAAGGAGTACTTGGATATGCATATGAACGTTCATAATCAGGATAAGGTATGTTGTCCTTCTAGAAGTAATATAATCTAAAATAAAAAAAAACTGACTTCAAATGAAGTACATCCTTTCCAATAACAATAAAAAAGAATCATCGAAATCGGCTGGCGTGATATTGAGTTATTCGTCCATTTGTCGCGCACATACTTAATGCAAAGACTTATATAGTTTTCTCATTTATGCCATTGTCAATCTCGATAAAATTTAAGTGAGACCACATGATAAGCACCAGCTTTCGATTAAAAAAGAATCATCAAAATCGGTTCACCCAGTCGAAAAGGTCTGAGGTAACAAACAAAATACAGACGAACTGAGAACCTCCTCCTTTTTTTGAAGTTGGTTAAAAAATAAACGCACCTCCGCAGTAGGTTTTTACCTGTGTCGCTGGTGGCATGGACGACACATCACAATAACACCCATGAGTCATGACCCGAGTACAAATGTTTATTTGTCACATAAATATCTGCCCTGGCCGGGAATCGAACCCGGGACCCCTCGCTTCGCAGGCAACCCACTAGGCTACAGGGTCGTCGAAATTATTTCTTAGTTCCGTTCTAGAGGTAATGCGTCAGATTACTCCTAGAGATGACTTATTATAGAGGTACCTCACGTGGATCTATATTAGGGTTGTTGACTAATTTTAAGAAAAGAAAGTTTACGAAAAAAATATCATAAAAATAATAATGTTCAATTTAAAATCAAAAATTGATAAACAAATATCAATATAAAATTTCCCACCAAAAACGTGACGTCACTAACCGATATTCAATACTAGCGGTCTATTGAAGTTCGTTGAATTCAACGCTTATAAAATACGGAAAATGACATCTTCAAAATGGCGTTTGAGGTCACGTGACAGTGAGCACTATTTTTAACATTTTAAATTAATGATATTTAATTTATTGTAATTCATTTCGATTAAAGAATAATATTTTAGGTGTTGACAGTTACTGTCAACATCCCTATTCTATAAATTAGCCTAGGTTAGGTAAGCGGGAACGGTAGAACAGCCAGTAAAACAAAAAAACTCTTTTGCACTTATCATAATTATCTAATGCCATACTCTGTTACCTTAAATTAAACCAAAAATGTATGTATTTCAGGTAATTGTAGGTAAACAGGACAAATCCCTCCCGTACACTTGCACGTACTGTAACAGACAGTTCGCTCGGCCGCACGAGAAGGTTAAGCACGAGAGGATACACACAGGTTTGTATTGATTTATATGATTTTTTTTGTGGTAATTAATTTTACTAAGTTGCGGGTAGCATGCTCACACCCCAATAAAATACAATATCCAGAGTGCAAACATTGTCGTATATGTCACGTAAATTGCCCTGACGGAGGTTCAAACGGGTTATAAGATAGAATAAATCAAAAGGGTTATAAGTCAACAGTAATTTGTGGGTTTTTTCGGTGGACTGTAACGGTTTCAAAGGTAACGTTTCTACTACTATAGTTCGCAAGATTCAAAAACATAAAAATCACAATCTACATTTAAATAGTAGTAAGAAAATTATGCATCAGTCGAATTTCAAATGCCACATCTGCTTCCGAACGTGCTAAGGTCGCGCGCATTCTGGCGCGTCCGTTTACATTTCGTTTACATTATACGTAGCAGGGGCAACAAGTACAGTACGGCCGACGAAACTTGGCGCGTCTGAACATAGGCTTTGCGAATTTTAGCGCATGTAAGACAGAGATAGCGACACGAACATCCTAACGTGTGACTGAGACATAATACGCCGCGTACCGAGCATTGCCGAATTATTTTATTGCGCAGCCTTCTGTGCGAAGTTCAGACGCGCCAAAATACAGCGGCCGTATTTACTTCACAACTCTTAACTTTTTTTTTGTTGGTGTGATGATTGCAATGTTCACTCTCTCTCTCTCTCTCTTTGATGTGCTAATTGCATTGTTTATCCCTCTCCCCCAGGTGAGAAGCCCCACTCGTGCGAGATATGCGGCAAGTCGTTCCGAGTGTCATACTGCCTCACGCTGCACATGCGCACGCACACCGGCGCACGCCCCTACACCTGTCCGCACTGCGGGAAGAAGTATGTATGGTTGTTTGTTTGTTTAATGTAGTTGTAGGTTGTATCTTTACACTTTAAAAACTCGGGAAGAAGTATGTATGGTTGTTTGTTTGTTTGTTTGATTAATGTAGTTGTAGGTTGAATCTTTACACTTAAAAAACTTAAAATTGTGTCTGCTTATGTCCGTTATAAACTTTCAAACCATCCAATTGATGTGCCCCAAACCGGTTTGATTTGAAAGGCAATAATGCGAAGATGGTCATAGAATATAGACCACTAAAACAATGCATTAGGCATATTCGGTCTGTTTATGTAGTTGATTTTCGACTTTTCTCATACCAAAAATTTCCCATATATTTCTTTTTTAGCGTAGTAATAGTAACACACTTACATAGGACTACCCACTTTATTTGTTAATTCTAAGACTCTCTTCGTAAACTGCAGTACCTGGCTAAATTATTAGGAACACTTTTCGTGTCCTGTTTTAACTGCACTTTTGAAACAAATGAATTTAATATGAATTTTTATAATGTAAAAACATTTTCATATTACATATTATACATATTTAGAATATACATACATCTGGGATGTATAACTAATTTCTTGTTTCAAAAATGCATTTAAAGCAGAAGCATTTAAGCCGTATTGGGGCGGCTTAGAATTCTAACCCCAATCCCACGCCGGATGGGTGTCGTAAGAGGCGACTAAATCTGCCCCGCTGGTAGTAGGGCCCGTCGAAGGATTACGAGTATATTGGTAATATTGATTTTTATTGTTAATTAATACTAATTTCATGTGGTTCGTCTGGATAGCTTAGCTAGATACCATCCCTAATCATGAGTCAGCCGCCAAACGACTCGTCGTGTTCTGGCTTGGGGCTTGAGAGCCAGTTATTTCTTTCTTTTCTTCTCTCTTTCTTGGCCGGCAACACATTAGTGATGCCTTTGCTGTTGCTGATGTCCATCAGGTGGATCGTCAGCCGGTTTGCCGGCTATTTCCATAAAAAAAGAACACGAATAGTGTCCCTAATAATTTGGCCAGGTATTATGACTATATAATTCGTTCGTAGGTTCAAAGCGCACAGTGTATACAATCATCACTTGCTGACACACTCGGAGGTGCGCGCTTACAAGTGTCCGTTCTGCCCGAAGGCGTTCAAGACGTCCGTCCAACTGGCCGGCCATAAGAACTCGCACACGAAGCCTTTCTCCTGCCAACAGTGTAATCGGTAAGTTAACTAATCAGATTAAATTGTTTCAGAATAATCTAAATTTTACCAAAAAAAAAAAACAACTTCAAAGAAACAGTATTCAAAAATGTATATGTATACCTAGGTATGCAGTGCCGGATTAACCACGTAGCAAGAATAACAATTGCTACGGGCCCCGCGCGAAAGGGGGCCCCGCATATTTAAACCCATTCATCCCTGCCTGAGCGTAATTTATTGAGTGAAACTTATTAAGATGTAACCTGTAGATGGCAAATAAACGTATTGAGCATTGAGTATTGAATTGTTTTTTTACCACTTAATAATTAAGAACCAAGGGCCTTTTGAAAGAATTTGCTACGGGCCCCGCGCTTGCTTAATCCGGCACTGTATATGTCTATAATATTTAAGGAATTCCCTCTATTCTTCTTAGATTCCATCACCAGTACTGAATTTTATGTGAGTTAGATATATTATAGCGATTCTTATATTTTTAGTTTGAACATTTAAATGACAAGGACGCTTGGAAATAACCAAGTGTGCAACCAGTTCCGCACAGATTAGTGGATATTTTTTAATAAATATAAGTAGATATTTATTTTTGAAAGATGTGTTGAGGAGTTACTTTCGTCATTTATTCTCCTCCACGATAAACCACCTTTCAAGTGTATCAGTGATACCTATGTGAATAAACGACTTAGAATTAAAAAAAAAAAACCTTTTTGGAGCGATAATTTTGCGACGAACCATCGTAGATTCAACTCACTCTGATAATGCTCTGTTTCGGGGCGAAACATGTATTGATGCTGGTATGTTGATATACGAGTATTATACTTTTTTTGAGATGCCACGCATGTCTTAAAGTAGAACTGAACTGAATGTCTTAAAGCAGACGGGTCACCTGATGGTAAGTGATCACCGCCGCCCATGGACATTAACAACACCAGGGGCGTCACCAACGCGTTGCCGGCCAAGAAAATGACGATAGACCAGCTTCTTGAAGGACTCCATCTCTGGTGGAAAAGCACCCTAATACTAACTTAATTTTAGCAGACCTCATCGAACGAAACCTTGTTAGTTGGTATGTCTGTTTGTGTGTTTGTAGTCCGTTCGCGTCGCTGTACGCTGTGCGCGTGCACATGGAATGCCACCGCAAGCAGAACAGTCTGAAGTTCTCGTGCGTGCGGTGCGGCGCGAGCTATGCGCGTGCGTTCGCGCTCAAAGACCACATGCGGCAGGTGCATCGCGCGGATATGGACGCCGCTGATACGCTTGTATGTATCTAATCTACTATATTATATTATAGGTCTATCAAAATCTAAAATTTTAACAAAAAAATAACCGACTTCAAATGAAGTACATCCAATAAAAAAAGAATAGTCGAAATCGGTTGGATATTGAGTTATTCGTCCATTTATCACGGACATACTTAATGAAAATTTAAGACTTATATGCTTTTGACATGGATGCCATTGTGAGATCTCACTCAAATTTATGTGGGACCACACGACAAGCACTAACTTTCGATTAAAACAAGAATCATCAAAATCGGTTCACCCAGTCCAAAGTTCTGAGGTAACAAACATAAAAAAAATACAGTCGAATTGAGAACCTCCTCTTTTTTTTGAAGTCGGTTAAAATATATAGGTATCGCTCCAACTCAGCGTCACTAACGGTTACTTAAATCGCTCTTTAATGCAGAATTTGTGTTGTAATTCTGTACTAAGGAGCGATTTAAGTAACCGTCAGTGACTCTGAGTTGGGGCGTAAGTGTTGTTGATTCTTCTTTTAAATATTATATCGCGAACGTCTTATTTCAATAGCTTGCTCGTGTTTTCCGGAGTACCTGTGTGCTAAATTTCATGAAAATCTGTTCATCTTTTTCGTGAAACATGAGTATCAAAATCATACTCAAAAACTTAAAATAAATAATTATAATCCGCTACTTTGATCGACATAGCATCGGTGATGCCAACGCATAGCTGATAGGTGGTGTTGACCACTTATCATTAACAACTTTAAAAGAGGATACCCATGCGTACTACTCTAACGACATATGGACTGAATGTGCCTAATGCATTGTTTTAGTGGTTACGTTACCGTTCAAATTGAACCGGTTTGGGGCACATCGGTTGAATGGTTTTCAAAGTCTTTAACGGATTTTTGTGTTTTACATATAGGTAAAAGTCAGGAAATTGTACTTCATGACATTAATTTTAAATTATATTTTGCAAATATTTACACATTTTTGACACTTTTCTGACGTGTGGCCCGGACTAAACTTTTAATTTTGTTACCCAGTCAGGTTTGAAAGAAGAGGAATGGCTGGTGGTAGGGGACGACGAGAAAGAAAGCGTGCAGCCATTACACAGGGATATCAATCAAGAGGTAAGTTGTGGCAATAATAATAATTTATAGGTTGGGTTATTTATATTTGGGGTGTGGAGCAAAAAAAAAAAAAAAGAAAACAAAATTCTTAATAAACGTTCCCATTGGTTCGGCAATTTTTTTTCTTATGTGGGTGCCACAATATCCAATATATAATATGTGGGTGCCTAGGGCGTCAGTGGCTCTAACGCCGGCACTGGTGGGTACTCCAAATTAGTTTAAAATAATATACCACTATGACCGGAATCTCTTTTAATAATAATAAACTGTTTGATTTATAATAATTCAATTTCATTTATTCGAATGATGTACACTTCTAAAAAGATGTCCACAATAGCGATGATAGCGCCCTAAATATTATATATGATATATTTCAACAGCAGAGAACACAGACCTTAAAATAATGTTTATGTAAGACAAAATCACCTTTGACCGGAAATGTAATTGCAGTTCCTATTTAGATTGAAGGAGAGTGTGATAAATGCCAGATAAAGAAAGGTTTGTTTCGGTAACTTATTTGATGTTTCTGATAGGCAAATGGTATTTATAGTAAAATGTGTATTTATGTCTCATCTGTCACGTCAAATATAAGTGTTGAGAGTTAAAAAAAATTATATTCAAAAATAAATAAATTATCCAAAAATATGGCGTCGTATGTTCGATCAAACGTTAGAATGATTTGTATGTTAACTAGAGGAGCAATATAAGTTAACATTAATAATTTCGGTGTCAGTGTGTCATCGTTATACTTCGTCTGGAAGTTGTTTTGAACCATATGGCCCTTTTAACTGACACGTTACTGAAGTGATGTGCCTCTAGCCTACATATCGGCAATATCGTCGTAAAGATATTTAATTTTATTGCCTACAAATTATCCTTAGTTTATAGGCCGGTGTGGCTTTTCGACATTTGACAGTCTAGGAGGCTAATCTGATAATTCGTCTCGTCGGTATAAATTGCTGTAGAAGTGTAGAATATTAAAATTTAAATATTAAATTTCTTACTACCAACCTAAGGCCAATTTTCTCTCTATCCTTAATATCGGTTAGTTACCTAGCTGTCATAAAGTCATACATATATTGTTTATTGTTATACTTTATTCGTGTTGTGCACCTACTCGTACCACTACCGTACATTCCCCGTGGCCATCACTATTAAAATTTACAGTTTTCTTTGGAATTTTAAAGTAACACAGAATATTATACACAGATTCAAGATTTAAGCTATTGTATGCCTTTGCGAAATCGACGAGCAGCGAATGCATCTGTGTCTATCCCACTTCTTTTCCATTGTTTGTGTAAATAGGAACATTTGCTCGATTGTACGGTCACCTGCAGAGAAAAGTAACCCATCTGTTTAAACAGTTTTAATAGACAGATGGGTTACTTTTCTCTGTAGGCGACAGTACTACAGTTGCGTCGGAAGCCACAGTGGTAGTCTCTTATCAATTTCTCAGCATATGGTTCCAACTTCTTCGACAATATACATATAAGACAAAATTTTGTATGCGGTTGGTAAAAGTGTATAATAATATACATATGTAATTCTATAGTTTCCGCACAGTCGCCTGGACCCTTTTTTGTAATGAGATATACAACTCCTGTGGTCCATTGTTGTGGCATCTGCTCAGATTCCCAGATTTTGGCCATTTGTTGATGTATTTTTGACTGTGCCTTTTCTCCACTATATTTGATCAGTTCTGAGGGTACGTTGTCATTCCTAGTGATTTATTATTCTTCAAACGATAGTTTCACTTCCTCTAGCCTTAGTGGTTCTACTCGTATATCTTGTGTATTTTACAAATAAGTAATTGGCTAAAATGTTGTTTCCACATATATTTTATTTTGTCTGGCTCTACTATTTATTATATTACCTCTGATATCCTCTAACATTTGTGTATGAGGCTGATAGTCCATCTTAACCTCTTACCTCTTGGTAAAATTTCCTTGTGATTTGAGAGGTGAATAGGTTTTCTATGTTTGTTACCTTATTTTCTAAGTGTACGTTTATTTTCTAAGTATAACGGATACTTTTTAGCACACCACATTTTTAGACGAGACTTATTCGGTAACTTTACACTACTTTTTAATGAAATAATAATTTAATTTTGTTAAAAAAAATATTCACATTAAACAAAAATTAGTTTTGGCATTTAATGATTAATCTATCATTATTTTTTTTTTCATTTTTTATCAGCCATTTTTTTAATAACAAATTACTATAAGCAGTGATAGCCTAGTGGTTAGAACGTTGGTCTCCTGAGACTCCTCTAAAAAATTGACTATATCGCTCATCTAGTAATATAATGGCACATCTGCAAAAATTGCGAATTGAGTTTATATGGTATACGTGTTTAAAAGTGTCTAATATACATAGTAATAAATATGTATTAATGTCTATACTAGTAACCAAACCCATACAATCTGTAAAATACGTAAATTAATACCCATAAATTAATTTTAAACATTTTTATAAAATTTTTGAAATTCGTTTCTGTCAAATATGAGAAACGTAGATGTGCCGTTGTATTACTGGGTGAGCGATATTTTGCTGGTAAGTCTATATACGCGCGTATATCAACACGAGAAATGAGCAGTTTTTTTTCCACAGATCAATGAGCTGGACATGAATGCAGATGAGATGATAATTCCTTAACAACCACGTATCTGATGAATTGATAGCATAATATTGGTTTGTATATTTATTTAAATTTTGGTGGCTGTATTCATGGCGTGCTATAACTAGATACATACATCACATTATCCTATCTAGTCTGTGGTTAAAGTGAGACGATTTTGCAGCTAGTGGGTAAGTGCAATACTTTTTTTTCGCATCCTACATCCTTTCTCGGGATGGAAGCACTTAGTTTTGCTGCTTACAAAATTGTACTCATCAAAAAATTATCGATTTATATGAATCATTAGTCAGGTACGTAATTTATATATGTATGTTTTTCGGGATCTGTATATTGAATGGAAGTTAGTTATGCAGGATATGATACAAAAACGTTCCGTTTAATACTATATAATGTTCATGGTAATAGATCTTTACCTATGAAATTGGGGATTTTACTTACCGAATGGCACAACAGTAACGTCTATTGCCATGAATTGCAAACATTGATGGAGAAGCTTGCAATTCAACAACCAAGACTGGTCAATCGCTCTTCCCTATTGCTTCTCCATGACAACGCGCGAGGTCACATTTCACAACAGACCAGCTGGAAGCTCTCCTTCACACTCCATACTTACTGCACCTTGCTCCAACAGATTTGTACTTTTTCAAAATTTAGACAATTTTTTAACACATTTTTTAAACAGTACAAAATGCTTTTGCTGACTTCAAATTATCTATACAATTTGATGGCAGTATTGTATAGATAATTTGGGTACTGGCCCAAAAATTTCATTAGCTAAAATAAAAAAATATATATTTTAAAATTTTCATACAAATCTAATTTCATAGGTACAGACCTGATATTATGTTAAATGCTAGCTATAATAGTTTAACGCCCCAACTCAGAGTCACTAACGGTTACTTAAATCGCTTCTTAGTACACAATTTGTATGGTGATTCTTTACTAAGGAGCGATTAAAGTAACCGTTAGTGACTCTGAGTTGGGGCGATAATACTTAAGGTATAATTTAAGATTGATAATAACACAAACATTCTGTACTATTTATATTAAACATTACGGAACATTTTTGTGTCATGCCTCCATTCCTAATTCTTTTGATGACTGTACAAGTTTGTAAGTTGGTTGTGGTATGAGATATTCAAAGTTTAGTGTAATTGCAAATTATGTTAATTATTTACTCTAATTAATTTAGGCGTTGTACACGCAACAGAGTAATAACATCGTGCCTTTTATTGTAAATAAATTTTGTAACTGTGTAATATTGTAAGATTTTACATTCTGAATTTATTTTATAATAAGTTTTGTAAATACCAGAAGCGCAGCTAAAATAATAATGAACAGGATTTGCCCACGGCCCATCTGCCCATGGCAAGCAAGGCAGCTTATAAGGCTTAGAAGCTTATAAGGCGAATAAAGGTCTAGGGTCCTCAAAGCAGTCGGACGTGGTTCCTAATGACAATAATATATCTCTCAATTCTCTCATGAACTATTAGTAGTGCGCGCCAGCCCCGAGCACCGATGAAAACCAAACATTTATATTTTGTAATTTCTTTCATAAGGTACGAAAAACCAGGTTTCGAAAAAATGTTTAGACGGTATATTTAAATAAATCATTTAGTGTATCTCCAAGCTTACTAAGATATATCAGTGAAAACCGCATCGAAATCGGTTAAGCCGTTTCTGAGATTAGCAGGTACAACCGCACAGACAATTCAAGAAACATACATGAATTAAAAAAAATGGAATTTATTGCGTCAATAAATACTTACACAATAATTTTTCTTGTATATCGCTCCCTCAGCGGAAAAAAACATAAGTCGTCTTACGTTGAATTTTAGTTATTAATATGATTGGAAAGAGGGACAAAAGCTGCATATGCTCAATTTTTTTTTCAAATTTTTATCATTAATCTTAACGGTTTTGTGCAAGAAATCGTAATGTAAATTCCTTTGACTACTTACTGATATTTTAACAGTTTTTTTGCTCTCCTGTAAAATTGCAATTTTCATCTTATGCCCCTTTTCCACTGAAGGTGCGATCTGCCCCATACGGACATCGATCAATCAAAAAGAAAAGATTATGGTAAGTTTCATCTCAGACAATAATATTGAAAAATACATGTCATTCATAATAATTAATTCACTAAGAAGATCATTTATACTATACGAGACTTTTGCATTTTTAAACGATTATTTATATCAGTAACTGAAATAATAATGAAAGTAAAGAACGATTTATAGATTGTAAGTAAAAAAGAATTGATCGAGGCAATTATTATCGTTATGGAATTGTTTGTGCTATTATTATTTCCTAATTCTTGTACAATACAACAATTTCAAGTTACGATAGTTTTCTGGCGCGCACTGTAGCCTAATAAGTATATGGTGCCCCGAACTAAACGGAATGTCGACAAATAGCTAAAATTACATGTTTATCAGTACAAAATTATTATTATAAATTAAATTATAATAATAATAACTCAATATTAATATAAATTCGGAACTAGGAAAAATCATGCCTCGACTATAAAACATTTTCATAAAGATATTCGTTTAAAGGTAAGCCCAGTTCACCTAGTAACTGTAAGTTACTGACATAATATTATAGTTTAATGCAATTTACTTAAGCCTCAATATTTTAATTACCTTCCATGTATCTGGTTTGGATCACAGGGTTTGGTTTATCCGTAGAATTAGTTTAATATTATAACAATGAATAAGTTGAATTAAATTGTAATCAATCAATGCACCTATTTATAATAAAATTTAGTATTTAACTGTTAATTGTTTTGTATTGAAGTTTTATTTGATCATCCAATTTAAATGCGATCAACGAAGTTGAAGACTGACATAACGATAACTTTAATGTCTTTAATGCAGTGGAATAAGTAATAATAAATAATACATTGAAATTTGATTAAAATTCTTTATTGTACAATACTTAAATATGTACAATTTTCTTTGTTTGGACATACTGGACACTTTTTTGTCATGTCATTTACTTGTAAGTGTGATGTGTATGTAAGTAAAGTTTGTATAAGTTCTGAATTATCTTGTAAATTAAGCTTAACAATATGTATATAGGTTGTTGTTATAACACTATAACAATTTTATTGTTTTAATTTTTATTACTTTACTATAATTACTTAAATCAATTTGTATTATATTATGTAGTCAATAAATTTATATGGTGAAATTATTTGTTGTGTTTAATTTAACACATTTTGTAGCCACATTTGTAGCTAAGCTAATAAAAAAATAGATTTTATAACGAAAATAGCCAGTTTATCAACATGTTTAGCTTTACTAACTAAGGTAATTAATTTAATTTGTATCATTTGGCATAAAGCTGTATTATATAAAATCGCACTCTCAGTGGAAAAAAGCGTAAGTTGTCTTACGTTGGATTTTAGTTATTAATGTTATTGAAAAGAAGGACAAAAGCTGCATAAGCTCAATTTTTTTCAAATTTTTATCATTAATCTTGACGGTTTCGACCAAGAAATCGTAATTTAAATTCCTTTGACTACTTACTGATATTTGAACAGTTTTTTTACTCTCCTGTAAAAGTGTAATTTTCAACTTATGCCTTTTTTCCACTGAGGGTGCGAAATACTCAACATATTCAGTACACCTACCTACATAATTAAAAATATACCTACAAATATTTGGTACCGAAGTTAACTATCACATTTTTTATTAACACTATATTAACCTACTTAAACATCTATAAACCTTTGATTTATACGAAATAATAATCAACCGATGTAAAATAATGGAATTAAATTGTCTTTTTTAGGAGACGATTAGTAGTTTTCACGTTTGTCCATTGGTCCACTCGCCCTCCATTCGCCACACGGAGAAGGCGTAACTTAGTTTATCCTGCGCGAGGTACTTGCCGTGGTCACTGCCGGCGTCGCTGTTTCCATCACTACCGGCGGCCGATTCACCATTCGAAAGGATCTGGTACAAGAACTCTATGTACTGAGTGGCCAGCTGTAATGTTTGAATCTTGGATAGCTTATCACTGGGCAGCGATGGAATGATCTGACGCAGGCTCGCGAAAGCCTCGTTCAAGCTCTGCGTCCGCTGTCGCTCCCGCACGTTGGCCATCACCCGCTGGATCTGCATCTCCTCGAACGACTGGGTTTTCTTTCGGGACGACTTCGACGCCCGCTTCCTCGACCTTCTCTGTTCCTCGTTCTCATCGCTGCGCTCCTCTGTTGAGGAGGCCTGCAGCTCGGTACCCTCGTAGTAGGTCTCGACCCGGTCCTGCGAGCTCGAGTCGTCGAAGTAGAACGCTCGGGGATACTGCTTCTGCCGCTGGTCGGAGAACATCTGGTCGTAGGGCGGGTACTGGGACTGCTCGTACATTCGATCCTCGCTATCGAACATCGTGTTGACTGGCCACGAGCCGCCGAGCTGCGGCGGCCGCTCCGAGTTGCTGAGGTCCATGAGCCGCGTGGGGGAGTTCGGCGGGAAAACCTGCATCTCGCCGCTGTCGCGTTTCACTTCCACTGGCGCGTATCTGTAGTAGTCGTCCTCGTCGGGGACCTCGCGTTTGATGAACACTGTGTTTTCGTAACTCATAGTTAGATAACCGACGGATGAACTGAACGCGTTGTCGTGCAACATGAGCGCGGGGTGAGCGCGTGCGCCTGCCGCGGTGGATTGCATCGACTGGTCCTGGCCCGCGGACACCCGCCCCTACCCGTCCTTCCCCGTCCCTTCATTGACAAGATACAAAAAAATAACCATTACCACCGCGCGTCGGCTCCGTCGCGCCTCCCGCCGGCGCCGCCTCCCACTGACAGCGGCCGACTTGAATGCGCGGGACAGAGACGGCATGATGATGCCGAGTTGATCGTCTTCTGTTTATCTTGTCCATCATAATTCGTAGCTATATACCATATCAAGCCAATACAAAGGATATGGTCGCCATCAGCCTTGGCCGATTGCATTTGCATAGTCTCATCAAAGTCAGCTTAAATTCTCGATGATATACAGTACCTAAGTGATACTTAATAGATTAAAAGGGCAATTAAAAATTCACAATTCCAATAATAAAACCATAAAAATTAAGCCCAAAATATCTCTGACCTAGGCAAAGCTTTCGGCGCCACCCTTGTAAGTTTTTATGTGATCGCGTCGCTCTGCTAGGCGGCTCACGGCTGTTTATAAATATCCTTGACGCAATCGGACCCCGGATCCCACGGCCAGACTCGACCAGACCCGCCAGATCATGCCTTACTCGAACAATATAAATATTTAATTTATTTATCTAGCACTCCTTCATAACGGCCGCCATAACGGGTAGTCTGGACAATGTTACTAATTTAACTGACAACCTGTGTTTTATTGCCATTAGAAAATGGTTGATACTTGTCTTGTTTATAGAAACAGTTCAGAAAATCCTACTTGAATATATCTATGTAGGTATCTGTATATCAATTTATATTTACTTAATAATAATATTTCTTAGAATCTACATTTAAAATCTTCCGAAAAGGGCGGTGACGCACGGACAAAAAGTTGATTGGAGGGCGGAAATATAAAAACCGTTTGACACACCATTTGTACAAAAAATAAACTCGAATGCCTCATTTATTTATCTCTGAGAAGTCTGAGAGATTGTAATTTAAAAGCTTAAAAAATTGTTTTATCATTTATTGGTGCTTTCTACTGTAATTTTATTTAGGTACCTCTATATAGTATGTATTTTACCAGCTTCCGCCCGCAGCTCCACCCGCGTGGATTTCGCTTAATTTACATGAAAACATTAGGTCCGTGATAAAACCATTACTAATTATACACGGTCTAAACCTTCTGGAACCCTTCAGGAATCACCCTATCTATTGGTGAAAAACTGAAAACCGTACAAAAACCCGTTCTGTCACAGTAAAGTTTATATTACTTTACCGTGGTTCGGTAGTTTTTGAGTTTATCGCGTTCATACGGACAGACAGACAGACGCGGCTGGGGGACTTCATTTTATGTGTGTAGAATTACCTACTTACATTATAGATTTTCCAGTTTTCATTGCATCTGCTTCCATTCTTCAAGTCCATATTAGCAATAAGCAATTCCAAGGAAGGAACCGGCAAGAAACTCCCAAGATAAATTATATTAGAAGTCACAGAGAAAACATACCTACTGCTTAAGATTATTTAAATTCTAAATTAGATTTTATACACATGAATAAATAAGTAAATCAGGTAGGTATGAGGCCCAGTGATAGGTTCAACACTTTATAAATATTACAATTGGAAGACTATCTTGGGAATATATTTTAAGAATAATTACCGACCGAGGCGGTGATGTTCCTGATGGCGTTAATAATAGAATCGACATTCATTTTCATGTTCATAACCACAACATTTTTACCGTGCGTTGATTCTAAATTAACCGACAGTTGTTTAATTTAAAGGTTTTGTTAAAATAAATACATTACCGCTATAATATAAGTCTATGATTACCGCAAATCCTACTATGTAATGTAGATATTTAGTTATTTACCTGCTGGGGCAATAATGTTGTATGTATTGGATTGTATGCTAACTTCTGCTTATGATATTTTTTAAATTTCCTCAACTATATCTACCAATTTTGGTAGCTACTCATTGGTTTATATATTTATTTTTACATCGATCATGAGCTAAAACACTTACTTTTAATAAAAGTAGTTATACTGTTATCTTAAAATTTCTCACGAGCCCTTCACTAACGGTTTATCTTTAAAAACATCTTTATTATTTGCTAAAGTTTGCTTAACTTTGAAATCTTTACCCTCAAAAAAGGTTCTCTTTTAAGTGCGGAGTCTCAGATTAATAAAAGATCTGAGTGCTGGGTAAAATAATGCTCGTGGGCGTTCCGTAGGACCGTAGCTACTGCTACTACGATTCTACTTTGGACTACGGTCCAAATTCGACCGCAACTCATTCGTCAAAGGGTTGACTTTACAATTGATATTGATATACTCTGAACGTTTTATTGTTTACTAGCTTTTGCCCGCGGCTTCGCCCGTGGTAGAGTGGTTTCGAAACGAAATTTTTAATTAATTAATTACCTAGATACCTGTTAGATGATGCCCGTGGCCATGGCTTCGCGCGCGTGGATATCGATTTTAAAAAAAACCCCACGGGAACCCTGAACGTCCGGGATAAAAAGTAGCCTATCTGTTAATCCAGGGTATAGGCTATCTCCATTCCAAATTTCAGCCAAATCGGTTAAGTAGTTGTGGCGTGATTGAGGAACAAACATCCACGCATGTTCACAAACTTTCACATTTATAATATTAAAAAATAATAAATAATAGGATGCCATTATGTGTAATTAAAAACGGTTTTTTTATTACATCTATGTAGAATACCGACTAAATATATTTTTGTAACACATATTTTTGAATTTCTAAGTTTTAACTCATGTGAACTAAGTAGGTAATTCTACGCCAAATCTATAATTTCTACGCACATGCGTTAAATATAAGATATTTACCAAGTTATGTACCTGCAAAAAAATAAAAAAATGGTCTTATAAAACCTTAAAAGTGAACTTAACTATATAAGTGACAGCAATTAGCATCCCAATGAGCACTAAGTATAAATTTTATTTTAAGGAGGCTTTCTGAGACTTTCTTGGGTAAGTTTAATTACTTAGGGTTACTATGATTTTTGTTATTTCGGAGACTTTCCCATAATGGTCTAGGTACCTACAAGCCGATCATTTACTTTTATTTATTTATTTCATTATGAAACACTTAATCTAATCAGCTTAGTTAGCCCTGGGTGCTGTTGAAAAAGTTAGATAGGCGCAAATTCTCGCCTGATCGTATCATCAATCAATCATTCGCAGTGAATTATTAATAGATCGCTGATCATTCGTAGTTGTTTCTACGTCAAATACCCAGTTTCAAGAATACAGTGCTTGGATTCATATCCTGCAAGTGTTTTTATTTTTTCAAAGTTAAGTACCTACATTTTAGAAACCTTATTTTGAAGGCATTAGGTACGTTGCGTCGGTTGGAAACGAATGTAAAGTAATTAGTGACCTGGTTCTCAATAGTCTTCTGGAAGGTTTGTAAAGCCACCCGACTTGCATTGCAAGTATGGTGGACTGTAGTATTATACTTTCACAATGTGAACCATAGACATGGGCCAAGCCTATGATGCATAAGATACCTTCATACACAAGGACGTCAAGGACTACCGTGACAAGTTTCATGTCAAAACCCAACAAACGGACATCAGTAACATTAAAGGAGCCACTGACGCATTAACGGTTAAAAGTGAAGCTGGGAACCTGCCTATTTCCCTACCAACGATGCTGTAGGCTAGGTATATCATGAGCTACAAAGCTTCGCTTGGGCTCATAAATTGATTGGGCTAATACATGCATTTAATGTCAAAAAATTCAATACTACCAAATTTTATATATGGATTTTGTTTTTCTTAATTTTTTTTATACATTGTACTTGTATATTTAAATCCCATTGCAGTTGTGTATTCACACAAACATTATTTTGTTTTATTTATTATTATAAATTGTTTCCAATACTTACCCTCCTTCCTACCAACAAAATAACAGGCTACGTGCGATCCACAGGTACCTACTTACGTATAATACTTGTAGTTGATTGACTCGCACCAAAATTGAAAATGACCCTAAAAGATAATCCCCCTAATTAGGTATTTATTTTTAAATTTACTTAAATTCACAAATATGGCCTCGTTAGAATTTATCGGTATAGATACTAAGCCTATTTAAGTCATCGAGCACATATTTAAGTAGATGTATAATTATGATTCCTACTTTATATAAAATGCTTTTAACGTTTTTGTAAAGCTGATAACAACTTTCATCTGGTTAAGAGTTAAGTATGATCTTCTACTAATGGGGGTAAAGATAATACAAAATCATCCCCTTGTCCGACGCGCGGTACACATGTTTTAAGAGATTAACGCCTTGCTAGGTTTATTTTGTTAAGAGTTTTACGACAGTATGGTTTATTTTCAAACTTTCCGAGTTTGCGGTTGAAAGTGACACCTGTTTTAGATAACAAGAGGAGACATCAGACAACATGCTTGAACACAATTTATGGGCCCAATACAATCATACGCAACTTTTATGTCACACTTGATGTTAACGGATTAAATTTGAATTGTAGCAGTTTAGTGGTTGAGTTTGAATTCAATATTTACGTTGATGGTCGTAGCGTTATCTAATAGAGCTTAAGTGGTCGTAGTACTACACAGGATATCTGTGGGTCGTAACCAGTCGTAGGTCAGGAAAACCAATCGGTGCGTTCACCAAAGATCCCGGAGCCTCACCATATGCGCAGAATGGTGCCGAGAGGGTTTTAGTGGGTGGAAATCCCACATAACCCGCAAGCTGTAGGTTCGATATCTATGCAAGATTTCCTCCTCGAAAAAAAAGGTAATTAGTAGGTTTATACCAACCTGTCTATGATAATTCCTATGTATTAGGTAAACTTCTGTTGGTTTTCCTTCCGTTAGAAAAGCCGTTCTGAGAAGATTTATTGTAGAATTTAAACAGTAATTTTATGTTGTACGGTAAGTTAAATGTGTCTCAGATTCTCAATTGCTAGGTTTCTAAGGCTGTGCTATTGAAGATTGCAATGTGAACCTAGGTGACCTAAATGGAATTTTAGTCACCAGTTAGTTGTTTAATGATTTTAAGTCTCGTTGCTATAAGGGTTGCCAACATTTTTCCGGATAGTTAAAGTATTTTCGGGGTAAGCTAAGAAAAGTTAGCAATAATTGGCAATATTCCAAAAATATGGTAATAAAAAAGTTTATAAAAGCAAAGATATATAGTTTTGTCTACAAGAAAAGTTGATGTTAACAAATAACTCATCTAAAAAACAGACTAAGTAACTATAAGCCTCTAAGGAAAAGCGGAAAT